>JAHHFK020001173.1:0-197574 GCA_024533555.2 Aedes koreicus
CTGGCCACGAAAGATGAAATATACGTCATTTTCGACTGACGTTATTTCTTTATCGTCATAGTTGCCTCAGGCAGAACCTCCAGAAGATGCCACGTGCTACCAAATTTGGAATCTACCGACAGTAATTGAAACAAACAAGACATTATTAATCAAACAAATCAACAGCCAATTTTCCGCTCCTTCCAATAAATCCGTTTCATACTCAGCACACATGGCACTCAATCAAAGCGTTTCCTTTTCGATAAATCCATCAACATTTTCGTTCCCACCAATCAACGCCTAAAATAACTCCGATTGAATCGATCATACATAAATAAAACAAACCCAGCCACTAGCCCATCATCCGATGACTTCCAATCGATTGACGACACTCTGTATAAAGTATTCATGCCGTGATGTCAGACAATAAACGGACCTGACCCTCGGCCCCGTGGTCGGTCGGTTCCTTCACTTACCTTTCTCTCGTTGGTATGCAGCTCGGTCGCCACCTGTTCGATAACCTGCACTTCGATGTCATCTGTTCGCAGGGCCTGCACCGGGTGGTTCGCGTTGGGAGGCTGCAAATGCGGTGCGACCGAATTTCCACCGACAGCTGATACGCGTGACGTCATTGCTTCACCCGTCATCGAATTCCACCGACTGCCAAAAATGCCCCTCAATGCTGGAAGATCTCGTCCTGATTCTTCTGGCTGTTTTCTTCCAATCACTTATCCCTCGCAACCGCACACATCGTCAAAAGTTCAGGAAAACAAATCACTTACACAACCGCACAAAGGCTTTTCACTTTCCCATTATTTTTTTCCACCCTGGTGGGGAAGAAAGCGCTGAAAAAATAAACATACGAAATCAGAACATGCTTCGGTGTTGGTTGTTTATTTACTATTCCACCCCGCGTTGTCCCGGCCCGACCTCGTCGTTGCCCTTGGTAACGTGGCAACCGCGCGGGGTGCGAAGCTCACAAATCACTCACATCGAAGCGTCTATAAACAAATGCAGCGAGCACGTGCTTTCGGTCGGTCTGCTCATGTGTCGTCGTTCCAGTCCACCCACACGTCCCTCAACACACACACACACACACACATTCAGAAAAATTACGTAGAGGGGAACTCGTTCCAGAAGCCGTGGCCGGAGGCAAGCGCACAAAATGTCCCTTTTTCACGACGATTCTTCCGGCTGCTGGTGGCTTGTGGCACGCTTGACTTGATTCGATTTCGCCACTCCATCGCGTAACTATGGAGAGGTACCCAAACCTAGTTTCGTTGAGTCTTGGAGGGGGGGGGGGGGCTGGTTGAGATGAGAGCAACGAGATTGTCGTTACGGCGTCGGTGTGAAAGTGTTTCCAGAATCCGGTTTTTCCGTTCCCGTTGTTGGTTGGGGGGGTTACGCGAAAGTTGTATGAATTATGAATTGCTGAGGGTGGTTGGGACAAACTGGACGCGGTGAAGGGTCTTTCGAAATAATTGATGGGCTGTTTTGGGGCTTTTTTTTTTTGGCAATGTCTGGAAGTGGGTTCCCATGGAGTGGGGGATCGATTTTCGTGTGAGAAAAATGAGAGAACGGTATGCTAAGGGGGATAGTAACCTTCTTTCTAGAAAACTGTTTTTGAGAAAGTACGTGCGTTCGCATGTGTTTTTCAATAAATCATGGGGACGCATGGTTGCTTGTAACTGACCATTTTAAGGACTTCAAAAGTGCTTAATTTGTATTTGTCACCTTTTGTTCAAGAGAAAACGACTACGAAAGCCATTGTTTACAGAAGCAGATTCTCCCTAATCTAATGTTGGCGCTGATTTAATATACAAGATCCTCTTAGGAGCTTCGTTTCTACCTCTGACAATTGAATCATACCTTAGGCAATTGACTGTTTTATGCCCCTCCTAGCATCGATCATGTATTTCGATGGATTATTCATGGAACTAAAGGGCGATACGGTCAAAATTTGGTCAATATCAACTTGACGTATTTCTTTCAATTTTGCATTTAAAAAACCTGAACACCCCTCATTTTGAAGGTGTATGTGTGTGTAGAATGTTGCTCCAATTTTGATTTTGGAATTCACTCTTCAGTTGTCAAAATGCCGTCCAAGCAAGAAGAGCAGCGTATCAAAATTTTGCTCGCGCATCGCGAAAATCCGAGCTACTCGCACGCAAAGTTGGCAAAATCGCTAAAAGTTGCCAAATCAACCGTTACAAATGTAATTAAAGTGTTTGGGGAACGTTTGTCGACAGCCAGGAAGTCTGGATCGGGGGGAAATCGAAAACCGGAAGCCGCTGAGACGACAAAGAGAGTTGCCGGTAGTTTCAAGCGAAACCCTAACCTATCTCTCCGAGATGCCGCAAATAAGCTGGGTGTATCGTCTACAACCGTGCATCGAGCCAAAAACGAGCCGGACTATCGACTTACAAGAAGGTAGTGACTCCAAATCGCGATGATAAACAAAATACGACGGCCAAAGCGCGATCCCGGAGGCTGTACACGACGATGCTGACGAAGTTTGACTGCGTGGTAATGGACGACGAAACCTACGTCAAAGCCGACTACAAGCAGCTTCCGGGACAGGAGTTTTATACGGCAAAAGGAAGGGGAAAGGTAGCAGATATTTTCAAGCACACGAAACTGTCAAAGTTCGCAAAGAAATATCTGGTTTGGCAAGCCATCTGTACCTGTGGCTTGAAAAGCAGCATTTTCATAGCTTCCGGGACTGTCAACCAAGAAATTTACGTGAAAGAGTGTTTGAATAAACGTCTGCTGCCTTTCCTGAAGAAACACGGTTGTTCCGTACTGTTTTGGCCGGATTTGGCATCTTGCCATTACGGTAAAAAGGCCATGGAGTGGTACGCCGCCAACAACGTGCAGGTGGTTCCCAAGGACAAGAACCCTCCCAACACGCCAGAGCTCCGCCCAATTGAGAAATACTGGGCTATTGTCAAGCGGAACCTAAAGAAGACCAAAAAAAAACTGCTAAGGACGAGCAGCAGTTCAAGGCAAACTGGCTTTCTGCGGCGAAGAAGGTGGACAAGGTGGCTGTACAAAATCTGATGGCAGGGGTCAAGCGTAAGGCCCGGCAATTCGGATTTGGAAAAGCGGAAGCCTAACTGAATATTTTTCCTGAATTTTATACTAATTGAACTTGAAAAAGAAATTTAATTTGATTTTTTAAATAAACGATTTCACCGATTTACCCGCGTTTTCCCTTGACCAAATTTTGACCGTATCACCCTTTAGGTCAGAGATGTACTACAGAGGAACTGACGTAGTCTGGTTCCTAAACTAGACTCGTTCAAATTTTTAGTTCACAATTCTGTTTGTGATAAATTTGCACTTTGTGAAATAGGGCTTGATCAAGATGTGCTCAAGAGATCAGAAGCTACAGATGATTTTGTGGAGGAAAGCACCGGAAGAAGCTATCCAGATTTACCAACTAACGACCGTTACGTATGGCACCGCTTCGGCTCCATTTCTAGCCACACGTTGTTTGTTGCAATTGGCAGAAGATGGAGAATCTACACATCCGATCGCGGCGAAGGTACTTCAGAAAGATTTTTACGTTGATGATATGATAACCGGCGTCGACAACACTGAAGATGGCAGGAAACTAATCGAGGAGATGGTCAAGCTGACCAACTCCGCTGGCTTAACTTTGCGTAAGTGGAGTTCGAACTGCGAACAGGTGCTGAGTATGCTGCCATCACATCTCCATGATGACCGGGCTGTACTTGAAATGGATTCACCTTCTCCGACTGCTACCGTGAAAACTTTGGGTCTTCTATGGTGTCCGTCATCCGACAATTTCTACTTCTCTGTGCCAAAGTGGAATACAACGTCGGTGGTGACAAAACGAATAGTTATATCCGATGCATCGAAGCTGTTTGATCCTTTAGGATTAGTGGGCCCAGTAGTCGTGGAAGCAAAGATTTTCATTCAAACTCTATGGAAATTGCAAGTAAGCTGGGATGATCCACTACCTGAAAAGCTGCAAGCGTGTTGGTTGGAGTACCGCAGAAATCTCAACGCTCTAGAATCCATCAGCATTCCCAGATGGGTCGGACATACCAAGATGTGTGTTTCAATCGAATGGCATGGGTTCTGTGATGCATCCGATGTCGCTTACGGTGCTTGCTTGTACCTTCGATGTACCTTTCCAGACGGATCCATCCGTATCCAGCTGATGACATCAAAATCAAGAGTTGCTCCGTTGGAAGATTTAAAGAAAAAGAAACGCAAGCAGTCCATTCCCCGTTTAGAACTCTCTTCCGCCCTACTGCTCAGTCATCTATACGAGAAGGTTAGTCAGGCCACTCATTTGGAAATTCCGTCCTTCTTCTGGACTGATTCCAACATCGTGAAATACTGGATAGCGTCAACACCGTCACGATGGCAGAGTTTTGTTGCGAATAGGGTGTCGGAGATCCAGCATCTGACAAAGGACGGAGAATGGAACCATGTCGCAGGGATCGAGAAACCAGCTGACGTACTCTCGCGTGGTATATCAGCAACCCAGCTTGAATATCAGTCTCTCTGGTTCAATGGTCCGGTTTGGTTGCTCCAAGGTCGGAATTTCTGGCCCGAGAAATCTGAAATCGCCGTCCAGCAATTGGATCCAACTTCTCTCGAGGAACGAAAGTCCGTCGCTCTGCCACTGCAAACAATCGCATCAAGTGAAATCTTTTCACTTCACTCGTCGTTGTTTTCTCTGATACGATTAGTAGCCATCGTTCGTCGGTTCCAGCACAATTCAAGGAGAGTTAACCGAGACTCAAGGAAAATCGGAAACATAAGCACGCAAGTACATGAAGACGCGCTGCTTCAGTTGGTTCGTCTGTCGCAAGAAGAATGCTTTCCGCAGGAGATGTCAAGTCTTTCCCGGGAGGGCCAGGTGAAAGAATCTTCCAGAATAGCATCACTGAATCCCAAAATGATAAACGGTATACTCCGCGTTGGCGGCCGGCTTCGAAACGCACCAGTGTCGGAAAATAGGAAACATCCAATGATAATCGATCATCGCCATCCTCTTGCCACGTTGGTAATTCGTCATTGCCATTCAAAAATGCTGCATTCCGGACAACAAGTCGTTATCGTAAGTACAAGAGAAAGATTCTGGATCACAAACTTTCGTAACCTGGTACGAAAGATTTTACACGATTGTGTTACATGCTTCCGGATAAAACCGAAATGTCCAGAACAGCTGATGGCAGAGCTGCCATCGGAAAGGGTGAACCCAGCACCACCATTCCTCAAGGTCGGTGTTGATTATTGTGGCCCTTTTTTGGTAACCTACCCTCAGCGTCGAAGTTCTCCAGTCAAATGCTATGTTGCGGTATTCGTGTGTCTTGTGATCAAAGCAGTTCATGTTGAGCTAGTCGCTGATCTCACAACGGAAGCGTTCCTGGCAGCTTTGAAACGTTTTACAGCTCGTCGTGGACGTCCCGCCTTAATAATGTGTGATAACGCTAAGAACTTTGTGGGGGCTAAACGAGAACTACGGCAACTTCTAAATTTGTTTGAGCGGCAGCAATTCCAGAATGCCGTTGCCAGCAATGCTGCAGACGAGCGAATCGAGTTTAAATTCATCCCGGCAAGATCACCCAACTTTGGTGGTCTTTGGGAAGCAGCCGTGAAATGCTTCAAAACAAGCTTCAAAAAGATCATCGGAACAAGGACGCTTATGTATGATGAAATGCAGACAGTGCTCACTCAGATTGAAGCGGTGTTAAACTCTAGACCCCTCACCCCAATCAGCAATGATCCTCGAGACTTTGAAGCACTCACTCCTGATCATTTTCTAGTCCAACGCCCACTAACCGCCATTGCTGAACCTGATTTGGAAAATGTACCATTCAACCGACTCTCTATCTGGCAGAGAGCGCAAGACTACGGCCAGAAACTCTGGAAAAAGTGGTCCACTTTGTACCTCTCCGATTTACACAATCGAACGAAATGGACACGACAACGTGACAACATTGCCGTTGGAACGATGGTCCTACTGATGGACGAGCGACTGCCTCCGCTCAAATGGAATTTGGGTCGCGTCACTGAAGTATTCCGTGGTACAGACGATAACATTCGCGTAGTCAACGTGCGTACTACAAATGGGATTTTCCGACGTGCAATATCGAAGATTTGCGTGCTTCCGAAAAGGGACAACGCAAGATCTACCAATGATGAAGCATAACCCGCGTCCACGCGTCCGCGGCCTCGGCACCCGCGGAGGTCAATGTGGCCTCCGCAGTCCAGTAAGTTTTGTTTTTCAGAATATCTCAAAAAGTTAAAGGAATTTTTATACTCCATAGTCGGCGTTCTACCCGGTCCCGGGTCCCCGGGACAGGATATCTTTTGGAGCCAACTTCGATCTTCATTCCAAGACCCTGTCCATAAGTCAAATGTTTCGAGGTACAACCGTATGTTGGTGAAGAGCAATACGTTTGGTTTGAGTCCATCGTCGCAATTTATGCTACGAAACTAATCCGTTTCATCTCGTCGAGATATACCTGGCATCATCCACTGTTTTAGAAATCTGTAGCGTCAGTCAGAGTTTGGCCAACTCATCAACCGTCGCCGTAGCATCTGGATCAGTCCTTAGAGGCGGTAAGAGCTCACCGCCACCATCAGGATATCACCTCGGCATCTGCTTTCGTTAGCATTGCATCCGCATTCATCCGTTGAGACATCGGCAGCGTCGCTGGTAGCGACCGCGGAGGTCAAGGAGACCTCCGCGCTCCTGGCAAGTTATTGTATTGTTCAAAAATCCATGTAAAAAAGCACCCTCTCATTTGTAGCAACGACACCCCCTATTCGTCGTCGGGGACGACGCGGTCGGTTGGAGGACACAGGCAGCTTCCAACCAGCGATTGAATATCATACCATATCCAGGAGAGGGAAATCGATCACATCCGAACGGCAAATCTGAACGATCGAAGACAACGAGATCAGATCATTGTCGCCATCGGTCAACACTCCGAATCGATATCCGTCGAAGAACGATACCATCGAAGCAACAGCATCAGTGAATTAATGAATTCAAACGACTTACTTGTAGCTATTCATTCAAGTACTATGAGAAACTATTTGTTTATATAAGAGAAATTAGAATAGTAGTTTGAAATCCGTAGGTTTCAAGGCGGCCGGAATATGATCGTGCCACAAGTCAGATTATTCATTTAAGTTACATTGTGAGAACCACCCTAACTGGTCACTCACGTCTAACGCATACACGGTGAATACCAATAGTGTTGCACACTATGGCCACTGTACGGTCAATGAAATAGGCCTATAGGACCCGATTGCCTCACGATCGTGTTGTGATCTAACCACTTCTAGCCAGTAGAAGCGGCAGAACAGCTGATAGTTTTTTAGTCAACAATAAACCACCGCCGCGTTCGGTTCAGTTTAACCGTTAGTAAACCGCATCTTGTTTCGAAATAAAATATTAACCAGTACCACAAGTGTTTGGTTCAGTGACCGCAAATCAGTGTTCTTTAGTCTACATATCACCGCGTGTTCTCTGTAACTTCACCGGGTTGATTTAAGGAACTGTGTCGCTTTATGTGCGCGAACAGGGCTGTCTTTAGAAAATGAGCTCAATTTCCAAGACTTCAACATTATAGGCCTGGATAGAGAAGATTCTTATGGAGTAGTGATTTTAGAGATCAAAAAGTGCTACCATTTCTACCAAATTTCTACCAGCTCTTTCAGGCGTCGAAATTGTCGCTTGTCAACTAACTGCACAGAATAATGCCTGGGACAGACATACAACGTACAGCGTTGTACTCCTTTAGTCTAGTACGTGTTTTTGTGTACTTGATTAAAGTATTTGACAGTTCGTACAACGGTCAGCGTTGCATGTCTGTCATAAGTGTACGATAATGAACCACTCGGAGCACCCTGACAATCCATCACCGTCTCGGGAACAGGCGAGATTCTACATTCAATCTTCAACCGCATCACCAAGGCAGCAGATGAGAGCAGCGTATGTAGCCGATAGTCGGTCGCCGCCGCCGTCGTTGTCGTCGTGAGTGAACTGCTCGAATCACCGATGGAGTACCGATCACCTCGAGAGGGAGATTTGAGCGAATACGGGTCAAGTGATGACCAGTAAATCGTCATCGAGTTAGTTGATTTCGGTCATTGTAGAGAACGGTTAGGCATAAGAATTTTAATGTGTTAGTTTTAAGTTGTTTGTTTCATTAAAGTAAATTCCTGCAGAAGAATAAATGTAGTCTTTGTGAATAGTAAAATTCGCGTAATGTGTTGTTTAAGTGCCACCGGATTTAACCCAGGAAGCCACTTTGGTCACATCACTTGGTCAACTCCGTACCCCACGTCCCGCTATTAGCAAACACCGGCGGTAATTTATTACCCGATCCCCATCAGGGTTGGAGTCGGCACGGATGCTCCACTGCCAATCATTGAAGGAGGTTAGCCGGCTACCATTGCATAGTTTCAGTTTACGTTCCTCTCAAAACATCCATAAGGCGTAGTCAACTCTGGAATTTAGTTTCTATTTTATCGTCTCCTGTATTGCTTCTGGGTGACTTGAATTTCCATTGTACGGGGGGGGGGGGCCTGTATGATAAAAAAGGGGGGGTTTTTTTTTTTATTTTTGGGGAAAATTTAGACGAAAACGGGTCCCCCCCCCTTTTTTTTTTTAAAAAAATTTTTTTCCCAAAAAAAAATATGGAAAAAAAAAAAAACGGGGAGATATAAATTTTTTTTTTTTTGAATTTTTATTATTGGAGGTTTATAATATAAGGGGGAATTGGTTTTTAATTGTGTCCTGTTGTTTCGGGCAATTTATGTCGGAGAGCTGCCCGACCAAAGTTCTACTGACCTCCACTTGACCCTTATGTTCCGACCAAGTCCTTACAGTCCTTCTTGTGGGCACAATTAAAAAATCCTTAATCACAACACATTTATTAACTTATTTACGCCACTACACTTTTTATTTAAACAAACTACATTTATTTCTTAAAGCTAACAACAATTTAAAGTAAGTACACACAGGGTTCACCCCAAGTGACCGATCACGACGGTGGTTTTGTTTACACTCCCCCTTTGGTATCGCGGATCTCGTTCCAGCTGACTATCTATCGCTTAGTAGTGGTGTGTAATCCGAGAGCCCGGGAGAACGAAACGTTACACTACCACGACGATAGGTGCTACAAGTAGCTCTCGCCGGTATCGCATATGGAGTCTCTCAATCAGTCAGTACGATTAAGTTGTTATCCAAACATCCTTACCCATCCTGAAGTTGCCCGAAAACTTCTGTAAAAAAAAAAGAAAAACTCCCACTCGATGTATGGACGGAATCTAAAATCATCACGAATCTTCCTGAGCCTGCATTGGCAACAAACATAATTTTGCTACCGGTCGTTTCAAATTTCCAGTTGTCGTTCGCACTGTCACCACTCTAGCGACACCATCTTCGCCCGTGTGCAATTCCTGAATCCGACCCATCTTCCATTGTGTAGGTGATTGATTCGGTTCAACAATAACAACCAGTCTTCCAACTTGAACATCAACCGCTGGCTGCCAATTTTTAGAACGAACTTGAAGCTGAGATAAATACTCACGACGCCATCGTTCCCAAAAATCTTGAACCTGCCGCTGTACCAGCTGAAACCGCTCCAAACGATTTAATTGGATATCGCAGAGATCCTCCAGTTAGGAAATGAGCCGGTGTTAGAGGCTCAAGGTCAAGCGGATCATCCGAGAGTGACGTTATTGGTCTCGAATTCATGCAAGCCTCCACTTGGGTGAGTAGTGTGAAAAAGTCTTCATGTGATGCGGGATTGCCTCCAAGAACTCTTAGTAAGTGGAATTTTGCTGAACGAACGGCAGCCTCCCACAAACCACCGAAATGTGGGGCACTTGGAGGATTGAAGTGCCAAAATATGCCTTCATTGGAACATTCCCGGAATATGGTCTCACGATGTGTTTTGTTTTTCAGCAACTTGAATAGTTCCTGCATGTGGTTTCTCGCTCCTACAAATTTCGTCCCATTATCCGAGTAGATATCGGTGCAGCGACCACGTCGAGCAATGAATCTACGCAAAGCCTGCAGAAAACGTTCTGTCGATAGATCCGACACCAGTTCCATATGAACAGCCTTCGTTGCCATGCACACAAAGACTGCTACGTACGCTTTTATTGGTCTCCGGCCTCGTCCAGCTCGTAGATACACCGGCCCGAAATAATCAACTCCGGTCTTCGAAAATGGCCTAGAAACGGTAACTCTTGCTGCTGGAAGTTCTCCCATCTGTTGTTGGATGATCAACGGCTTTGCCCGGAAACACCGCTGACACTGATGGACGATGTTTCTTGCCAAATGTCTGGGGCCAGTATCGCTGCCGAACCGAAGCTAGAAGTAGTTGTGGCCCAGCGTGGAGGTACAATTGATGATAATGATGAAGAATCAATCCAGTGAATGCATGTCGAGCCGGTAGTACAATCGAGTCGGCCACCGACTCGAAGGATACCCAGTTCATCTACTCGAGGATTGAACCATCGTAGAGGAGAATTACGAGCCACAGGTCCACCAGCTTCAAGTTTGCTGATCTCGTCCGAAAACGACTCCGCTTGAACTTTCCGAACGATCATCTGTTCAGCGCGTTGCAGCTCATCCGTCGATAGAAACTCAATTCGTCGTTCTGCTGCTGAACAGCGTAAGTTATTAAGGAACCGCAACCAGTATGCGGTTATTCGAATCAATCTGATGATCGACGAGAAATTCGCTATATAATCCGAAATAGACCCACACTCCTTCGACGACGCGCAGCTCATCACCTTGCGTCGCCTTTCTACTTCTTCCCCCGGTGGGTTTTCCGCAGTCCTTGGCCATCTTTCTGGGGATTCCTTTAGCCAGGCGGGCCCATGCCACCACATTTCGTTCCCAACAATGTTGGTTGGTGAAACTCCACGCGATATCAGGTCAGCTGGGTTGGTAATCCCCGGAACATGTCTCCATCGATCTAATTCCGTAAAACCTTGAATTTTCGCAACTCTGTTTGCTACGAATGTAGTCCATGTTCCTGACGGTGACTCCAAAAGTGAACTCTGCCTGCCACCTTCAGAGTTTCTGCCACCCATTCCCAGAGCTGAGCAGCCAACAGCGCACCGCAGAGTTCCAACCGCGGTAAAGATTGTATTTTGAGTGGTGCAACCTTGGATTTTGAGGTCAACAGGTGCACCAAAACTGAACCAACTTCCCTTTGACTCCGAACATAGATCTGAGCCCCATAAGCGACTATTGAAGCATCAGAGAAGCAGTGGTATGCTACGGATACTGAACCAGATGCTATAGCACATCGTGGAATTCGGACTTCATTCAGCAAAGGGATTTGCTCATGGAATGTTCGCCACTCCTCACCCACCATTTCGGGTAGTGGATCGTCCCATTGGAGGTTTTTTCCTTCCTTGTTTTTCAGGCACCAGAGACGTTGCATGAATATCTTCGCTGATACAATCGTCGCTCCAAGGAGGCCCAGCGGGTCGAAAAGTCTCGCTATGAAGCACAATACTTGTCGCTTCGTGAGAATTTGGTTTTTCGTGATCGGAGGAATCTCAAACTTAGACCGAAATTGATCAACGTTGGGAAGCCATGTTAAGCCCAATGCCTTGACCTCTGCATCCTTGTCCCAGTTGATACCATTTGAATCGTGTAGCGCCAAATTTTCGATGGGAATGCCACTGAGTACTTCCGAACAGTTTGAAGCCCATTTTCGCAAACTGAATCCTCCGCTGCTCATCATTGCGTCGACTTGTCTTCTCAACTCGACCGCACGTTCGACGTCGTCTGCTCCAGAGATTACGTCATCCATATAAACATCTTCTTCGATTGCAGGTGCGGCCAAGGGAAACTGTTCCCGTTCATCAGATACCAGTTGCTTCAAGGTCCGGGTTGCTAGGTAAGGTGCAGATTTAGTACCATACGTCACCGTTAGAAGTTCGTACGTGGCAACTTGCCCCTCAGGAGCAGTCCACAGTATGCATTGTAGCGGAGTGTCTTCTGAATTCGTCCAGATTTGTCGAAACATCTTCTCGACATCAGCTACGACCATTATCTGACGAATCCTACTGAGGAGAACGATTGACCTGAGATCTTGTTGAACTACTGGTCCAGCATACAACGCATCGTTAAGCGATACACCCGTGGTCGTTTTACAGGAGGCGTCGAAGACTACCCTCACCTTGGTTGTGCTGCTCGACTCCTTGATGACTGGATGGTGGGGCAGAAAACACCGCTTGACTTCCTTCTCCTCGCTGTTATCTACCCTCCGCATGTGACCGAGCTTGAGATAATCGGTCATGAAATCGCAGTACTGCTTCTGTAGGTCAGTATCTCTTGCCAATCTTCGCTCTACCAGTATCGTAGTCGACCGATTTTTGCGATGTGTACGATGGGAGGTTCTCCCAGCAACTGGTGCAATTCGTGGTTCATTCGCATCCTCCACGTTCCGTCTTCCATCTGCACTCCACCGTAGATCGTACGCAGCATCTTCCGTTCCAAGACTCCACGGGCGGTGTGGGTCTTTGGGGGGCGGGGGATCTCCGGGGCCGTAGGTTTCTTGGTGGTGGTGTGTGTTGTGGGGGTGGGGTTTTGTGGCTGGTTGCGTTTTTTTGGTGGTCGTGGTGGGGGGGGGGGCGGTGGTTTGGCTTTTTTCTTCTGCTGTGGTGGTGTTGTGGGGGGGGGGCGGGGGGGGGGATCCCTATTGTTCTCTTACTCGGTTCTTGTATCTTAAGTTTGGTGCGATATATAAAATTTTTTAAATTTTTTCTAATTCTGTTTGCAGAGAGAAAGGAATGATCAATAATTTATTTATTTAAAACACAACATCTTTGACAAGGACATCGCACAGACTGATCACAAAAATGTTTTAATTCTATTCTTATATACTAATTTACTTATGTTAAAGTCAAAAGAGTCACACACTTGATTGAACAACCTACAACATGAATCTAACGGGTTATTTCGTCCATAAAGAGTACGGTGGCCAGAAATTCACAACAGTTGACGATTCCGGAGCTGACGAACTGGTGCATGTAACGGAACATTCTCAAGAATGCTGCTACAATCGATGTTGCACATGACCACGTCGAAGACAAACAGCCGTTGAAGCATCACTCGGCGACTCGATAACGGCTAAATATTTAGCAGCGCACATCGATCTTCATATGGCGGCAGATTGATAGGATCGTTCCAGGGAAGGCGGCGTAGAGCGTTTCGAATGAACCGCTTCTGGACTTTTTCGATGCGTGCAATATGAACGGCGTGGTACGGAGCCCAGATTTGCACTCCGTATTCCAGCACGCTACGAACTAAAGCACAATACAGCGACTTAAGTGCATGCACATCATCGAAGTGGGCGGTGTTATGCTTTAAGAAACCGAGCATTGCGTTTGCTTTCGCGGTTGTTGCGGAGATGTGCTCGTTGAAACGAAGCTTCCGATCAAGTTTGACTCCTAGGTCGTTGATCGACGTGACCCTCTCCAGTGATATGTCCTTTAAGCCGTAGTCGAACGTGACAGTGGAATGACAACGAGCGAAAGTTATCACTCTGCACTTAGCCGTATTCATCTGCATTCCGTTTAAATCACACCATCTAGACACATGTTCTAAATCGATTTAATGACACGGAACAGCTTCAAGTCATCCGCATAGAGCAATTTACCGGAGTTGAGACCTTCGCACAGATCGTTGATGAAGAGGATGAATATAAGAGGGCCAAGGTGGCTGCCCTGTGGTACACCGGAGGGAATATCAAATAAGTCCGATCTAGCGTCGTGCACCTTGACAAAAGCTTTACGTGAAGACAAATACGATTGAAGCCACTGAATAATCCAAGTGGGCAATCCAAGGTGGTTCAGTTTTTCAATGGCCAGTTGATGAGGTACCTTGGCGAAAGCTTTTGAAAAGTCAATGTAAATGGCGTCGACCTGGCATCGCTTCTCGAGCTCGTTGATCACAGTACCGGTGTAAGTCATGAGGTTCGATGTCGTTGACCGCTTTTTGACGAAGCCATGTTGATGCTCAGAGATCACTGACTGCACAACAGGGTACATTGCGTCATGTAACAGCTTCTCGAAAACTTTCGCAAGGCAGTTGAGCATTTATATCGGTCGGTAGTTCTCAACGCTGTGTGTTTTCCCGGCTTTGGGGATGGGGGTGATTGATGCCAGTTTCAAGTCAGGAAACACTCCTTCGGTCAAGGATCGACTGAAGATCGTAGCGATGGGACAAGACAGCGACTGAGCACACTGTTTGGCCTTTAGATGCATCGACTGCGCTGAGAGCATCGCGAATATCGTCATTATCGAAAGTGACCAAAGGAAGATGAAGATTATACAACGGAAGCCCTTCCAAGTAATGCTGCGCCAGCGGAGGTGAGTTGTCGTCGTGTACGGAACGGAAAAACTCAGCAAAAAGATTTGCGGTAGAGACCGGTGAGCAAGAAATACGAGATTGGTACGTAACCTCAACGGGAGCCCTGGTTGAGCTCTTTCGGTTGTTGGTATTGGGCCAGAAAGGTGGGGGGGTTTGGGGGGAATTTTTTTTAGATACATTAATTTTTCCCACAAAACGGCTCTTTTGGGGGGGGGGATTCCTTTTTTCCGGAAATTTCAGAGCTCGCGTTTTGCTGGTGTTTTTGGGGGGGAAAAAAAAAAAAGATTAGGGGGTACGGAGTTGTGGTGTCCACCAAGATTGGTTATACTGCCTTGTAGGCCGGTAAGTTCTAAAGCCGTCACGGAAACATCAAAAGAACCATGGTTCAACCAGCAATCAAGGAATAGGTTGAAATTGGAGGGAGAGGGGGGGAGTAGGGGCGTGTAATTGGTGGTGGGTATATTTGGTGGTTGTTGTAGTTGGGGGGGGGGGGGGGGGGGGGGGGGGGAATGTTCAACACTCATTCCAGTCCTGGGAAGCGATTCTCGCATTTACGGCTTCATAATAACAGCGGGTGAAATCATAGTGTCATGAAGTGATGTCTGCTTGGTATTCCTCCTCACGGGAACGGGCCTCCATAGTTACAATCACCGGCTTATGATGAGCGTCAATTTTTAATAGAGCAGATGCCGACTCGAAGAGATCTATGATACATGGATCACTTACGAACACCAAGTCAAGTAGCTTACCGTTCGCGTTCAGAAGATCATTTACTTGATGGAAACCAGCTGACAACAAAGACTCGACTAAGGCAAGTTCCTGTTCAGTTGACGCGTTAATTGTCAAGTATCCCAGAAACTGTTCATCAAACTGCCAGATTAAATTCGGCAGATTGTAGTCTCCAAGGCAGACGATAACATCACGGGAATCGGCAAGACGTTGAATTTGGGTAACTGATTCCACGTGCCTCGTGTAATTCTCCGGGCTACTCTTTGGCCGAATGTAAATGCAGCAGACATAAAGGGAAAACTGCGGCAGAACAACCCGAACGGCAGTTTGCTCCAGGCTATCACTATAAACAAGATTCACAGCTTTGCAATCAAGCTCAGATTTAACTGCAATTGGCACACCACCTCTTCTTTGCAAACTGCTGGTGGAAGCATTGTTGCATTGAAAAATTACATAATTACACGCCAACTCAGCAGAAGCAATTTCGGTGTGAAGCCATGTTTCCGTTAGAACGACAATATCGAAATCGCTGGCCAGCAGAGAAAGCAGCAAAGTGTTGGTTTTTGTTCTTTATCCACGGACGTAGCTCCGGATGATCGATGGCTGTGGACGGTTCGATGATGCCGTTCCAGGATCGATGACCTGAGGAGGCTTCCAAAAATGTTTAGCATTCGACCCATTGTCAACAAATTCTCGAAACTCTATTTGCGAGGACCACGTAGAAGGATCCATTGCTCTAGCTTTTAAGCCTTGGTCGACTCCTGCCTTGTAAGATACGAAGGTGAGCGTAGACAATGGACAATGGTTCCTCAATCCATTATGATCTTTCCATGAAACAATCATCTCATGGAATTCCAGAACAACTTCGTTCTATTATAATTCCGCGTATTTTTACTGAAAAGTACCAACACGTCAATTCTGAGAACAAAAGGTGTTTCACTGATGGGTCTCACCTCAATGTATCCACTGGCTTCGGTGTCTTCAATGAAAACTCTAGCGCCTTCCACAAACTTCAGGAACCTTGTTCTGTTTATGTTGAGGAGCTGGCAGCAATCAACTTCGCATCGGGGATGATTTCCAACATGCCCGCAGACCATTACTTCATCTTCTCGGACAGCCTCAGTTCGATTGAGGCCCTTCGGTCGATGAAACCTAGTAAACACTCATCTTATTTCCTTTCAAAACTAAGGGAACAGATGAGTGTGCTGGTCGAAAGATCATATTTGATCACCTTTGTATGGGTCCCTTCACATTGCTCAATCCCAGGCAATGTGAAAGCGGACTCGCTCGCAAAGGTGGGCGTCCAGGAAGGCAATTTGTATGAAAGAGAAATTTCACACGATGAAGTACGTCAGAGTACCCTTTCGAGTTGGCAAATCGATTGGGACACCGAAAATCTAGGACGGCTGTTACATTCCATCATTCCTATTGTTTCATCGAGGGCGTGGTTTAAGGACCTGCACGTGAGCCGTGATTTTATCCATGTGATGGGTAGACTTATGTCCAACCATTACCAGTTATATGCACACCTCTATCGAATTAGCCTCGTGAACAGCAATCTTTGCCGGTGTGAAAACGGTTATGATGACATCGATCACGCAGTCTGGCAATTCACGAATAAAGACGCCACCAAAACACATCTTTTGAATACCCTAGAGGCCTTAGGAAGACAACCTTATGTTCCTGTAAGAGATGTGTTGGGATCTCACGACCTTTGATATATGCAGTCGATTAATGTCTTGTCAAAAGTCTTGTATAAGATTTTATTAGTTTGTGTTTGTGTGTTTTGTTCCGTCATTTTGAGGAGTCTCATGGTCTCAATGGTTACCACAACCGGCCCAACACAAAAAGGGGGCCCTGACTATACCGCACATCGTTAAAGTGCTGGCGACAACTATCTGATGAGACTACAGCATCCCATTCCATGTTCCTCTGTCTAATCCATCCACAAAAAATGTCACCCCTTTTAACCTCGGATAAACCAGGAGTAAACGGCCTGAGTCATACTAATGCTAGTATTAAGTCATTCATTATATTAAAAAAAAAATGAATTATAGGCTCCGTAAAGCTAACGCAATTGAGCCTGCGAAATAAATGAACAAGTCAAAAAAAATTGAAATATCCTTCTTAATAACATGCAACCCTAGGAGTGGACAGCAATTTCTGCTAGAACTTGTTTACAGGGTGTCTCACAATAGGTGTCACTAAAACCAAATGGGATTACAGCAAAACCAAAACCAAATCATAGCATTTATTATTCATTTGAAGAATACATGTTATAGAAATAAACCATATTAATTCAATTCGAATCTCTAACTCTTTTCCTTGATAACTTTGCGCAAACGCTTTCTAAAACCCTCACGATTTCCTGAGGAATTTGGTCCCAAATATCAACCAAATGTTTCTTGAATCGATCCCTTTCGTAGGGCCTATTTGTTGAAGCATATAACCCCAAACAGAGGTGTCAAGCGGGTTGAGATCCGGTGAAGATGCAGGCCATTCTTCGCTTGTGATGAAATCGGGCAAATTTTCCGCGCACCACGCTTGTGTCTTCTTTGCCTTGTGAGCTGGAGCTGAGTCCTGTTGAAAACAATATGGTGTATTCCCATACAGCGTTGAAGCACGAGGAAGCAGATGGTTCTTCAAAACCTGCTCGATGTAATATTCAGTGTTGATTTTTACGTTAGGTTCTATGAAAAGAAGAGGAACCATACCATGATTTTCGATACTTTCTGATAGCGTTCTACAGCTAGTTTATCTCTTGGAATATTGGCAAGACTTTTGCCATACACACGATTATTTTGTGGATTATGACTGTCCTGAACGAGGAAGAGCTTTTCATCCGAAAATAAAATCTCGCAGTCACCGTGGCGAACCAAAAGATTCCTGCTTCTTTGGACCCTGGCTTGCTGTTGACGCTCCGTCAACCCGTGAGCCCGTTGTTTCTTGTACGGCTTGCATTGCAGATCATATCTGATGAACCTGTTCATTGAAGCAGGGGACATTTGAAATTTTTTGCTCAATTTACGGCCAGATAAGGCCGGATTACGTCTTATTCGATCCCTCACACATTTGGTCATTTTCTTCGTTCTGACAGTTCGTCTGGCACCTCCTTGGTGTTGAATATGGACATTTCCAGTTTCCTTGAACCGTTGAACCGGTAAGAACAAAACGCTTACTCACTTCGAACTGCTTAAGCCAATTGAATATCTGACACGGTCTGAGCTTTTGCAAATGTAATTTTAAAACTTGCTCCCATCGTATGGCTTCCATGGTAGCTGATAAATTTAAACAAACGGAATCGCTTATTTATATTCAGCGATAAGCTTTCAAAAGAATACACTCAAAACGGGTATAATCAATTCCGCTGTTAAAATTACCTAGCTGAAATAAACCAAGACTTAAAAACGATGACACCTATTGTGAGACACACTGTATTTATCTGCTAATATTTGTTTATTTATCCCTGAGAGATTTAAAAATATCCGACTTTGAATGATTTTTTGGTGATCATTTTTGTCTGTTGCATTTTTTTCGAGTACAACCTTTACTAGATTTGACATAAATGCATTGGATATTTCATGCAAATTGAAACTAGCTATAACCTGAATCAGTGGTATAAAATATTGCAAACCATTTCATTGCTTAGGGTTGCTTTGGCTTGCAACTGAATTAGCGAAAATTTTACGCGTCTGATAAGTTCAGAAAAAGGGTGAAAAGCAGTGCTTTGAACCAATCAAGTGCTTTGAACGGGGTCAAAGGTTTCCTTCTAACTTCTTTAATTCATCTGCTTCTCTGATTCCCACGTAAGAACAATTCCATCATAAGTTCACTCCTTGAATTGTTCTTTCAATGTTTCTCGAAAGTTTCTCCCAGATTTCTTTCGAAATTTGCTAGCAAGTTTACAACGAGTTTTCTGTTTTTTTTTTTTTTTTGTGGCTGGTTTGAAAGAACTTTTTACAAAATTGCCTTCAAAACCTCGCTTTGAAATTGTCTTAAATTTAATTTTGTGACTTTTTTTTGTCTTCCTTAGGGTGACTTTCAGCGTCCTGGGCTAGTTCGTCACCGATTTTTGGAACCTCTTTTTTGCCATGTCAAATATTCTCAGCACACCTAACTAACATTGCCAAAACCATCATGCTTTATTAAGTTTTATTAAGGTTTTATCAAAGGCACTAGAAAATCATTTGGTTTTATTATGACACCAAGAGGTGCCAATAGATTTCATATTTTAGTCAGGTTTATGAGAACCTCCACAGCTTGTTTAAAACGATCTTGGAACCTAATTTTCTCAAATTTCTTTTACTCCTATCAAAGGTTTTATTTCGATTTTATGAACTCATAAAATGCTGTTTTGAAATGCCTTTTAGAAGAGAAAGGTTCATCTTCGGTCGGTACTTGTATTTTTTTTTTGGGGTTTTTTTTTTTTTTTTTTTTTTTGTTTTAGGACTCATTCATATTATTTTATTATGTCAGTTGAAAAAGCATGTTAAAACCGTTTTGCCTCCAGTAAATGCATTAAACGGCAAATTGGCATTGAGGGAAGCCACCAAATAACCAAATAGTTTTAAAGTAGTCAATGCGAAGATAGCTTGGCTTTATGGCAGAATTGTGATTTTTTTTCCAATCGCCATATTGAAATATAAGAAATAATTGAAATGTGGAAAAATAAATGCACCAAATTTTAAATGTAATGCAAATGAACAGTAGATCGGAGACCAGTTTCTGCATTTTTTTAAATAACCTTATTGAATTCTATCAATTTTCAAGAAATTCATGACTAACTTATCGAATATATTTGTTTTAATTTTGTGTTTTTTGTTGTAAACTCGCATAATTTCCGAGGCGCAATAATTTTCGGTACTTATCGTGCCAATATTCACCACAAAATTCGATGCGTACATGATTCGGAGCATGATACACTGTAAAAAAAACTCAATATGTTTTGGATGTTTTGCAATCAAACAAAATTTCCCGCAACACTTGAACTTTTTTCTTACTGCTGTATGAATCAGAAGCGCAGAGAATCCAACAAAGCAGAACAACAAAAACCAACCACGATTTCAATGTGAAGTTTGACAGCTGTGGCCATTTGGCCGCGTGCTGGTTTTCATGGCAGCCAATAGGTTTTATGAAGGTTCTCAAGTGGTCATAGCATCTATCACTAGAATATTTTCAAAATCTTTATGGTCTTAAAAAGGTTCTATTAAATTGTTTTCACAACCGTCTATAGAGTGGGCCACTTTGTACAAATTTTGGCTTTGAAGAAGCTTAGAGGAGGTGTTGTTAGACAAAACAGTTTTGAATGTAGTTTTATCAAAAAAAAAAGTCGGGAGGAATGCTATACACGCTCGTTCAGATCTACTCTAAATAGAGTAACTTTCACTCAGTTTCGTATTTCCATGCAAAATGTCAAAAACTGAGTAACTTGAAATAAGGAAACTGAGTAAATGCTACTCTGATAGTAAAAGCGCTATACTTATAAAAATAGAGTAATTATAATAAAGCAGTCAAATACGAAAAACGTGGTTCAGTCCAAGGTTAAGTCGATACATCGAAAATTGATTCGGAAACGGTTCGGAAGTTAAAAGGCAAGGAAAATGTTTTTTTTTATGTTAATAGAACTAAAATATCGATACTAAAAAGGATTTAGCTCTCACATCTCCACTTGTGGAAACTTCGTTCCGGGATATGTGGAAAAATTGAATTGCTCGGAAACAGCCGTATCACCAATACTACAAGAGTCCCGTCGGACGATCGCCGTCAAGCTCTTCCAGTGCGGACGATCCGGAAAAATAAATTATGGAACTAAAAAAATAAATTATAGAACTAAAAACACTCTGTCCGGGTTTTAATGGAAGTGAGTAGCGTTTACTCAGATTGTTTAATCAGCTAAAATTAGATACTGAGTAATGTTTACTCTAATTTTGACAAGTGACCTAGTTAATCAAAAATGAGTAACCCTTCAATTACTCTAAAGGGCGAACACGAAATTATTGCGACACATTCAACAGGGTATAACTTTTTTACCATTGGGTAAAAATCAACCAAATTTTGCACACTTTCTCATTGATGTGTATTGTTTACATGCTGTCAAACTCGAAGTCGTGTTTTTCGATTCAACGAAAATGGAGGTGAACCAACGCGAGTCGAGAGAACAAATTCTTTCCAAACACCTGGAATTTCCTGACCTGTCGCACCGGCAGTTGGGAAAAATGTTGAACATTCACCATTCAACCGTCTCCAGAGTGTTGAAGCGGTTCCAGGAGCGGTTGACGTTGGACCACGGCAAAGGAGCTGGAAGAAAACCGGGACCGGAGAACAAAAAGACGGAGGGAAAGGTGAAGCGGATGATTAAAGCAAATCCCAACGTCTCAAGCCGTGATTTGGCTAAAAAGATCGGCATGTCGCAGAGCTACGTCCAGAATGCAAAGAAGAGAGCTGGACTACATACATACAAGGTACAGAACTTCCCAAACCGCGATGAGCGGCAACAATCGACGGCTAAAACTCGGGCACGGAAGCTCTACGAGAAGATGCTGACAAAATATGGCTGCTGTGTGATGGACGACGAAACGTATATAAAAGCCGATTTTAAGCAAATTCCGGGGTAGGAGTTTTTCACCGGCAAGAGCAAGTTCTATGTGGACGACAAATTTAAGAAGAAGAAAATGTCGAAGTTCGCCTCCAAATATCTCATTTGGCAGGCCATCTGCTCTTGCGGACTGAGGAGTGAGCCTTTCGTGACAAAGGGCACAGTAAATGGCGAGATCTACAAATCTGAGTGCCTCGAGAAGCGCCTTTTGCCGTTCTTGCAGCAGCACGACGAAGCTCCGCTATTTTGGCCAGATTTGGCATCATGCCACTATTCTAAAAGTGTCCTGGAGTGGTATGAGGCCAATTCTGTCCATTTTGTTCCAAAGGACATGAATCCGCCAAACTGTCCGGAGCTGCGCCCGGTGGAGCAGTACTGGGCAATGATGAAGCGGGAACTTCGGAAGAGCAAGAAGACAGTCAAAGACGAGAAGGACATGTTAAGAAAATGGAAAAAAAAACTGAGAAACTGGTACCGGATGACACTGTAAAGACTTTGATGGAGGGCATCAAGCGAAAATGCGTTCAATTTTACACTCAAGGCTCCATCGATTAACTTTTCTTTTGAATTTTGAAGTAAATATATGTATAAAACTACCCTAAAATTTTGGTTTGATTCTAAACATTATAAGAAAATTGGCATGACATTTTCGACATGAGTCGTTTTCTACTCAGTTTTGAGTAACTACAAACGAGCGTATACAGCCGGAATAAAACTTAAATTGTTACTTAAAATCTTTCGAAACTCTCATTAAGTTCAATTGCTAATTCTTGTGTTTTACACGAAGGTCTTTTTTTCACGGTTTGTTTTTGGCGATAACTCCAGAACGGAACAACTTGTCGACCTAATTCAAATCACATTTTCCGTTTTGGGCCAAAAGTAATCATGTGGCAGTTTTTCAAAAATATCAAATTTTTTTGTGTAAATACTCAAAATTTGAAAAACTGTATTTTGACCATTGCATGAAAAGGTAACACACGCAAATAAAATCGAAGCAGTTTAAAATGTGAATTGATCGACTCTATTTAGTATTTTTTTTACGCGGTTTCATACACACTTAGATTTTTTTACAGAAATCTGTAAAAGTTTACCGAATTCTCAACAGCCGAACGTTCGGTAATCCGATTTAACGGATTTCGGTGAAATTTTACAGATATCTGTAAAATAATTACCGGATTTCGGTAAAATTTTACCGAAATCCGTTAAATTGGATTACCGAACGTTCAGCTGTTGAGAATTCGGTAAACTTTTACAGATTTCTGTAAAAAAATCTAAGTGTGTAGTAAAAGTGGCACGTATCTTCCGTGTAAAAAAAAGACCTTAGTGTGTTTTAAATTTTTCTCAGACCTTTCTCATAATTTCACTCGGATTTTTTCTCCAATTTCATCAGAACTTTCCTTTCTTTGATAAATGTTACTTCAAAGCTTCTCTGAAGATTTCCTCGGAACTGTCACACTTACTCACTGGATATTTTTCTGATAAGTTTTTTTCGGGGCTGCGTTCCAAGTTTTCTCAAAATATCCCCTCAAATTCTCTAGTGAGCACTAAACTTGTTTTTGGTACGGTTTTAAGTTCACAACTTGGTTGAAGCCGATACAGGATTGGAGAGCAGTCCTGTGCAGTAGCAATTTCCCTTCAAAACAATAAGGTTAGGGTTGCATTTTTTGATTGTATCAAATGAATAGCAAAGTTGGGAAAGGAGGGCTACATTTGGCTAAGCGCCATACTACCTGCCATATGTGACTTAAATATATCTTCCCCACAAAAAATGAACTTCAACATTTCATTAACTCATCTGCCATCACTGTTTCCCTAGCAAAAACTTCTCCCAATAACCTGGAAAGCACTTCAAAACAAATCAATTTATTGGCAAGCCACGAAAAATCGCTTTTCTCCCGAAATCCAATCAAACACAAATCAACCCTGATCAGCAAAACAAACCAGCATCCATCCAGTCAGCCATACCCATCCCGGCCCTTCCACCTCTAATCGAACTAAATTTTTTTTTTCTTCTTCCTGGAGATGATTGGAATGCCATCTCCCACTCAACACTCCTCTGCCGACGCCGAGACAGGTACCGAGCTACGAAACCAACCTGGCCTACTCTGAACGCGATTTGACGGCTGCAATGCAAATATAAATAGAGGTATGGCCCCATCCGTCGACACCTACCCCCAGTCAACCCACACACATACACACAAACACACAGCAGCAGCGCCACTCACTCACAGCTCACGAAAATCGATCGACAATTCAATCATGTCAGCTTGACGTTCGGAGCACTTTTTTCCTCTCTTTTCCACATTGTTCTCGTTTCCCAATCGCTGTTTTTTCCACTATGAGAAGGTTTCCTATATAAAGGGAAAAAAGGGACGCTCGCAATCCCTCACATTCAATCCCGCCAACAGGACAATAGGATTATGTCACCGCATATTCCCGATATTCTATCACATGTCCATTGCAGAGGGTGGTGAATTGATGCAAAAACACCCTCCAATCAATCGGGAGGGAAAACAGCTTTCTCCAGTCACTGCGAATTCTTCTCCCTCGAAGTCAAGGACACTGGAGGCTATTTCCGTCCGGAACGATGCACTTCTGCGACAAATATACGTACTAAGAATTTCCGTAATTGACTCGATTATCAAACACTATCACGCAAGGTTGCATGGCACTTAAAATTCCCCGCACTTGAAAGTTACTCAACTCGGTCAATCAATTTAGAGAACCACGGCGACGACGACGACGACGACGACGACACATCAAGGAACAAAGCAGCAGCTGGCCGCCATGCTCTTGACCGAGAAAGAATTTGGCCAATCGCGACTGTCTGACCGGACCGAGGGCAGGTGGCTATTCCCGTGGTAGTTCTTTCGCGAATGGGGTCTCTCCTGTTACTGGAAGCAAATCCGTCAGCATCAGCGTTTTGTTCTAGCGAAAAGAACAGATGGCCCTCGCTTCGCTGGTTGAGATCCCGGTGCTGGTGTTGGTGCTAGGGGAAACCCGCGGTTCCGGTGCGCTTGCGTACCCTGGCCAGCATGTGGGATGGAAGGATTCTGGAATGGATTCGGATCGGAGCTCAGAACGCGGCTGTGTTGTTTTCGTCCGTACGTTGTTTATGTTGCTCAACTTCAAGCCCACATGGTTTGCTGGGAAGTTCAAAGGGGGGGGGGGGGGTGATGGTGGATGGGTGGGTGATTTGTGGCTGTTTCTTTCATTCATACCGAGACGACATAATTGAGCACTACAATTATGGTGGGTGAATATCGAGCTTTCATGCAGCCAGGAGTTATACCCCGTTCACACTATAATCTATATCAGGGGAATTGGCGACATGGTGAAGATATAATATAGCGGTCCAGTGGCGGTTGCGTCGGTTATTGGTTATCGGTACTTCATGACTTTGATCGACGAACATAGTCGATATTGTCGGAAACCAAAAGTCATCCTTCTATTCCGTTCTCTTCTACAAGCGTGAAGGGATCGTGGTCTACAACAGAACGGGATTGCGGAACGAAAGAACCATTCTCTTGTCGCAATGGCACGGTTCATGCTGATCGATCTACAACTGGAACAGCGATTTTGGGTAGTAAAGGGCGAACACGAAATTATTGCGACACCGAAAATGTCATGTTTAGAATCAAACCAAAATTTTAGGGTAGTTTTATACATATATTTACTTCAAAAATCAAAAGAAAAGTTAATCGATGGAGCCTTGAGTGTAAAATTGAACGCATTTTCGCTTGATGCCCTCCATCAAAGTCTTTACAGTGTCATCCGGTACCAGTTTCTCAGTTTTTTTTCCATTTTCTTAACATGTCCTTCTCGTCTTTGACTGTCTTCTTGCTCTTCCGAAGTTCCCGCTTCATCATTGCCCAGTACTGCTCCACCGGGCGCAGCTCCGGACAGTTTGGCGGATTCATGTCCTTTGGAACAAAATGGACAGAATTGGCCTCATACCACTCCAGGACACTTTTAGAATAGTGGCATGATGCCAAATCTGGCCAAAATAGCGGAGCTTCGTCGTGCTGCTGCAAGAACGGCAAAAGGCGCTTCTCGAGGCACTCAGATTTGTAGATCTCGCCATTTACTGTGCCCTTTGTCACGAAAGGCTCACTCCTCAGTCCGCAAGAGCAGATGGCCTGCCAAATGAGATATTTGGAGGCGAACTTCGACATTTTCTTCTTCTTAAATTTGTCGTCTACATAGAACTTGCTCTTGCCGGTGAAAAACTCCAACCCCGGAATTTGCTTAAAATCGGCTTTTATATACGTTTCGTCGTCCATCACACAGCAGCCATATTTTGTCAGCATCTTCTCGTAGAGCTTCCGTGCCCGAGTTTTAGCCGTCGATTGTTGCCGCTCATCGCGGTTTGGGAAGTTCTGTACCTTGTATGTATGTAGTCCAGCTCTCTTCTTTGCATTCTGGACGTAGCTCTGCGACATGCCGATCTTTTTAGCCAAATCACGGCTTGAGACGTTGGGATTTGCTTTAATCATCCGCTTCACCTTTCCCTCCGTTTTTTTGTTCTCCGGTCCCGGTTTTCTTCCAGCTCCTTTGCCGTGGTCCAACGTCAACCGCTCCTGGAACCGCTTCAACAATCTGGAGACGGTTGAATGGTGAATGTTCAACATTTTTCCCAACTGCCGGTGCGACAGGTCAGGAAATTCCAGGTGTTTGGAAAGAATTTGTTCTCTCGACTCGCGTTGGTTCACCTCCATTTTCGTTGAATCGAAAAACACGACTTCGAGTTTGACAGCATGTAAACAATACACATCAATGAAAAAGTGTGCAAAATTTGGTTGATTTTTACCCAATGGTAAAATAGTTATGCCCTGTTGAATGTGTCGCAATAATTTCGTGTTCGCCCTTTAACTCTAAGACCAGTAGGTCCCGAACAAATAAGATTTTTTTCTTGGCTCAGTCAGTACTAGCACATCGGTCCCAAGCTCGGTCCCATGCTTAATAATACGCCCCTAATAATGAACTCACACGAACACACTCTCAAATAAACACAGCAAATCAAAACAATGGCGCAAATATGTATAGTTAGGTGCAGACTGCAAGGTGTACTTCGGACCAAGGGGTTCTACAACAGTGAACCAATTTCAAATCGCTAGTTGCATATTGATTGTTGGTAACTCTCTAGCGCCTCATTTGGAAAAGATAGACTGCAGCGCCATCTCTGCGGCATGATTTGGAACAGATATGATAATGTCAAAAGACGACGAATGACACACTGAGAAATTTTGCCGAAGACGAAAACTCTCTATCACTACTCTGGACTGTTTTGCTCACACATTGAATTACCCGCATAATCACAAACCATTCCTGGACCATTTCCCTTAATGTTGACGACCGTTTCCGAAATTGTTACGACATTTACCCGTATAGTTGACAACTATAAACTAACAATCTCCTATAAAGTTTTAACAATATGGCAGATGGTAAAAGGCCAAATAACAATATGCTGAATAGGCGGTTAAGTTAGGTTACCATAAAAAAAATGGCAATTTTCACGAACAAAATTTTCGCTGTACTCTATGTCAAAAAGTTGGTACACAATCCAGACCGAGTGCAGACAATAAAAAACCTTTCAATGACAATATGGCATACATTAACAATATGTGTTAATGTAGAGGTTGTATGGTGAAAATGGGATTAACCTATTTGATAACAATAACATAAAAAGTGATAACATATCTTACATTCGAAATACAGTTTTGACCGTATATTAAATTGTTTTTCGTTATGCGGGTAATAACCTCTATCCATTTGTAGCAGATTCCCGGTGGTCAATGTTACTGGAATCATGTTTTTCCACCACCAATGCATTTTTATGGCCATATTCTTTCAATATGAATATGAAATATAATTTTTATTTCCTTGACTCTTTTACGTCGTTTTTTGAAATAACGCGGTTTTTTTACGTCGCTTTTTGAAATAACGCGGTTTAAAAAAAAAAAAAAAAAAAAAAAAAAAAAAAAAAAAAAAAAAAAAACCGCGTAAAAAAAACTTCAGTGAGTTACGGTCTTAGCAACAATCGATATGCAACTAGCGATTTGAAATTGGTTCACTGTTGTAGAACCCCTTGGTCCGAAGTACACCTTGAAGCCAGCACCTAACTATACATATTTGCGCCTTTGTTTTGATTTGCTGTGTTATTTTGACAGAATATTTGAGAGTGTGTTCCTGTCAGTTCATTATTAGGGGCGTATTATCACAGAGAACAGACGTCCATCTTCGTTCATCTTGTGTAAAACTTTAAACCGACATTTCAAATGTATGTCGTTATGCTCCTGGTGCTGCAGTTGTGCGATAACTGTCATGTAAATGTTTATCAATAAAAAGCCTAGCACATAACCTGAATAGTTTTGTTTGTTTTTCTCTGCACTTGCTTCTTATATCGGCTGCCCATATTAACCTTTACACACGTTTTTCAAGAAAAGGTATATGGACATGAATGTCTGTTCTCTGTGGTATTATTAAGCTTGGGACCGAGCTTGGGACCGATGTGCTAGTACTGACTGAGCCAAGAAAAAAATCGTATTTGTTCGGGACCTACTGGTCTTAGAGTTAGTTTATGGAATAATGCACGAACGCATGATAGTGGCCAGATAATCTTTTTGCCAGAGTCTAGCTGATTTTTTTAGAATGGCGAAACGTGCCATTCCAAAAGCATGTTCGACATTTTTCTGGTCTGGTCCTTGTTGAATTGCAAAATGCTGCGGAGAACGTAAAAACAGTCTAATTATATTTATTTAACTCAGTTTAAGTTCAGTTTTCTCCGAATCATCAGTCCAGATCACAAAACGTTCCCCAAACACTTTAATTACATTTGTAACGGTTGATTTGGCAACTTTTAGCGATTTTGCCAACTTTGCGTGCGAGTAGCTCGGATTTTCGCGATGCGCGAGCAAAATTTTGATACGCTGCTCTTCCTGCTTGGACGGCATTTTGACAACTGAAGAGTGAATTCCAAAATCAAAATAGGAGCAACATTCTACACACACACCTTCAAAATGAGGGGTGTTCAGGTTTTTTAAATGCAAAATTGAAAGAAATACGTCAAGTTGATATTGACCAAATTTTGACCGTATCGCCCTTTATATAGGCGGAAGAAAAAACCTCCTATTAAAAAAAAAAATAGCGCACCAATTAGCGTTCTGGATGATGCAGAGGCACGAGGTGTTGGTGTTAAAGAAACATTTTTCGATTTAGTACGAATGGCAAATGAATTTATTTTAGAATTGATGGACAACAGCGAAATTATTTGTGAACCTATTGAAGGATATCTAACCCATTTAAAAATCCTTCGTTTGTCGAAAATTTCATGGTATATTATGAGGAAGCCGTTTTATATATGGATATGTTTTAAGATAGCTAAAGTAAGTTAATACTCAAAAGTGTTATATAAAAAAGGTTTGAATACATTGAAAAAAAAAATTCTTTTGAGCATCGTTACATGATGAAATTTCTACTTATCTCTTCTCTTTTTACTGTTACTCTTAAATTTTGAACTCAAATTAATATTTTCTTCGTTTTGCTGGGCTTTTCGCTCCTATTTTCTTATTGGCTAAGCTGACAGCCAATGTTGCCAATGGACACTCTAAACAAAATATACCTAAGTAGGTTAACGGCACAATAATCACCATTCGTGAATCCTTTGTAATCTTCATTTATTTTGCTGGACATTTCGTCGAAATATAATTGTGCGTCATCCGTGAATAAATGTATTTTGCAATTTTTTACTACTTCAACCAGGTCATTAATATATAATGATAAAGAAGAGGCCCAGGTATCGAGCCCTGGGGCACTCCTGATGTGATACGAATAAATTCGGAATATACTTCGTTGTTCAATACGGTCTGCGCGCGAGACTTCAGGTATGATTTGACTAAATTCACAGCATGATCGGAAAACCTAAACCTAGCTTTTAATTAATGACATAATACACGATGGGAAATAGTGTCAAAAGCCTTGGAAAAATTCAGAAGAATCAGAACTACTGGAGGATTACTATCGAGAACAAAGCCGAGATCATCTAACACCTTCAGCATAGCTGTTTTGGTACTATGTTTTGAACGATAACCAGACTGAAGCTGGTTTAGCATCTTATTTGTCTCGACGAAGCTACACATATCATTTTTAATAAGTTTTTCGAATATGTTTGATAGTGCACATAGAATGCTTATTGGTCGTAAGTTATCCAATGAGCTTGCACTCTGCTTCTTCTTTGTTGGTATAACTTTGGAATTCATCCACACATCAGGGAAAATACTAGTTGTTATTATTGAATTGAACAAATGAGTAATTGGCTTAATTATAGTTAGCGAAATGACCTTTAAAAACGTAATTGGTATCATATCAAGACCAATTGCATTTGATTTTATGGAATACATTGCGTGAACAACGTCAGATTGTTCAACTTGAGTGAAGTAGAAGGGATCACTATCAATAACATTTACTTCAGTGGAATAATCTATATTATCATCGTATGAGAAATTATTAAAAAAGGCATTGTTTACTTCATCAGCTTACAGAAGCGACTGTCTTTTTAATGCAATGCATTAATGCTCTTCATAAACGAGCTTTCTACCGCACTACCACCTGGTTGCCGTGTGTTTTACGCTGATGACGTCAAAATCTACATGGTGATCAAAAATATCCAGGACTGCTATGCTCTGCAACTGTTGTTGGATCGGTTTGCTGATTGATGCACCCGAAACATGCTGACGTGAGGCATCCACAAATGCAACATCATTTCGTTTCATCGCAAACTCAATCCGATCACGCACAATTATGCAATGAACGGCCAGCCTCTCGAGCGTGTTCATCAAGTTCGTGATATTGGCGTCACCCTGGATTCGGCACTAACCTATCGATTGCATTACGACGATATTATCAGCAATGCGAATCGACAGCTGGGTTTCATTTTTAAAATATCTAGTGAATTTAAAGATACTGTGCTCTGGTGCGATCGATTTTGGAATCCAACTCTGTTGTTTGGTGCCCATAGGATCGAAGCAATTCAATAAAGATTCGTGAGATATGCCCTGCGTCGCCTACCGTGGCGTGACCCGTTGAACTTTCCACGATCCGAAGATAGATGCAGATTGCTGGGACTACAGACATTGGATCAAAGACGGAATATTGCGCAAGCTGTTTTCGTTGCCAACACACTTACAGGTCTGACTCACCGGAGCTATTACAGGGTGCGGCAGAAAATAATGCGAAAATTTGTTCTATTTCTTTCAAATCCCATTTTCAACTAATTCAAGCAATAATATCAACATTTTCGAGTGCAGTTATCTTTATAAAGTCCGTTTAAACAAATTTATTCAATGTGTCCTCCATTTTTATTAATAAAATCCTCGAGCCGACGCCGGAAGCCAGAGCATGCCTTTCGGACGTACACTGATAGGCAAAATAAAGTGCCCACCTCATCGTTTTTTACTCTCATTTATTTGGTTCAAATTAAAGTAAACACACTGTATTTTTTTTATTATCTTATTTTGTATATTCTTTTTAAGTTTCACTTATGGAATACTGAAAAAAGGAGTTTTACTTAAAGAAAAAAAAAATCAATTTGTGTTGAAAAAAAAAACAGTGACAAAATAAAGTGCCCACTCCATTTAGGCTACAGAAAACATAAATTAAAGTAAAATAAAAGCATTTCAATAATTGATGTGTCCTCCTTTGGCCTTCAGGACCTCCAGCAGGCGCTTCGACATGCTCTCGACCAGGTTCTTTAGGTGCTGTGGATCTAGCTCTTCCCAGGCGCGCTCCAGGGCTTCAAAATATTTTTATTGGTAACACCAGTTTTGTCAACCCTGGCATCGAGAATCGCCCACAAATTCTCGATGGGATTGAGGTCCGGGCTTTGTGGAGGCCATTCCAGCGGTTTGATCCGACAAGACCGGAAGAAAGACTTGGTCTTCTTGGCAGTATGCTTCGGGTCGTTGTCCTGCTGGAATACGAACTTCTCTTCAAGGCCCGTCTGGATCAGCGAAACCTCCAGATTTTCTCGCAGGATGTCGATGTAAGAATCTGCCGTCATTATCCCGTCGATTTTCACAATGCTTCCCACTCCACCCCACGAAAAACACCCCCAGACCATCACATTTCCTCCTCCATGCTTCATCGTGCCTTGGATGTGGCGCTCCTGAAGCTCCTCTCCCGATCTGCACCAAACACGAACCCGCCGCTTTCGGTTAAACAGCTAGGGGCTTATCAGCATGCTCCTTAGCAAACTTAAGCCGTTTGGCTTTGTTTGCCTTGCTGATAAATGGGCGCTTCCGGGCAAGTTTGCTATTCAACCCCTGTGCTACGAGACGGCGACGAACAGTTCGACCGGAAACTGATAACTGAAGGGTTTCCTGGATCTCACGGACAGTTACCTTCGGGTTCTTCTTGACTTCGCGCATGATCTTGGTGTCCGTTCTCGCATCCGTTTTCCGCTTCCTGCCTCTGCCAGGGCGATCCACCACTGATCCAAACGTTTTAAGCTTCAGAAGAATTTTGCCAACCGCTGCCTTACTGATACTGTACTTCTTAGCGACAGCCCGGTGCGATTCACCGTTTTGCACATCACGAACGACCAATTTTCGGATACACAAGGGAATTGCTTTCGAAAGCACTGCGTTCTCCATTTTTTTCAATTGAATCAAATGCGATCACGTATACAAATGCACCAGGTTGAGCCGTTTGCTTCAAAACATGTCAAAATATCAAAACATAAACAATCGAGGGGTCTTCCAATGGAAACTTATCGAAAACATATCGATTTTTGAAGTGGGCACTTTATTTTGACACTGTTTTTTTTTTCAACACAAATTGATTTTTTTTTTCCATAAGTAAAACTCTTTTTTTTTCAGTATTCCATAAGTGAAACTTAAAAAGAATATAAAAAATAAGATAATAAAAAAATACAGTGTGTTTACTTTAATTTGAACCACGTAAATGAGAGAAATTGAAAAAACGATGAGGTGGGCACTTTATTTTGCCTATCAGTGTAGTTCTCCGACATTGACTGCCAAGGGGGGCGATCGCGTGGGTTTGTGGAACATAGCAACAGGAATAAACAGACGAGATCTTTTTGGCTTCTAAAATGATGCGTCGGAGAAAACTGCTTTTGAATTTTTCGGAAATGTATCAAGGCGATTTGAGCCTTAAGGTTTTGTACGAAAATGAGAATGCAAAATTTTGATTTGTACGAACGTATCCGACTGGTACGTAAACGGAAATAGAGGTAAGATACACCGAGGCAAGTCTAAATGGTGGGACATGTTGAAATGGGTATGCTATCTGTAAGCAGAACTGAGTTATAAATGAATATGTGTTCAAATTTGTATTTTGCTATGGTGTCCAGTGCTTATCTACCAATTTCAATTTGCCCCATCGTTTCAACTTGCCTCGGTGTACCTTATATATTAGTTTTGAATAAATATCGAATAATTATGTAAGAAAAAGCATGTAGGTACCTTCCGTTTTTGTCCAACTGGCGAAGGAATCGTTTGGACAAGTGTTGCAAGGGGAGGATGAATCCCGTCCGCTAGGTAATACCCCATAGTGTAGGTTCGCCCATTAATTTCAAACTCTACTACAGGAGTTTTGCCACTGTAGAGGTCTGAAAATAACGGTGAACGCTCCAACACATTGATGTCGTTTGAGGACCCTGGCATGCCAAAGAAGGCATGCTATATCCATAGGTCATACGACGCCACTGCTTCCAATACAATGGTGGGCTTTTTGTCCTTCTTCTTGTACTGGCCATCCCAAGCAATGGGGCGGTTTTTCCATTGCCAGTGGCAACAGTCCAACGAACCCAACATCCCTGGGAATCCTCGTCTCTTGCCTTCATCCACCAGCCGTTTTACGTCGTCGGGGTTTGGGGATTGGAAGTAGTTTGCTGCAAATACCTTAACAATGGTGTGGTAGAACTCCAACATGCAGATTCACGCCCTTGACTCTGACATTCGACTGTATTCGTCGATCGCGTCTGCGGAGGACCCGTAGGCTAACTGACGAATCGCCGTAGTGCATTTTTGGAATGTCGTTAGCCCTAGCATACCGGTAGCATCAGCTCGTTGCACGAAGTAGGCATTTGCAGCCTGTACGTCCCTCAGGATGCGCAGGAACAAGTTTCGACTTGTCCGGAAACGTCTGCGAAGTTGGTCCTCACTGTATTTTAATTAAATTGATGTCAATATTAGGTCGTCTCGTGCCTCTTCCCTCGTTTTCACGAATGCATTCCGTTTCAGGTAGCATTGCGTGAGTCTGGACCAGCATCTGGCTAACCAATTCAAGTTCATCGTCACTGGAATCCGAGAATAACACAGAAAACTTCTCCATTTCTTCTTTTCGACTTTCACTTGAAGGCGACTATGTTGATGACGTTCAAGAACCAATGTTGTCAAAATGTTTACTTCTACTCTGAAAAAAATTCTATCGTTATACCGACAATTATATCATGGTCAGGATGACTATCGCATATAATGGTTACAATAACCATGAAAATGGCCGAATTCACCACGTTCATGGAATTCTTGACTATGATCATGGTAACAAGGACTATTACGACATTATGGCAAATGTTGGATCAACTATTTTTAATGGCCGTTTTGAACATGATCATAGTCGGTTCAAAGTCACTATACTGCAATAGTCATCCTAACCCCCAATAATGGTAAACTTTACTGTCAAATTTGTCTCTGTGTACCTATCTACCGGTACGGAATAGGATAACTAAATTGATCACCGCTATAGCAACGACCGATATGGAGAAGGGTGGCTACACTAAAATGAGAGCGCTGCAGCGCTTCTGAAACAGCAGCGCTACTGTTGCCCACCGTTAATGATGCTCTTAGGCTGTGAACCATTTGGCGAAATTTTTAAACTTTTGGTTAAAATTTGACAGTTCGTTGGTTATTTCCCCTCAAATAGATAAAATTTAACTACACAGAGAGGAATTTGATGGTCAATTTTACCATTATTGGGGGTTAGGATGACTATTGCAGTATAGTGATTTTGAACCGACTATGATCATGGTCAAAACTACCATTAAAAATAGTTGATGCAACATTTTCCATATTGTCGGAATAGTCCTTGTTACCATGATCATAGTCAAAAATGCCATGAACGTGGTGAATTCGACCATTTTCATGGTTATTGAAACCATTATATGCGATAGTCATCCTGACCATGATTTAATTGTCGGTACAACGATGAAATTTTTCTCAGAGTATGAATACGACCCATTTGAAATTTTGACAGATGCATAGTTATTTGGAATTCGACATGGAGTTTTCATAGGGGCCAATGTCGCAAACGTGAACAATGGTTTCTTCCACAAATTTCTTGAAAATGCTAGCTCATTCAAGTAAACTACCACTTCTATTGTAACGGGGAACTCCTCTTCTGTACCATCATCGTAATACTACACGCAGAGAAAATTGACCTCTTTGATTTAAAAAATAAAATTATTGAACTGTTTTGTAACTTCAAATATTTTTATTTTTAAATTCAATGCTTTATTTTTGTTGCTTCAACAATTCTGATTGTTGTTTCAAAACCAAATGCTAAGAATAAAAATTTAGTTTCAACAAGCTATATTTTTGTGCTCAAAAATAATTTCAATCAATTTAAAAACAAAAAAAATTGCAGATTTAAAAAACCAACAACTCCCTAACAATTACTGTTTTACAGTTGTCAATGTATGTGTAAGTTTTCAATATTTCCGAATGCGCGAGTTTCGTAGCCTCAATTTCTACGCTTTAATTAAAAAAGCGAAGCGGGCTCGCCGGAGGAAATATTATTTGAAGAGGTCGAGGAAGTTAACGTCGCGCTTGTCGATTTATGGCTTTGTTTTGGACTTTCTTAGCAATCTGTGAGTTGCTTTCCTGGTAAGAAATTGAAAATTTGTAATGAAATGCGAATTTTAATGTCTATTTTCTATATGCAGAAAATCAGTACACCATTGAAATATTTAAGGTTGTCGAACGAAACGAAAAAGAAATGCATGTACGGATTAAATTCTTGGGGAGAACGATAGGTATGAACCTAGAAAAATCTATGTTTTTTAGATTAATGCTCTTTCATTTAAAATTAAAGGGATATCCATCGTTATCGTCAACAGAATCATTGGACAAGCTCAACTTATCCGCAGCTGGACTGTTTGTCAATTCATTCTTATGTTGAATAAAAATTAAACCAAATCAAAATCATTTGCATTATTTCGAAACAAAACACAATCTGGTTAAATTGACAAGTACAATATTTAAAACAAAAATAAAATTCTTCAGGTATAAAATATCAATTATAGCCGCAACATTATTTTTTTTAGTTTCAAAGAAATAAATTGTTGGCAGCAACTGTTTTGTTTTTTGTTTCAAAAAGATTCTGTATTTGAAAAAAATTAAATGTGATTTAAATTTGAATTATCTTATTCTATTAGCACACCTCATGAAATGTGATTAAACCCAGGTTAAAATCCATTGCATGTCAATAAATTTATTCACAATTGTAAAAACATCTGATGTTTACATCTTTACATTTTGGTACACACGTCCTTTTAACATGTTCGACTAGAAATAGAGCACGCTGTCAAATCACTTTGGGATCTACAAATAACTATCGAGCTGTCAAAATTAACCATGCTCCAGAGCAGGGATGCCAATGTTCCAGTTTAAACTGGATTCTTCCAGTTTTTTTTACGGGATCCAGTCAAAAAGTTAAATCTTCAAATCGTCCAGTTTTTCTGACTTTTGTCCAGTTTTTTCCAGTTTTTTTTTTTCACAACCCTGTTTGCTTTACCCAGTAATTGTAGGACTTTTTTTTTAATGTGGAAAGATTCCTATCCTCTTAAAAAGGCTGCTGTGTTTTTAGCGTTCATAAATCAACTTTCTCTATCTGTCAACTGCAGCTTTTTGAAGTTTTATCGACGCACACTAGTGAATCATTTGAATTAAAGAAGTGTGAACGAGAGGGAAACAGATTAGTTGGGAAAACAAAGATGATAAGTATCAAGATACTGATAATGAATTCCGGGAACTTAGAAACATCGACTTAGATGATTTTAAGCATGAAAATGATGCCACGTTGTTTTGGGGAAAGGTTTGAGCATTGAAAAGATTTGACATTTCATTTGCTTTTCCAAATCTATGGAATTTGATACCAAATTTATTAATTCTCCCTCATTCATCTGGGGCGGTGGAAAGAGTTTTTTTTTTTTTTTAAAAAAAAAAAAAAAAAAAAATTGAAAAAGGTTGGGGGAAAAATGTGAAAAAGGAAGTTAGAGAATTAGTTTATTAATAATTTATTTTTTGTTGGTGGGTGCATATTATTAAAAAATATTTATTTATTTCTTTTTCTTTTTTTTTTTATTTTTTTTTGTGTTTGGTAAAGGTGGGTTGTAATATATATTTTATTTTTTTTTTATGGGGGAGAAATTATTTTGGTTGGTGTTGTTGTTTTTTTTTTTTTTTTTTTTTTTTTTTGTGAAATGTGGGGATAAGATTAATTAAGGGGGGTGAGACAGGCATGCTCAGATTTGCATATATGCATCGAGTTACTCGCGAGTAACTCTATTTGTTTCGTAATTTAATCAACGGTGTCTGTTTTAATCAATGAACGCATCCCAGTGACCTGAGGTTTTATTTTGTAATCAAAGTGACAGAAAATGCAGTGCTGGTGTTTTTGGAAAATACAAACTTGTGCCCAACGTGTAATAGGAAAATGAAGATTTTCCTTTAAGGGCTGCACTGTGAGGATTTTAGATGAATTAAAATGATATCATAGAAACTAACTTCATGTGACTGTGAACGTAACATTATTTCTGTGGCCTGAGAGCTCTGTGAACAATTAGCGTTGTGTCATTCAGTGAAAAACTAATGCGTTGCGTTCTGGAAAACTATAATCCATCGGGAGTACAACAGATCAGCAAGTTCCAAGTTCTTCACGGAGCGTTTTTAAGTGTATCGGGACGATACTTAAAAAGTGCGGGGGAACAGGGCCGAGGAATTGCGATACCCATTACGGAAGACGATGTATTTCGAGAAATCGTTTATCTATTCCTAAATATGTCGTTTCGTTACAGAAGTGCCCTTTTGGTAACTGTTGTGATATTTTTCAGAGTCAACTAGCTTAATTACTCGCGCTCAGCGAAAAGAAGATGTAAAGAACGCGCACGAACAAAATCATCTACTAGTGCTCAATTGAGGGCTGCATGAAGATTCTAAAACTACAGTACGGAGCGTTGGTCAGAATGAGCGTACACTTCAGCGGCCCTACAACTTGGAAAAGTTTCCATTGCAGTATGGGTATATCCAAAGACGACAGTAGAAAAGGTCGGATCGCACAGCGTCGTACAAGGCGAAGGTTCTTTCTCGTTTATTTGAATCTACTTCACATGCAATTGGCCGACATGACAAAAGCTGGCATTACCAAGTGCAAAGTCAAATCAAACGCAACAAAGCCGTCTCCGGGTGCAATGCGTTCAACGTAATCCGCTGAGTATCTCCATTTAAGAGGCAATGAATCGATAATATGTTTAAATGTTTATAAAACCAAATCCAACACCTACTATATTTCTAGAGTAATTTTTCCCTATTATTTGTTTTTAAAAAATATTACAATTTTCGAAATGTAAAAGCTAAATAATCAGATTTACAGATTTAATGAGTAGCCACCGTTCATTTCTTCCGTTTACCGGACAATGAGCAGGTCCACTTCTAACATAAGTAGTTTTCTATGAAATCGCTTAGTCAGCTCTGTCTATCGCCCATCCTCTAATTTTAAATTATATTCCCAATTATACTGAAAATTAAATGTAGTTTTTATTACGCAACCGAAGGTTGGGCTCCCAAATCTTTTGTTTGTTTTTTGCAACGAAACTGATCAGTTCTATTTATGAAGCTAACTTCGTAGTCAATGAGGAAGTCGATATACCACTACCAATTTAAACAGTATTGTACTTAGGGGTAAGCTCTAGATGCCCGTACTCCAGCGCCAGTTAGGTTTATTATCAATCAGATAGAAGCCTAGGTCAGACCACGGATCAGATCAGGCATTAAAACCATTTCTTCTAGCGCGTTTACTCACTGCCAGATGCAGAACTATGGAGACTGCTAGCTTTTTATCCAGCGTGGAAGATCAGATGCATGCCCTATCTAAAGGGAATCATCGTGATGCTACTGGAATAATAGTTGAAATAATTAGCTCAGCAACTGAAATCACCTTGTTCAATACTGGACATCAGACAGCAGAATCATTCCGGGCATCATTTTGCTCCCAAGAAAAAAACAGTGAAAACAACAGGTAGAAGGGTTGACGTATTGGTCGAAATCAGCTTGCTGTGATGCACGGTTTGAGAAATCACAAAATGAAGAAGCAGATTACAGTGAGAAATTCTGAGCAATGTGAGTAACTCGAGGTATTTCAAAAGCAACACAGAAATAGCTCGTGATTAGGAGCTGTCTCACCCCTTGGTACAGTTAGTGTAAAGAATTTTTAGTTGAAACCATTAAATACCAATTCAACATATTGTAACAATATATCTTACATACAACATATAAATTGTAATATGCGACAAATGGTTTTTCATTACGTAGGCTTGATTTTTTAGGATCCAGTTTTTTCCAGTTTTTTTTTTTTTGCATTCTTCCAGTTTTTTCAAAAAAAAATATTGGCAACGCTGCTCCAGAGCTGGGTTATTTTCAACCGGAGGGGAAATTACTATCGAACTGTCAAATTTTAACCAAAAGTTAAAACATGTCGCCAAATGGTTCACAGCCTTAGGGGCGAATCATTAAGCTTCCTGAGCCATAAAAAAAAATCGTTTTCTTCATGACTATCCATCCGCTGGATCAATTGTCAAAATTCCGCTTGGTTATATTGAACAAAATTCCGTAATCCCTCTACTTTTTAAGTCGATACTGGCCTTTATCAGTTTGCGGGCGACTGTTTTAGTAAAGCTGTCCCACCCCTTTGATTAAAATTTAAGTCCTTTTGGGCAACAGTTAAATAAAAACAAATAAACTCTTAATTTTCATTTAACGTGCAGGCTGTCATTTTCGCTTGCGAATGTATTAGTGCAAATTTTCTCCGTATGCACACAACGGAAAATCTCACGCTACCCACCGCGTAAAATCAAAATCTTCGCCGTCGTGTCGGAGAAGTCATGATAGGAAACGGAGCGCACCGCCAGGGAGTCGTCCGTCAAGTGCGAGTGAAACAGTCGATGAAAAGTCACCGTGTGTGTTCTGTTCGAATTTGTGCTGAGTTTGCCAGCCGGTTCGGAAGCATCTAGAAAAATCACGAATACAATTCGACGAAAGTCGTTCATCTCACACTTTTGTCATAAAAAAAAGAGCAAAACATTCATCTCGGCACGCGACTTGCATTGAGATCTCCATAAAAGGCAGCAATTGTCGGCCTTGGTACGGCTGATTATAAAATGTCATTGCTACTAACCTGTTACAATCGAGGATGTGGTCAAAAATTTGACCCAAATGTCAACACCGAAGGTGAGTTGAAATTAAAGTGTTTCATCAAAGAAACAAAATATTCTTACCATTCTTGCCAGACTCCTGTACCCACCACCCGGGTGTTCCCTTCTTCCACGATGCTTACAAGGGTTGGAGCTGCTGCAACAAGAAGAGTGTCGATTTCACCGAATTCCTCAACATCAAGGGATGCAGCCAGGCAAAGCACTCCAACGTGAAGCCGCCGGAACCGGAAAAGCCCACCAGCCAGGATGTGGTCATCGATGAACCGCCACCGCAGAAGATCCAGGAACCGATCCGGCCGACAATGAAACGACCCGCCTGGGAGAGCCCGCTTACCACGATGGAGCCGATCGTTGCGCCGGCATTCAAGAAGCAAATCGACGAGCTGCCCACCGATCAGGCCACAGTCAAAAAAGTAGCTACCGACCCGTCGGAAGTGCAACCGGGAACGTTGTGCAAACATGGTGGCTGTAACTATTCGTACGAGGGAAGCAAGATGGACGGAAAACCTTGCGTTTATCATCCGGGAGTACCGATATTTCACGAGGGACTAAAGTTTTGGTCCTGCTGCCAGAAGAGAACTTCCGATTTCACTGCATTTATGAACCAGGTCGGTTGCGAGACGGGCAACCACAAATGGACCACCGACGAGGAGGAATCCAAGGAAATCAAATGTCGTTTGGACTGGCATCAGACGGCATCGCAGGTCGTTGTGACGGTCTATGCCAAGATGTATCACTACCGGAAGAGTTTTGTACGGTTGAATCCGATCCGGTTGGCCATGTGCTTGGTATTTCCGCAGCAGAACAATCAGGAGTACAATATCGATTTGGAACTGCGAGGGTTGGTGGATGTGGGCAAATCTAAAGTGCAAATGTTTGGCACCAAAGTGGAAGTAACGCTGATTAAGGCCGAGCCGGGCAGTTGGCCCAAGCTGGATTTCCCCCGGGAGAAGAAGCCCACGGCCGAGCAAATACGGCAGCAACTGTTGGAGCAGCAGAAGGCGGCCGAACAGCAGTCCGACGATGACTCCGACGTAGATCTGGACGATATCGGACCGGCGTTCCGTACGGCCAGCATCCAGGAGGTTAAGTAGGCGGCGCAGGGTGTTCTCTACTCAGTAGCGAAAGATATGTTAAACATAGGTAGGTGATCTTCGGAAGGGGTGGACGTTGGTGACCCAGATCAAATAAAAAAAATACGATTATTAACTGATAACTGGTTGAGGCGGTATTCGTTGATTGTCCGGTGGTTATCACGTCACAGATGCTTTAATTTGGTTGTTTGAAAATAATTGTTTATATTAGTTTAGTTAAAGTTTTGGAAATACATCGAGGAATAAGAAGAATCTGTCAGCAATTACTCAAGGCATAGCGGAATTGCAGCTCGAATTCCGACCACAAAACAAAACTGGTTTGTAAAGATTTCATCGAAATGTTCCATTTGGATGGAAAAGCAGGGTTGCACGGTTTTGGTTTAACGCTAAGTATGATTAAATTCTTCCCTTAGCGGCTAACTTCCTGTCTTCGCTTAGCTTCGAACCAGGTAACGCCTTCATTGGGATGTCAGCAGCTTGAAGATCCTCCCTAGCTGGGGTAAGGGAGCTAAACAGGGGAGGTGGTGGGTTCGTCGGGGGGGGGAAGTTTTGGAAGGAATTTCTGGCCGGGGGGGGGGGGGGAAAAAAGGGGGGTAAGGGGGAGTGAAAGCAATAAGCTTGAAATGCTAAAGAAGAAGAAGCAGTTTAGAAGTCGATATAGAGTCGACTCATAGCAGGGGTTTTTTGATTATTGACAGAGTGTGGAGAGAGAAAAAAGAAAACCAGTGCAATGTAGAAAACGGCCATTTGCTGGTCAGAAGCAAAGAACGAAGCTAACGCGCATGCGCGCGTGTGTGGCTGGCATATAATTTCAGAAGCACTCATCACGTGCTCTACAGATGGAGAGATGTGAAGTTTTTTTGTTTTCGTTCGTTGTACAATTATTGTGATTTTAATGTTAAATTTCTTCTCTTTTCCTGTGATTTTCATTGTATTGCATTTGTGCGCGAAGTACTAATTGTATTCGGGCTGTTCCATTCGAAAAGGATGATGTGAAAATATTTGCCGAATAACGGAGTGCTACTTCTGTAACATAAATGCATCCTTTAGCATCACTGGGAAGCCGTCCAAATGAAGACTGTACATAAGCAATAATTTCCGGTGAGATCTATCTGATTATAACTAAATTTGAACGATACTGCTAAATATGTGCCATCCTCAAAACAATAAGATTTGATGATGGAAGTGTATGCACAGTACCTATATCCATTTGATGTTTGTACTGTGTCTATGCGGGGCTTGTTGTAAGTGAAAGTGACCTCGGAATAGACGTGAGTAACCAGGCATTCTAAAATGGGTCACTGGAACCCAACAGAGCTATCACCTTCCAAATCCCGCGCTAAAAATGTTTGTCGAGTCGACAACAGGTCGATTAACTACAAACATTTTTCTTCCATAAAAACACTGCCGGACGGTGGCCGTTGGATTGTATATACACACAAACACACACACACACACACTCCGTCATAGTGTGTGTGTTTTTTTTTTATTTTTTTCTTAATTGGTGGTAAAGCTTTTACGCCGACCTAGCACACGTTCGGTAGCCCGACTCCAGTTGTCCGGTAGTGTCGAGGTCGGTCCAGCGATTCCGGTTGGAGGATTGCTTCCGGTTCCCTGGTTCCCCGACGACTCATGCCGGTGACTCGCTACGGACTACTCAGAATAGTCCCCGACGGTGGATCCATCCTACTCCGACGAAGAGTTCCCCGGCGGTGGAAGTTCTTCCGAAACCGATGCAATCCGGGAAGATGTCTAGGTCGGTCCTGCGGTTCTGGATGGAGGATGACTTCCAGTCCACAGGCACCCCGACGACCAATTGCCGGTGCTTCTTCACGATCTACTCAGACTAGTCCCCGGCAGTGGACCTAGCCTACTCCGACGGAGAATTTCCCGACGACGAAAGTTCTCCCGAAACCGTTTTCTAGATGCTGATACGTGACGCTCGGTCTAGTCCCGGCGCTGGATCTAGCCTACTCCGGTCGCGCCCGATGGTGAACTTTTTTTTCTCTCATACACATGCTGGCGAGTACCCAGGTCGGTCATCGACTCAAAACCTGTACTGCTACGTCGCTTGTCGCTGCTCCTCTCGCCAACTTCGTTGCAGTGTGGACATAATCTGAACGACTGTTCTGTTCACCACGTCCCATTTTTCTTCGTCAGCACACATTTTGAACAATGTTGTCCACGTTTACGTCGTCACCGACAATGAATCTCATGCTGTTTCGCACGTTCTCGAAACGCGCACATTCGAAGACAACGGCCTCAGGCGTTTCCATTGCATAACCACACGCGGTGCGGGACGGCGATCTCGCGTGGCCGAACCTGTTCAGATACTTCTTGAAACAGCCATGACCGGACAGAAACTGCGTCATGTGGAAATTTACATCACCGTGTGGTCTGTTCACCCACCTCGACAGGCATGGAATTAGCCGGTGCGTCCATCTGCCGTTATCAGCGTTGTCCCACTGCTGCTGCCTCTTCCTTAAGGTGTTAGCTCGGGCAGTTCTTCGGACACCTCTTGTGCCTCGGTCTCTATAGCACTCACTATCTTCTTCTAGTAGAAGATTTATGGGGATCGTTCCAGCTATCACGTAGACTGCCTCTGACGAGATAGTTCGATACGCACTAGCCACCCGCATGGCCATCAGCCTAAACGTGCTGTTAAGCCGAGATCGGTTCCTTTCCGTCTGCAGTGCCGTCACCCACACAGGTCCCGCGTATCTGAGCACTGATGTGGACACACTCGCCAGTAATCGCTTCTTACTGCTGCTGATCGCTGAGTTGTTGGGCATGATCCGAGATAATGCCGAGATTATCTGTGCGGCCCTTTCACATGCGTAGTCTACGTGGCTATTAAAGTTTAGCCGATCATCTATCATTACTCCCAGGTGTCTGACTTCTCGCTTAGAGTCGATGATGCACTCGCCGACCGAGAGTCTCGCCTGCTGCCTTGCTTTCCGGTTACTTATCAGTACCGCCTCGGTCTTGTGATGAGCTAACGCCGTCCGCAAACCCGACAATCTTCACGCCTCTGGGGAGGCGCAGCCTCAAGACTCCGTCATACAGAGCATTCCAAAGGGTCGGCCCGAGGATGGAACCCGTGGGGGGGCCCGCTGTGGCTGGTGCACATCTTTTTGCGGTGTCCGTTTCGTATATCAGTGTCCTGTTCTGAAAGTAGCCCTCGGGACCCTACAGAGGTACTCGGGGGGCTCTTACTCTGTGCATCGAGTCGGCGATTGCAGCCCAACTAGCACTGTTGAAGGTATTTTTCACGTCCAGGGTGACCACTCCGCAGTAGCGGTTCCCTCTTCTCTCTTGCTTCTGCGCAAACTCCATAGCTTCCACGACCGTTCGGATGGCATCCACCGTGGATCTTCCTTTCCGGAAGCCGTACTGCATGTTGGACAGACCATCTAATCCCTCCGTGTATTTTGTAAGCCTGTTGAGGATTACTCTTTCAAGCACTTTGCCGACTGCATCCAACAGGCATATCGGCCTATATGCTGAAGGATCTCCAGGAGGCTTGCCTGGCTTCGGCAATAACACCAGTTTTTGTCGCTTCCAGATATCCGGGAAGTTACCATCGCCGATGCACTTTTGCAACATGGTCCTGAACATGTCCGGATTTGTTAGGATTGCTGCGTTTAGAGCCACGTTGGGGATACCATCCCGGGGCCTTCTTGATTTTCAAAGCTTTTGCCCCCGGGGGAAGGCCGCTTGTTGGGGGCGGCTGTGGGGGCGGGGGGGGGGGGGGGGGGGCGGCGGTCGGTGGTGGGGCGGGGGATCGCGATGGCGCGGGGTGGGGGGGGGCCTGGTCTTGGGTGGGGGGTGCACGGCGGTGTGGTGGTGTGGGGGGGGGGGGGGGGGGGGGGGGGGGTGGTGTGTGGGGTGGGGGTGTATGTGTGTGTGTGTGTGTGTGTGTGTGTGTGTGTGTGTGGTATTGTTTATTGTTTATTTGAAGTATACATCAACAGACCAAGTTTAGGTCCTAATGATGTTAAATAGGAAAAAAATACAATTAGAAACGAGTACATAACCTCTTAAGTGGAGTCAAGACACAAACATAAATAAGTAAAAATAAAATAATTAAAGCTATACACTATCTTAACTACGTGCGTCAATTGATCTAAAAACGGTAGAAAATCTCCGACGAAGTGCGTTCCGCGTCAGATGGAAATCGAAAATGGACGCCACCCTATTGAAGGTTCGCTGCAACCCGTGAATAGCGCTATTCAACCCATAGTTGGTGCGGCGAAAAGGAAGCCTGAGCATGGAGTTGTGACGCATTGGCCTTGGTTGTACGTTGATGCTGATCTGTTGAAGGATCCTTCCGCAGTCGATTCTTCCTTGTAGCACATCTGCAACAGATAAAGCTCTACAGACATCTCTACGGACCCGCAGAGGCTCCATGTCGACCAACTGACACCGACTTTCTTAGCTAGGAAGACGAAAAGGGTCGCTCCAAGGAAGTCTACGAAGTGCGAGCCGAATAAAACGGCGTTGAATAGATTCGATTCGCTCGGCGCCATTATCATAGCATGGACTCCAGACCGCTGAACAGTACTCCAGTGTCGAACGAACGAGAGAATAATAGAGCGATTTTAGGCAGTGAATGTCGCTGAAGTTCTTCGCAACCTTGAATATAAAACCGAGTGTCCTTGAAGCTTTGTCAACAACATACGATAAATGTTGCGTGTACGTCAGTTTCGAATCCAGCTGAACACCTCGGTCTTTAACGCACTGCGTTCGTTCGATGGTCGTACCGAGAAGATGGTAGTTGAACAGAATTGGTTGTTTCTGACGTGAGAAGGTTATCACTGAGCACTTGGCCGGGTTGATCACCAACCGATTTAGAGTACACCAATCAGCAAAGGCATCAACCTGCGCTTGGAGTAAATGACAATTGGCGGTTGAACAGATTCCCATAAAGATTTTCAGGTCATCAGCAAACGACAGGCGGGGCCCTCCGATAACATAGTGTACGTCGTTGAAGTATAAAAGAAATATCAACGGTCCCAGATGACTACCCTGCGGTATCCCAGACGTGGCGCAGAAACTCCTTGAACGAAGGTCACCCAAGGCAACTGTCAATTGACGCACTGTGAGATATGATCGAAACCATCTTAAAAGATTACCACCAACTCCTAGTCCGTCAAGTTCAGCGATCGTGATATCATGATTCAACTTGTCGAAAGCTGCCGTTAAATCTGTGTAGATCACGTCCGTTTGGCATCGAGCGATCATACCATCAGTGCTGTACGACGTAAGGCACAATAGGTTTGTAGTTGTGCAACGCCCTGGTGAAAATCCGTGCTGGTCGTCACTTAACAACTGCTTGCAATGTGTAAAAAGTGAGTTCTTAACGACCAGTTCAAAAAGCTTCGATACAGCGCTTAACGATGTGATTCCTCGGTAGTTGTTCACGTCCCGCTTGCTTCCTTTTTTATATACCGGAAACATGACCGCCATTTTCCAGCAATAAGGAAATGTACCGCTAGAGAGGGACATCTGGAATATCTGATGAAGTGGATACAGAAGACAAGCCATGTTCTGTTTCAGAAAAACCGACGGAACCCCATCGGGTCCGGGCTTAAGCGATGTTTTAAGGTGTAATGCCGCTTTTGAGATTGATTCTGAATCCACATCAACTAGGCTGAGTGTTTGATTTGCCAAGGGAACATTGTCGGCGGCAGCGTGAACAGAATGACTGGTTAGTCTCTCGTCTTCATAAACACTAGCAAATTTTACCGAGAACAGATCGCAAATTTCCTGTTGAGTGCCAGCATAGAACATGGATGAAGGTAAGCCCACTTCCTTACGTTGTTGATTAACATAGCTCCAAAAAGATTTCGGATGAGATTTGAGACGCCGTTGAACCCCACTCAGATAACGTTGAAAATGCGCACGACTGATCCGTTTATATTCGTAGTTGAGCCTGCTATAGTGGCGTTTAAGCGACATGGTGCGGTGTTTCGTGAATCTTTTAAGAGCCGCTCTTTTAATCCGTTTTAGCGAGCGAAGAGCGTTCGTCATCCAAGGGACCCGAGAGTCAGTCTGAACAATCTTTTTTGGGAGCAACAACGTCCTCGACAGTAACTATTAGAGAAGGATGGTGAGGGACATCCTTAACTAGAGGCACGGGAGCTGTAGAGATGACGGAAGCAATATCTCGGCCACTCACGAAGCAGAGATCTAGAGAGCGATTATTCTCATTCACCACGTTATTAACTTGGGATAGAGTTGCGGTACTGTAGCTGTCCAGAAGCTGAATAGCCCCTGCGTGGAAAGAGGAACGTTCATGGTCGGGACGGAGGAAGCCGCTGTGAGTTGGAGTCCATGCAATGCCCGCTAGGTTGAAGTCTTCCAAAATAATCATTTCATCATGGAGGGCAACCGTATTCGAAATAGCAGAAACAGATCGGCAGTGCGTATCAATTAGGTCTAAATCTCGAGTTAGATCTGGAGGAATGTACACCGCACAAAGGAATAGCATACGGCCTCCAAGCTGAATTGCTACCCAAACTTGTTCTACGGTGATCCAGGAATCGTCTTCAACTGCACTTGCTTTCAACCTGACATTAACTGCAACGAGAACACCACCGCCACCCAACAAACATCGGTGTTGAATAAGAGCTTGTTCAAACAAATTTGGAGAAGCTATTCAGCTATTCTAGAAGAAACAGCTGAATAGCTTCTCCAAATTTGCTTGAACAAGCTCTAATTCAACACCGATGTTTGTTGGGCAATCAATTTCCTACTGTTGTTTATGTTCCGATCACAGCGGAAAACTTCGTAACCATCTTCAAAAACATAACTAGAAACAGTCCGAGAATCCAGCCATGTCTCGGTTAAGACTATAATGTCGTAGCAATGATCCATGAACGCTAACCGATAATCATCAATAAGGCCGTTCATTCCGCCAACATTCTGGTAATAAATTAAAAGGTCCGAATTCCGACGTTCGAGGTTTGTAGCACTGGGAAAGGAAATACCATCAGAGCGGGAAGTGTCCGTTTGTTGACCCCGTTTCCCAACTCAACCCAACCCAACTTTGTCGAAATCCTTTAAGTGACAATTAAAAGAAGGTTTAATCCGGGGGCTTGAAAGTGATTGCGCTACTGCAGATCCAGCAACCCATTTCAGAATGTCAAGAGAGTCACGCCCATTCTGAGTTTACTTTCACAATCAATAAGCCCCACATGTGAACATTACCGATATCGTTTGGATATCGGTACTGCAACACACTTCCCAATTTGCAAATGTTAAATTTACAAATCAGACACGTATTTAGTATTATTCGAATAACGAATTTTTGTTGTATATTTAATATCGGATTGATCTTACCTATGACCGCCTCCGAAATAACACTACCTTGTTTATTCGTAAAAATTAATATGATCGACGTTGATGTGTTATTTATTTCATGTACTCGCGACAAAATAAGCGCAAGAACTAGTACGAGCCAGATGACAAGGATGCTGTGTCTAAATTTTGTATTATGACGACAATGCTCATTGAAGTGTTACCTTGAAGAGACGTGAAAGGCAGGTGGTGGATGAACCCATCGCTACCAAAACGCGGCTGGGATGGGCGATCCATGGTCCAACAGCAATGCCGCAGAATGAACGAAGCTTCATCATGCACATATGCACATATGCGCAAGTGAGGAAGAAGACTTCCACGAGTCAGGGAAGCAGTATTTTACTCTGGGGAATATGGGAGTATCCAAACATCGAAACCATGTGTCCATGGAAAATCAGTATGAACAGCCATTTCGTACTGGCATTTGTGAACGTCTAAACTAGCTTCCCGTTGATGGTCCTGATTTCGTTTTGAAGATCGTTACTTGCACCCAAACTGTTTATTGCCGAACTTCTTGCAGGACTCAGTGGATCGTGAATGTACGACATCCAGATGGACAGCACGAATGGAGAGACACATGAATAGTGCCACCCATCGTTTCACGCGGATCATCAAAGGTCCAAAGTAATCAAAACCAACGAAGGTGAACGGTCGGAAAAATGCTCCTAGTCTGACCGCGGGAAGGGGACTCATCCTGGGTACTGAAGGAACCGCTTTGAACACATTGCATAGATGCCATTTCCTCACTGCGCTTCGTAAAACGGTGCGTAGGTTCGACACGTGAAATCGCTGACGCATTTCGATGATTACGGTCTCCATATTTCCGTGATACCACGTGGAATAATGATGGGATTCCTTGTATCGTAGAACGCAAACGCAGCTAGGCTTATTCTACTGTCAAGCAATCAGCGATCAAAGCATTTGGATACAAGGTAGTGATGAAAAATGAAAACATCGGTTTGTTATATGGCACTGCGAAGTTCCAACTACCGATGGCGAGGAGAGCACTGTTAGCGTACTCGATTCGAAACAACACCATGGCACTTCATGTAAACTGAACAAAACAAATAAGTCTTAAGTCAAACAGATCGGTCGAAGTTTTTTTTTTTAACCAGTTCGTTTATTTGTACAACTCTATCGCGTTAGCTTCACGGAGCCATGGGCAATGTTTGTGGGTAACACACACAAAAGAAACTATTTCTTAAACAAACCAGGGTTCTTCTTCTTTCTTGGGGGCGATTTTATGACACCTTCTTTTGCAATTCTAGCCGTCGCTTTTTGTTTACTGATTCCCGTTGACAAGAATGCTGCAAACTGTAACTGATTTTCGGTATCCACCGGCATCATGACATATTCCTCCATTTTATCTTCCAGCACCTCTAGCGTTTCTAATTCGTCCTCACCTTCAGCTTCTGATCCTACGTTGGCTGTGCCTCCGGTTACTGCAGATCCGTACGCTTTCTTCAATCTACCGCTCTGTTCCTTTTCTTGCCGACGCATTTTCGGCTGACTCTGAGTATTCCGCTTGGGACAAGAAGCCATCAGGTGTCCCACTTCTTTGCAGATGAAACCTTTGTCCTTGTTGCCTTGGTAATACATGTTTCCCTTTCTGATTGGCGAAGTGCAGCGGTGACGGGATTTCCTGCTTCAAATCCATGTAAGCGCCGCGCATACCAGTCTAGGCGTGAATGGCCAGCTCCGCCGGAAACTTCTCCCGCATGATGCGTTTCACGTGTCCATATTTTGACAACACCGTAACGATTCCCTGGTCGCGAACCTCCGGCAGGAGATGAAATATTCGCACATAGCAAATGTGGATCCGGGGAATGGAAATATGTTTTTTTTCATTTTTGGGGTCTCCAAAAGGGGATCCGGGTGGGTGGGGGGGGGGGGCACGGGTGGCATCCGGCCCACTCGTATTTGTGGGGGGGGGGAGATCTTTTCTTTTTCTTTTTTAATTTTATTTTATTTCAATCGCGTACACATTCTTGTGGGATTTTGTTCCCCTCTGCGGGTTGGTTGTTTGTCCGCTTGCGGCGGGAGGTAAACGCGTAGTTTTTTTCCACTCGCGCACTGGGTACTAAAACGAAAGGGGAGGGGAAGAAGAAAAAAAAAATAAAAATAGATATAAGCGGGGGGAAGAAGGGAAGCGAAAAACATCAAAACTACCGGGCAGAGAGAACTGATCGTTCGAAGTTAACTTTCTCTCCAAATAGCCAGTTAATTTAAGGCCGCTTGAACTATTTCGGCAGTAAATGAATTTCTTTCGACTGACTCTTCCGTTCCCTTCGTCGATAGTGATGATAGTCTTGAAATTTTACAAATTTATATAAGTCAAAATCCCCCTTTTCCCAAAGGAACCGTTTCGGATTGACAAATACGAACCACCGGTTTTTTTTTTGTTCCATGGTTAGATATGAAGGTAATATTTAATAGACTTGTTTTAAGGTAGAATATTACTTTATATGTGTAGCCATTCAGTTTCCATTTTAGATCTTGCAAGGCGAAGACTGAAATTTTCATTCAAGACAAATCTTTGCCTGCTATCATCTTTAATTATTCATCAAATAGCTTTCAATCGAATATCTAATACTATTAACATATTTCTATAATCAGTGTATAAGAGTTGTATGTGCTTCTTCCTAATCATTATATTCACTGCGTTTAATTACTCCTCCCCCAGTAGTCCCCAGTTTAGCGTTCCTATATTATAGTAATAGTTGCAAATTGGCTCTCTCCAAAGCAAATCAATTCAGACACAAGCAGATCGAAATAAAGTTGTTCTTAAAAACCGAATCCGCTTCAAATCGGAGCAACTGCCTTTGCCCCTTTTTAATATAACGTATCTTCAAAAAAAAAAAATGAACTGTATAAAACAATATAAAAAATGTTCAAGTATTTGATTGAATAAATGTTACCAGCCGCTGATGCACTTAATCCATTAACGGTGATGCTTCACGTCCTGCCAACCGTCCTCATCCGGGCCTCGGGCTGCTAAAAATAAAGATAATAAAAAAATCAATGCCCCATCCATTCCACTCAACCGCTCAGTTCCCACTAACCTTCCCTCGGTCGTTCTTCACGCTTTTCCTCCTTCGGTTTGGCCGGTGGTTCCGATCGAGGGGCGGTTCTCCAACTGCCACCAGCACCCTCTTCGCCACCTCCACGGCCTCCACCATCAGCACGGCGCCAAGTGCTCTCTCGATCGCGGTCGCCACCCTCGCGACGTTGTCCGCCGCGATCGTCACGACGATCTCCACGGCCAGCAAAGTCCCGACGGTCGCCACGATCCCGATCACCAACGCGGTCCCGGTCGCCGCCTTCCCGACGCATTCCTCCGGGCCGATCACCATCGCTATTTTCGAAAAGAACGAAATTAGAAACGTTATTGCAGATTGGTTTGATGAAACTTACCGCATCGGAGGACGATCTACTCCCCGGCGAATTGGACCACGATCATCGCGATCATCACGCTCACGATCGCCTCCTGGACGACGATAAGGTGCACGATCGTCCCGATCGTCGGCACCGCGACGCATTGGTGGACGATCACCTCCAACACGACGGGGAGCATCGCGATCGTCTCTGCCTTCGTTATCCTGACCGGCACCACCACGACGCCATTTGTTATCCGTTTCTTCTCCTCCGGCAGGTCGTCGCTCCCCACCAGCACCAAAAGTACCACCTGCTCCACGTCCTTCACGGAATCTTCCGGACGGTTGCCAAACTCCATCCTTTCTGGGTGCATCCTCACGTGGTTCTCGTTCCCGTTCCCTTGGTGCGGTAGTTCTCCAATCTGATTCCTGCTTGGCCTCGCCTGCTGGGGCTGGAGCTGCGGACCGAGATTCGCCTCCGCGATGATCCCTCCAGGAGGATTCTTCCTTGCGGTCGCGGTCGCCACCACGATCACGATCGCCACGGCTTGCCTTGAGGCGCTCGTTTTCCTCGTTCATCTTCTTCTCGACCTCTTCCTCCCTGGCACGTTTCTTCTCGAAAAGCAACTGTGCCTTCTCATTTTCGATTTTACGCTCTTCGGCACGTCTCTCCCGCTCGATGCGGTCCTCTTCCTCCTTCTGTTTGCGAATCTCCTCCTCGACTCGTCGGCGTTCTTCCTCCTTCTCTCGGAGCCACTTCTGGCGCCGTTCTTCACGCCGCTGGAAGACACGCTCCGCCAAGCGGCGTTTGCGCTCCTCCTCCATAGCCACATTGAAGGCCTTCAACTTTTCGGTAAACTGGTTGCTTCGTTCGCCCTTCAATTTCTGCCAGAACACTTCTCGATCTGGTTGCATGCGCTTCAACCGCTCCTGGATGGCTTCGGCCGTCTTGCGCTCGACAACGGCCGCCTCGATGCGGGATGCTTCCTGCTTCTCCCAGAACTCCTTGTCCTGGACCAACTTATCCTCCAGATATTTATCGATCAGCGGAATCTCCTCTAGCCGTTTAGCACGCTCGAAGTAGTCGATCTTCTTTTCTTGCGACTTCAGATTGTTATCGTGAGCCTTACGCTCCTTCTGTCGCTCCTCCGCTTCCTTTGCGGCAATCTCCTCAGCATTCATTTTCTTGATGTCTTCTTCGTCGAACTTCTTCAGGATCTTCTGACCGGCAGCCGTCTGCTTGATTTGATCAATCTTGTCCTTCATGTTGCGCTCCTTGATCATCTGGATTTCGTTCTCCTGTCGCTTCCGTTCACGTTCTTCATTTTCCGCCTCGAGCCGTTTCTTTTCAGCCATCTTCTGCTGCCGGGCAGCTTCCTCCTGTTGGCGCATTTCCTTCACCTCCCGTTCTTGATTTACCCTCTCGATGTACTCCTTGCGGTCTTCGATCTTCTTCTGACGCTGAAGAATACGCTGATGTTCCTTGACCATGTTCTCCTCGTAGCTTTTGACCATTTGTGCCCGGAGACGATCTCGTTCGGCCTTATGGCGATGGGGATTGATCGTTGCAATGGCTCGGTGCAACACCACCGACATGTTGACCAGCTGCGAACGAACCTGCTCCGAAGGCATCGATTGCAGGGTGGGGCCATCCGGGTGATCTTCGCGCTGGCTCTCGCTCAAATCCGTTCCAAAGTGGACGCAGTGGTTACGATGATCAATGGTAATTTGCATATCGTTATGACGAACGCAATCGACCAAAATGCGTTCCAAGTTGAAGCTAGTGGAAAACTTGGACAAGGCCAGGAAACGAGAAAATTCGATAGACTGGTAGACCTGCGAAACCTGGCGTACCAAACGGACCAGCGTAACGTCTTGTAGGGCCTGAGTGTACTGGCCGTAAGGGTTATTCTCATCGACAGTGATTTCCTCAATGATACTCTGGACACGCTCACACAAATTCAACGGATCAAATTCCACTTCCAGCCACTTATACAGATTTTGGAACTGGGGAGCGGACAAGTGGAGTACATTCAAACGAAGCACATCCTTCAACAAAGAAACACGCGAAGGAGGCTGCTGCAGACCAAGCAGAACGGCAAGCTTTTGGGCCTTCTCCAGTGGGCTCTTATCGGTTTCGATGAAACGATCAAACTCCGGATGGGCAGATGGAAGCGGGATAGCCAAAGTGGCAATAAGAACGTGAGAAGTCATGCGCTGAATCTCCTCCTGCGTAACATTCTTCTTCATGTCCCGAGACAACTGGAACAGTTTCAGGAGAGCCGCAGCATGGAACAGCTGATTTCCGGCCTTCCAGAATACCATGGCCAACTTTTGATAGTACAAGGCCATCGTCTTCGGCATCGGTGTCTTCTTAGACAGCGTCATCAAACCATGGATGTCTTCGATGGCCTTGTAAGCCTCCAGCCACAGTTCCATCTGGATTGCACAATCCAGCTGATTGAGACGAGTATCCAAATTTAACTGCTGCGTCTCCGGCTTCGAGATGCTTACATTCGCCGTTTGCGTACTAACCTTGCTAATATCCTCCAGATGTTTCCTCAGCTTCTCGCAGAGCTTCCTGAACTCCATCTTTCTGTTATATTTCAAACAGAATGCAAACGCCATCTTCGCAATATCGTGATACAAATTCTCGCAATGAGAGTTGACCTTCAGCAGTTCCAAACACTGGCAGTAGCTCTCCCACAAAAACTTCACCCACGGCAACAAAATCGTACGATCCGAACGATCCTGAGCGTCTTCTCCGCACACGGCACTCATAAGAATCGATTCCGGCGTTGCCAAATTGTCCAAATCGTCAATGTCCAATATCGCTTGCGACGATTGCTGCTGGGCTGCTTCCGTACGCTCCTCAGCCATCTTCAGATAGCCGCGGATGACGTTCTCCAACGAACCCACATTCACCAGCTGGAACATGTTCCGGTACTGGAACAGACCTTCCTTGGCGATATGGGACTTCTTCAGCTCCACGCACAAGTCCAAATACTTGAACATGATCGGCTCGATCACCGATTCGGACCAAGTGTACGTCCATTTCTTGATACGAAACACTTCCTGGAGCGTGTCCAAGGCACGGGCCGGCTTGCCCACTTCAATAAATTCTGGAAAACAGAGATAACATTCAGGTTAGGAATTTTCTGCGCAGTTCTCCCAAAACTATTATTTACGAACGACAAAATCATTGGTACCATGATGGTAATAACGTGAAATTAAAAAAAAAAATTAACATAATCCTCCCGTTCACTTTCCCTCAGCCGTCGGCTCAAGTCGGTCGAAATCGAAACGCCAACAGAGCAAGCAGGTGGAGACGAAGCCGAACGAAAGCCACCATATTGGATCATGGGCTGACTAGTAAGCGAAAAAAACCCCGACTCACCATTGGCCCGTTTTAGGGCATTTTCCGGGCGTTGCATGTACCGAGACATTTTAACATTCGTGGGGGTATGCACCGGTCACTTGAAAAGATAACTTTTTCCGACTTAAAGCACAGTTTTGCAGCGTTTTTCGTAATTTTTCGGGTGCCGAAATTTCACCACGCAGTCGGTCGCGTATTTGACAAATCGCGAAAGGGTCCGACCCGCACGAATGGATGGTGACGTTTTGATGTCCCGCCCTGACAGATGATCGATTTAAAATGGTGGCTGCGCTTTAAGCGTGACGTTTCGCTGAATAATGCCGGTTGACGAGAAAACGATAGGATTTTCCATAAACCCAGTGAGTTTGCAAGTATCGTTAAATGAAACAACTCAAGAACATGCATGTGAAATAACACAAACTTTTTTTTATCTCCCTTTAGGCCCGGTGCACACCTGCGTTAAATCCCGCAGCGGTACCGTCGCGTTTTACAAGCGGTTAGTAACGATGTACACGGAGAAAAACAAATAAATTCTATGCTAAAACCATATTCGATCCATCCAGTCATTGGAATGAATAAACCAGGTTTATACATTGATAAGAATAAATCAAATATATGCATTCCAATGCATTTATACATTCCAATGCATACTTTAAAAATATGCATTGCAATGCATATTTGAATAAATATATGCATTCCAATGCATAAATCATATATGTGCATTGCAATGCATATTTATATAAAAAATTTAGGAGGATTATTTTTTGGATGTTTTTTTTTCTTGTGATTTTATAAATAATATAAAAGAAAAACAATTTTGAAAAAAAATCTTCCAATTGCTTTCTTACATTCAGGCAATTAACCGTACAATTTTCATAAGATAAGAGAATCAAATTACGACCGGCAACTGCAAAGTTTTCCTTTTGTGATCATAAGCAATCTTCCCCTCAAAAGTATTTGAATATAAAGCAAATCTATTAATGGTGAACAAACAAAATTGTGTATTTATGGTATTAGGTGCGCAACTAAGGTCCCGCTGTTTAGCTATAGATGGCGCCAGTAGTAAGTGCTGGTCGAATGTTGTACATCTCAAGCGTCATAAACCAAGCTCAGACATATGGTAAACAAACCGCTTTGCCAAATCAGTGATTTTGGTTTAGTGTTATATATTTTGGTTGTTTGAAGATGTCTGATTTCGTGCCAAATAATCGTCATTTGCGGGAAGTGTTGATTTTCTTCTTTCATTCGAAGAAAACGGCGGCTGAAGCACATCGAGAGCTCCAAAAAGTTTACGGTGATGCTGCTCTGAGTGAAACAACGTGTCGTGATTGGTTTCGTCGCTTTAAAAACGGTGATTTCAGTGTTGATGATCGTCCGCGTGAAGGAAGGCCAAAACACTTCGAAGACTCTGAATTGGAGGCATTGCTCGATGAGGATCCGTGTCAAACGCAAGAAGAGCTTGGTTCAGGATTAGGAGTTTCCCGCCAAGCCGTTTCTAAGCGATTGCATGCGTTGGGAATGATTCAAAAGCAAGGAACTTGGGTTCCTTACGATTTGAAGCCAAGAGATGTTGAGCGTCGTTTTTTCGTCTGTGAACAACTGCTCCAGCGGCAAAAAGGAAGAGTTTTCTACATCGCATTGTGACGGGTGACAAAAAATGGATTCATTACAGTAACCCAAAACGGAAACATTCATGGGGACTGCCCGGGCATGCTTCAACATCGTCGCCTAGGCCGAATATTCACGCTGCGAAGGTTATGCTGTGTATTTGGTGGGACCAAGTTGGTGTTATTTATTATGAGCTGTTGAAACCAAACGAAACCATTACGGGAGAACGGTATCGAACTAAATTGATGCGATTGAGCCGAGCACTGCACGAAAAGCGGCCACAATACGAGCACAGACACGAAAAAGTGATTCTTCAGCATGACAACGCTCGACCTCACGTTGTGAAACCCGTGAAAACCTACTTGGAAACGCTCCCAAGTAACCATTAAGCACTAAACGTGGCAGTATATCAGCATTATAACTGCATATAAAGCAGCACTTAAATGTCTGGAAGCTCTTTATTCAGATATAATGCTAATATAATGCTAAGAAAGGCGAAATAACGTGCTTGTATAATGCAGAAGTGACAGCTCGTAAATAGCATTAGTAATGCTATATTAATGCACCTTAACATAACTGTCAGTTTTCATGGCCCGTTTTTGGCACTGCAAATGCACTTATTCTGCATTTATCTGCTGTCTGTTTCTGATTTATTTCACGAACTATTTCATCTTTTGCTTCTTCTTATTGATGGTATTAGCAAAAAGAGGAGGAAAAATGCATGCAATGATAAGCTATAAACAAACCCCTTAGTGTAAATTCATATTTTTAGTATTGGGTGTATTAGTATGAGTAAAGTAATATTTTGCGAAAATTTCTTGTTCAGCGTCTTAAACCAAGGTATCAATGCATGGTTGGCCCACTGCTCCAGCATTTTTAGAGCTTTCATCTTCAAATCCTACGAACGAATTTGAAGGCATAGAACTAACTGGCTGATGGAGACGTAGATGTAATCATCAATATGATCAGGGGTGTTAAGTTTAGAAGTATCGTAGTTTCGATACAATTTCACTTTACGTCTATAATTTCAACTTAAAAAAAAATCACTTATTCTCGGTCATGCTGGTTATTGTTGACTCCAAATTACTTTTCAATGCTTTTGTAAACAAATTCTAAGCATTATATGAAAGCCTTATATGAGCACTAAATGCAGATATGAAGCATGTAGGCTGTGAACATGATAAATACTTTTATGCATTATAACAGCCTTATATGCGCATATAATGCTAGCGATAATGCTTATTTTTTGTTGGAGCTTGAATGCATTTATGATGCTAATATGAAGCTTGCATGCAAAACATATGCTTATATAGAACTTTTAAGCAACATTAATGCTGATATAATGCTATTATCGGGCTTTAGCTTAATGCTTATGGTTACTTGGGATGTCCGCTTATACCTCTATAAACAGCGAGTTAAACCTGGTTTTGTTTATCACCTTTTTTTGGGTGGTTGAAAAAAACGGGTTTAATTGCTTTGTTGGGGGGGGGGGGTGTGCTAAGGCGAGCGGGGGGGGGGAGGGTGTGCCAAAATATCTTGTCGACGTTCGCCTCACGCCACAAGACTTTGACTCGATATTTTGACATGTTATGTGATACCACACTTTCGCCACATCAGTGGGCGCCTCGACTAAAGTATATAACGCCGTTAACGCAATATGCACGGAAAATAATAATTATCTAAAATGTATTGCAATGCATAAAGTATATTGATTCAATCACGCAGAAAAAAAGATGGTACATTCGTCAAAATATTGGGTCAAATTTAACAAAAATGTTTGTCATCTGAGGACTAACAAACATTTTTGTTGAATTCTACCCAATATATTTGATGATTCTACAACTATGATAGTTACAGATGCATCTCAGCATGTTTGTCCTATCAACAATCGTTTTGGTTGGACTAGCAATTTTATTTGTCGACCCAACGATCTGCTTTGTTGAAATGACAATGCCATGTTAGTTGTTTTAACAAACATGTTTGTTAATCTGATAAAAATGTTCAGCTTGGATTTTGAGTTTTTTTTTCATATTTTAAATTCAAAAATAAGTTCTTTTTTTAATACATATTAAGTTTTATTCACCAGTTATAATTTACGTTTAAATTCAACCTGACCTAGAGCGCCACTGATTAAATCCATGGATACATTTAGTTCGGTCCTCTAAGTATGGCATAGGTATAGGCATAAGTATGGCTAGCTCCTCTATTTCTTTACGTTCTATAATGCGAACCATGGGCAACGTGTATTTATTTGCTGAAAATAAAAAGAACTTAATAACATATTACCGTTTTCATGATTATGCCAACAATACTTACTGATGAATGCTCCTGCGACCTTTAAGGAGACGCTAAATTGCTTGAGTAAATTAGCGAAATCTAGTTCGTCAAGAATTGATTTTTGGAATCCCTCTTCAAGAACTTCCTCGGAAAGTGATTTCGTATCGCCTAGCTCGGGCTCAGCCATTTTGTACGTTTGAAATATCACTCAGGTACACTGTGTGTTTTTTCGTATACACTTGGAAAAACATACACAATATCTACAAACCAGTTTGTTCGATCGAATAACATCATTAAACAAAAGATGATTGTTGATTTGACAAAATCTAATGGCTAGTAATGTAATGCATAGAAACCTATGGGAAAACTGTCAAATTCACGCAAACGCATCCGCAACGTATCAATTGTGGGCCAGCCATAACAGGCGATTTTGGGTTCATCCCTTCTCCCACTTAAGAGCAGTAAGAGGGCCTTTTGTGACAACGTAAGCAGATTTGAGGCACAATCTAAACAAAAGATAAAAACAGACTTCGGAACCGACGAATCGGTTCATTGTTGCATCGACGCTTATGGGTCGCTTAACAGGGGCATCGACTGATTATCTGGTAGACTAAATGGAGCACTAATCTTCTATCGATTAATCCACGGATGAAGTCTGGAGGTGAATTGTACAGTCGGGCTTTTAAGTAGGTTTTAGTCGATGGATTTCGTCTGTACACATTGTCTACTGGTCAATCGGTAGATGCCCGTGTCAAGCTTCCATAGGCGTTGGTGCAACAATTCGTCGTCGGTTCCGGAATCGGTCGAGCACGCCGACGAAAACTGATTTAATCGAGGCAAATGTTGGTGGGAGTTTTAATGGGTTACTATAACCAGGAATAAAGAATATTATTATGTTATTACAACAAACATTCACAAACTTAAAAATTTCGTTTCGTTCTTTATCCTGTTTGTCATCAAACGAATGATGAAATGTCCGGCAGATGGTAACCCATATCCCTCTGCGTTGATTACGGTCATGATAATTGTTGCGGCTGGTGTCCTAGATTTCCGGATTCCTTTTCACTTCTCCAATGAACAACTCGATATCCAATTCCTCTTCGTTTGCCATCACAAACTTTTCAATATTTTTTTCGATCATCGATGTAATCGGACAAAGTAAAACTTTTCGGTATGTTTGTTTTGCAGAGTGTCGGTAGGAGAAGGTATAAGTAAATAAAGAAATGTCAAATACCCGCGTTGCCGCTGTGGTTCTGTAGGGAAAGGCGGTAAGGCTTCCCCAAAGTGCAGCGTTTTTTTTGCCGCTGCCGCAGCGAAATCGCGACAAAAAAAATCGCCGCAATGAGATTACATGGCGCACAAACCGACGCGATGTCCTCACAGAAATTCAGTTCTTCCGACAGCAAAACTCCAACACCGGTGACCATGTGTCTTCCAACCAAAGCATAAACATTCTTCATGCTGAGATGTCCTAAACGGCGATGCCATAGGGAATTGACGTTCACTTCTGCTGTAGCCACATTCGCAGACGATTGCCGCTGCACTTGTATGCTTAGCCAGTAGATGCCGTTCTTCACAACGGCTCGAGCAAATATCTCTCCGTCTCTCGAAATACTTGCACCTTTCTTATCAAAGACGACCTTGTTGCCACGCTCCACCAACTTTTGCACCGATAACAAGTTATCTCGGCATTCCGGAACATAAATCACATCTTACAGGGTGACCTTTATATCCTCCTCTCCATCCGCTATGCGACCCAATATGTGTCCACCCACAGTGCCGCACATTTTAACTCCGTCCATAGCGATGGCAATTTGAAACGGTGACTTCAACTTCGCCACGCCAGAGAGCACCGTTACATCGTTCACCAAGTGTTGTGAGCACCCCGAGTCGAGAATGAAGCAAATTTCACTCACCTGAGGGGAACTGGAATCATGAGCTGCCATGGCAAATGCCCTTTCTTCACTCTTGACAACTGCTGCTCTACCGTCCGTATCATTGTTCAGCTTTTTCGGGCAAGCCGCCTGCAGATGCTGTTCGGATCCACAAACATAGCACTTTCGCTTATGTTTCACTTGCTTGTGCCTTCGCTCCTGTAGACTCATCGCCGATGAAAAACCTTCCGATAACCTCTCCTCTGACGCTTTACTACTCATGCGAATTTCCTCCTTCAGTAAGATTGATTTCGCCTTCGTCAGGGTTAGATCTGCTTCGTCCATAGTCTGCAATGCAGCAATCACAGGCCGATATTTCTCTGGCATTAGCATCAACAATTGCACCACCTTATCAATCTCGTCGAGAACTGTTTCCCAACGTCACGCAATTCTCGGACGATTTTGTCGAAGCGCATAAAGAACGATTGCAGTGTTTCGTCGTTGCGAAATTTGAGGTTATGTAGCTCCGTTTCCAGCAAAAAAACGCTTGGCTACACTCAACCGGTTGAAGGTAGTTTTCAAAATACCCCACACATCGAAAACTATGGTACAGTCGCGAGTCATGTCCAGAAGATCGTCGTGGGTACACCGTATGACCAAGCCTTTTGCCTTCTTGTCATCTCGCTTCCACTCATCATCTGGATCCTGTGGCTGTTCTCCCTTCACATGCTCGAGCAATCCTTTCTCGTCGAGAATAACCTCCATTCGATAGCTCCATTCTGCATAACCGGCTCCTCCAAACTGCTTAATTCCGATACATTCACTGCTATCCTCGGCCATTTTCGTGCGGGTCCTGTGGTATTTCAGGAACCAATTCCGGGATTTGCGAATAATAATAAGACGCGAAACTTCAATTAAAAACGCGAATAAAGTTTTACTCAAAATCGAACACGTCTTTATTATTTGACTTTTCACAGTACGTTCCATTCTCCACCACCCGAGCTCGCCAGGCGGGCGGGAGTAGGCTCAGATGACCTATACCTGTCTTGCGCTGATCCGGCTCTGAACACGGTTCCCCATGAAGGGCCGTGTCAACCCTCGCATGGCCTCCCTGCTTGCATAGATAACCATGGGATCACAATAGCGACTACTCCACGTGGGCTTGGATAGCGGCTGGAGGGGGACACAACAACATGGAGGAAACAAAAAAGACCCAAGAGAGAGCGAATCCGTTCGCTAAAGGCGTAAAACGGTGGGATCGGACGTGAGCGACACCTGCAGTAGTGCTACGGCATTGGAGGCAGGTGGCACCAAGCTAGACGTGGCCATGGATGGGCCAGGACTCATCCGGGCCATGGATAGGATGCGGGAAACCCTTCCTAAGGTGATGGAGGTCTCGGAGCAGTTGGATGCGATCATCGACTTTACGTCGTCGCGCAACAACATTGCGAAAGACCTAAAGTTGAGCCTTCTTAGGCTACGCATGACAGTGCAGGCTGCATGCAAGGAGAGGGAGGAGCTGGAGGCCAAACTGCTAGCCGAGCAAAGTGCCAAAGAGTTAGCACGGCTAGCGGCCACCGAAAGGGCGAGGGACATTGCCTCGAAGCAGACGCAGACGGAATCATCCGTCTCCGTCGGAGAGTCCACCCTATCCATGGGGGCGGGGACCTCCAAGCGGGCTAGGCAGTCCCCGGGCGAGACGGCACCCGGCGCTTCTAAGAAGCACATCGTGTCGGAAGCCCCAAAGGGGAAACGAACCTATGCGAACGGGGCGGCGGGGTCAGAGGGTCCATCCTCGCGACCAGCTTCGGCTTCTCGCAAAGAGAGAGAGGCCCCGGCGCTAAGCCCAGCGCGAAAGACGCGTCGACCAGCTCACGTGTTGTCTCAAGCGCCGAAGGGAGCCCGAGCGGCAGGGCCCCAACGACAACAACAGCCATAACCAGCACGGAGGCAGATGCCAGTGCTAGGAGGGGGACAAGCGATGACCCCAGGCGGGGCAGGGAAGCCCCATGGAATAAAGTGAGAAAAAAGAGGAATAAAACCATAAAAGAAAAAGATAAGCGACAGGTGGCCCGCAAGCGTAACCGCGGAGAGGCCCTCATCGTTAAGACCGAGGCGTCAAAGTACTCCGAGGTCTTGAAAGCGATGCGCGGGGACGCTAAACTGGCAGGCCTAGGCGCCGACGTGCGGAGTATACGCCGTACCCGCACCGGCGAAATGCTCCTGGAGCTTAAAAAAACGACAACGCTTAAGGGCCCGGCGTATAGAGACCTGGCAAAACAGGCCTTAGGTGAGGGTGTGGAGGTGCGCGCCTTCGTCTCGCAGGTGACGATCCAGTGTAAAAACCTGGATGAGATCACCGAGGCAGACGAGATCTCCACTGCACTGAAGCCGAAGGCGCCAAGGTGGTCGATCGAACAGTTTTCCAATATGCTCGATCGGATGACAACGGAGCTAACTGGCCTGAACCCGTTGGTAATAGCGGGGGACTTCAACGCTTGGGCGCTCGAGTGGGGGAGCCGCCTTACCAACCCTAGGGGCCAGATTCTTCTGGAGGCCTTGGCTAGGCTCTTCCCGGACGCCTGGAAAATTCAGACCCTTGTGTTGCTACCAAAGACAGGGAAGCCACCAGGAGATCCATCGGCATATTGACCAATATGTCTGTTGGACACAGCGGGTAAGGTACTCGAGAGGGTAATCCTCAACAGACTGACAACATACACGGAGGGTATACGCGGTCTGTCAAGTAATCAGTTTGGCTTCCGTAAAGGGAAGTCGACGGTGGATGCCATCCTGTCCGTCACTAAGACGGCCGAGGTGGCAATCCAGCGCAAGAGGCGAGGAGTACGATACTGTGCGGTGGTCACCCTTGACGTGAGGAATACGTTCAATAGCGCCAGTTGGGTGGCTATCGCTGACTCGCTCCAACGCCTTCAGGTTCCTGGGTACCTGTACAAGATTCTCGGAAGCTACTTCCTGAATCGCGTACTGGTATATAATACAGAGGCAGGCCAGAAACGTGTGCAGATCACCGCAGGCGTCCCGCAAGGTTCGATCCTGGGTCCGGTGTTATGGAACACGATGTACGACGAGGTACTGCGGCTTGAGTTCCCGAGCGGGGTAAAGATTGTCGGGTTCGCAGACGACATCACCCTGGAGATATGTGGTGAATCCATCGAGGAGGTCGAGTTAACGGCATCACACTCCATTGGCATTGTGGAGAGATGGATGAGCTTCAGGCAATTGGAGCTAGCCCACCATAAGACCGAGGTCACGGTGGTGAACAATCGGAAATCGGAGCAACATGCGACGATTAGTGCAGGTAACTGCACAGTAGAATCAAAGAGGTTCTTGAGGTATCTTGGGGTTATGATCGACGACAAGCTGTCCTTTGTCAGTCACGTCGATTACGCTTGCAAGAAAGCCTCTATGGCTATATCGGCATTATCCCGCATGATGTCGAATAGCTCGGCGGTGCAAGGGAGTAAGCGTAAACTCCTGGCCAGTGTCGCCCTGTCCATACTTAGGTATGGCGGGCCGGCATGGATCACCGCCCTGAGTACCAAGAGCTACGCAAATAAGCTCGAGAGTACACACAGGCTTATGTGCCTAAGAGTGGTGAGTGCATACCAAACGGTATCACGCGACGCGGTCTGCGTCCTAGCGGGGATGATGCCAATAGGCATCGTCTTAAAAGAGGACGTAGAGTGCTTCGAGCAACGTGGAACAAGAAGTATCCGAAAGACCACTAGAGCCGCATCCATGGTTAAGTGGCAGAGGGAATGGAACAACTCCACCAAAGGTCGGTGGACCCACCGACTAATCCTGGAATTAACCGGGTGGGTCGGTAGGCGACACGGTGAAGTGAACTTCCACTTAACGCAGATATTGTCTGGCCACGGCTGTTTTAGACAATACCTGCACAAATATGGGCATGCACAGAACATGAGTTTTTCGCATGTCCTCGCTTCGACGGCGCGAGATCCGGCATGATGGCCGTATGCGGTCGCGACACGACTCCGGATAACTTGGTCCAGAGGATGTGTCAAGACCGGGACGTCTGGGACGCGGTATGCGTAGCAGCCTCCCAGATCGTCCTTGATCTCCAACAAAAATGGCGAAACGACCAAAGGCAGGTCGCAGGGACCACCTAACTACTAAAGCCCTAAGTAGTTAGACATAGTGGGAGCTTAAAAAGCACAATAGCCCCCTCCCCGATGTAATACTGAAAGGTGGTTCCGGGGAAAGACCAGGGCTAAAGGCACGGGTGGGTTTTTAGTGGGTCGAGGAGTTGGCACCCTCATCCCCACACCCTGAGTCCTTCAGGGGTCGGGTGGCGGATTTTCCTCCCCGAAAAAAAAAAAAAAAAAAAAACCCGAGCACCTGTTTCCCCAGATAAGACCATAGCTGGTTGAAAATGTGAATAATATTCAATGAAAACATAAAACGATATTTATACTTTAAACCTTAATTGTTGTTTTTGTGTTTAAAAAAAAAGAAGAACACAGATAAATAAACATAACAAATATATTTGGTTTCATTCATCTATTTTTAGTATACATTTAGATGTGCTATGAAAACTATTTGGTGATAAATAAAGAGTATTTTCAGTTGCTCATGAAATGTATAAGTCTATGTTATGAAGTTGATTCGACACGGTTAATAAACCTTATGTGTATGACGCATAGACATCATGCAAAAATAACATTGGCAAAAATCTATGCGGTTTGCTTAATACATACAATATGGAATTTTCTTTTCGTGTTCTCAGTGTGGCCAGTGTTTTAGCTTCATTTCAATTCCACGGAGACGGAGACAAATTTGATAGGCAAGTTTACCATTATTGGGGGTAAGGATGACTACTGCAGTATAGTGATTTGGAACCAACTATTATCAAGGTCAAAACGAACATTAAAAGTAATTAATTCAACTTTTGCCATATTGTCGGAATAGTCCTTGTTACCATGATCATAGTCAAGAATGTCATGAACATGGTGAATTTGACCATTTTCATGATAATTGTAACCATTATTTGCGATAGTCATGATGATGATGATGATGATGGTCCCGCCCTTACCCCTACAAAGGTTTGAGCTAGACGATTTTATCTCTAAGATAATTAATTTGGTAACAATTCAAACCAGTTATGCAAAAAAAAACGAACTGATTTCATCTACTGATATAAATTTCTTCAAAAGTATCCATTTGCTTCACAGCGACATAATCGTGAAAAGCTTTGATGTTAACCACAAAAATTCGCAAGTATTCCCAGCGATCAGGACATTCTGTTGCAATTCAGATCACAGAATCCAGTAAAAGGACATTATCAAAAGACAAGCCAATATCCGATCCTGCCCGTTACAGAGCCAATGCAGTTCCAACACTAATGGAGCCGCCACTTAGTTTAGGGCTGGCCAAGAATATCTCACCAGGGATGTCAAGAATGTTTCCAAACCGAAAAAATCCTGGACCGGCATCAGTCAAACTTTTACTTTCAACCACAAAAGAATTGACGAAGAATTCCCCGACATTCAGCCAGACAACTCGCTACTATTTCATAGTACCATCTAAAGCATCAAAGGCCAATTTTTTTTTAACAAATTCAAAAAGAAGTCCATCATAATACTACCAACTTTTCTTGAAAGCCCTTGTCCCATCCAAACGAGGCCGAAAATCAAAATCGAATAAGGAAGACCATTTCGAAAATGACATAGATGTACCAGACAGTGAAGAGGAAAACTAATGTAAAAGTAAAATTGATGCAATAAATCGACAGCACGGAGCTCAAGCTAACTTCAGTCGTCGTGTGAATACGTTAAACTTTTCAACTATTCAGAAAATAATTTCAATTGGCACACAGTTATTTGGAAGTTATAATTTAAAGTCAGGAAAACGCGGGTCGAATGCCTTTGTGAATAAACTGTTTTATTACTAATATCGTTATTATAAATCAACATAATAAAAACCAAACATAAAGCCATATCTTAACGCTTTAGTTCATTTCGAACTTAATCTTTCTCTTGTGCTTGGCCTTGCGAGAAGCCCGTTGCTTCTTTTTTCCTGTTTAACCAATCATCTTCGCGTACCGACTGCTTAAGTTTCTTCATTTCGTCCTTCTTCATCTTGAATTGCTCCTCGATGGCCTTCCGCTCGTCCTTTTCGGCTACTTTTTCTTCTTCCTTCTCCATCAATTCCTTGGCTTTTTTCTCTGTTTATCTGGAACATATCAGCGAATTGGTCTAAATTATGCATTACCTTCGATGCGTTAATCTCCTGATCAGCCTTCTGCTTCTGTTTAGTTAGCCTTTCTCAGCTGCTGGCGATGTTTGGCAGGGTTCTGAGTGAGGATTTTTCCATATTGAGTCTCCATTGCCCTAGCGTCACAAATCTTGATAGGATTTATTCAAATCGTGGTCCCACCTCCACTAAACCACCGTCTTCCGACAGAATCTTAGAGAATACTTGATCGAACGACAGAATAGGACGCGATTCGCGTAAGCAATTTCTGACCAGTTTCATCTCTCCCATAGTATTGTCCTCGATCAAGAACTTAATCGATGTTGCATTTTGTACGTTAACCCGTTTGTGACGACCTTCGAACAGCGCTACCTAGTTGCAGTGTTTCATTAAGCTTATTTCATTGACCACCGACGTTTTCCAGAGCTCCATCTTTGGTTCCGAACAGTGATGGGACACCGTTTTCAAAAGCTTCATCAAATCCCCATCGGTTGATTCCTCTAGCACACATGATATATGCGCGCTGCTCGTTTACTCATGTGGACTGGAAAAGCAATTTATGTTCAACTTTAATTTTCAACGATTAAGATTATCCTTCAATGTTACCTTTTTGGGTACTGGCTCGTCCGACTGCCTGGCGTCCTGATTTAGTTCGTCATCCAGATCCTCTAGCGTTTGCCCCCCAATGGCAATTTTGAACGCTTTTGAACTATGCTGAATACATTATTGATAAAAATCAACAGCGCACGAGTTCTGCGAAAACATAACTTCACGCGATTCATATCAAAAACTAATATAACCAAAACAAAAAAAAAACAAAGCGAATTTTAGGTTCGACGTATCTGTGTGAAATGTATCAAGTTGACGAAACATTTCGACGTAACATCATTGTCACACACAGAAAAGCGTATCATTTTGACGAAAGTAACAAGCCATCTGCCATACTGGCTTATCAAAATGACGTATGATCTTTTTCTATGGCAGACCGTTGTAAAACATATTTTTCTAAATTAAACTCGAATTTCCACTCCTATTGTAATTTTTAAGCACAGTGATGAAAACTCTTTTACCAATGTGCCGTTCAGTGGAATTAAAATGGTATAAACATGTCCCGTTTTTAAATAGGAATAAAAATAAACTCAAAAAAGTTCAATGCTGATTTTCTCATTTTCGTCCAAATGTTACTTACGTCCATTCGAAAAAGTACTCGAGATATCTGTATACCGCGCGCGAGGCTCAAACAATTGTAGTCTTTTTTTTTTTTTTTTTTTATTTTAAAAAAAATATATTATATTTCTATTTTTTATCATGGGGGGGGAGAAAAAAATAGTGGTTGGTGTTGTATTAAAAAAAAAAAAAAAAAAATTAAAAAAAAAAAAAAAACTAATTTCTTTTGTTTGGTTGGGAGTTAGTTGGGTTGTTTCTTTTTTTTTTTTAAAAAAAAAAAAAAAAAAAAAAAGATAAAAGATCAACACAATAAATAATATTTTGTTAGGGGGGGGTATTTTTTTTTTTGGGGGGGGGGGGGGGGGGGGGGGGGAGGCGAAACAATAAATAAAAAAATTTGAAGGTCCATACAAAAAACGTGACATGGGGGGGGGGGGGGGGGCTTACAAAAAGTAAATTTTTGCGTGACGTAATTAATGGACGTTCCCATAGTAAAACATCGTCAGGTACAATCTTCATAAATATTTGAAAAAAAAAAATTTTGCTTGCTGCTCATACTGACCATGTTTTAATAGTTATGTTTTATAGAACTTTTTACAGAGTACCATGATCGTTTTCACTTTCGTACACTGATAAAAAAAAAATGATAATATCTATGTGTCCCAAACATAAATATTTGCAATTTGATCAACAAATGATATTTATTTGTGACCACACATACTTCCTATGTGTACAAATAACCACTTTGTGTGGCCACACATACTTTTCATTTGCCACATAAACTTCATATGTGTTTTTCGGAGGGTTCTGTTTATGTGTGAACAAATGAATATTATGTGGAATTTTACATGGATTTTGCCAATAAAAATATGTGTAGATTTTACCCGTGTAAAATGATGGATGCTCAATGTTAACGTAAAAGTGAAACAAGCATAGTGAAATTGAAATGAAGAAAAAGTAAATGCATGAACAATCAGTTTGTCCATATTTCACGTCTATGAGGGTTCTAGGAATATTTGATAATTGATCCCTGTCCATGATACGGACGGCTTTACTGAAGTCCAATTATCAGGAGTGAAAACGGTATTTTTAAATTGTTGATTCAATTCTTAGAAGGATGAAGCTTGGGTCAGACTGCAGCGTGCTGAGCTCGTTTGTTTCTTATCTTGCCCTCGTTCCACAGCACCAGGTCATAGTCTGACCGTCAAGCCGGTGGTGAGTCAAAGTATGACTTAATTGGAGATATAAAAATAACTTTTCGAAAAAGACAAAGGCTAACACTAGTAGTAGTAAATACGATATCAAATTGTACGATCAGATATGTAGTTTGAGCGAATATAGGGTAACGGGATGTAATGTTAGCCTATCACCTTCATTCGGCCTATATACCAAATATGTCATTAATTTAGTGATAATCAACAAAATCACGTTGCTATTAGGATGACCGATGTAATCCAAAGCAATTGAGACAATATTGATCAACTTATAGTTGATCGCTTCCGCGTAATTTTCGATTTCTTGAACTTTTGGGGCATCATGATTTCACTAGTTAAGCTCAACAGATGATCTAAGGCTTGCTTCATTTAGAATTGGAACAAACTTTTTCTCATATTGTGGCGCTCCTGGTGGACAGATTTGGAAGTTCTTGGCGCCCACGCGTCGGGAATTTTGTCAGCTTCACGTATGTATTTTTGACATTCCGCAAATCGACTGTACTTTGTAAACAATCAATATGGAAGCCGAAAAAAGCGAAAAAATTGTGCACAGTTATTTGGAAAATCCATTGTGGTCTGCATCTAGGCTAGCTAAACAGCTGAAATTGCCCAGAAATACCGTATGGCGCGTTATCAAACGGTATAAGGAAACAATGTCCGAATCGTCGCCTCAAGCCAATCGTCGGAGTGGAACTGTCGACCGGAAACTGCGCGGTAAGATTTTGAAGACGATTAAGAGGAATCCCAATCTGTCGGACCGTGATTTGGCCAGAATTCCGTGATTTGGCCGTGATTCGGTGCTGCCCATAGTACCGTAAGGAGAACTCGACTCCGGGAAGGAATCAAGTCGTATCGAGCTAGCAAACAGCCAAATCGGACCATAAAACAGAATAGTGTGGCCAAAATCCGTGCTCGGAAGCTATACGACCAGGTGCTGACCAAGTTCGACGGGTGTCTTCTGATGGACGATGAAACCTATGTCAAGGCTGACTTCGGGCAAATCCCAGGTCAAAAATTTTACTTGGCAACGGCTCGGGGGGATGTTCCATCCAAATTTAAATTTGTTTTTGCCGACAAATTGTAACGCCGTTCACCGCTCTTAGTTTAATTATTATTATTACTTTCTTTTTATACTGTTCTTTTTGTTTTGTTTTGTTTTTGGTCGTTACCATATTTATGGGAAATGATATTGGTACGATTAGTGATTTTGGGAATCACTTTCATTACAGCCTTTCAAAAATGGCTTGCAATAAAAATGGAGCTTTTATTTATAGATTATATTGTAGGAAGGGAAATGGGGAAAAGGGAATCTCGTCTAAGATTTTCGAATTGGTATGTGTACAAAGAATACGTTAGAGAACACAAAGTGAAACGTTTTTGAAGATGAAGGAGATTCTAAAGAAGCTACTCGTCCATTTAGAATTTATCGAGGCTGAAGAGTAGAAGCTAGTTTCAGAGTGCAGTGATTTTCTTTTGATTTTGTTTCTAAGGTGTGTAACGAGCGGGAATGCAAATGCGGTCAGCATAGGGCAGTAAAGTTGGAACGGTGTCTAATTATTTTGCGTGTGTTCTATTCCCTTTTAATTAGATTAGTCCTATTTTGCTTTTTATTCTCGCGAGACAAAGGCTCTGCTCTTGTACCCTTAGTTTTTGTACTCAAAAGTAATTTAATATTGAATTCATTTATTTATTTATTGTAAAATTCTAATTTAATGATTCACCTCGGATCGCAGCGTCCGAAAGACGTTTTTTGTACAGGCTTAAAGCTCTACGGCTCGCGTCGGCCTCCCTACATCTGGACCGTGCAGGCCCGCCATTTTGGTAGCCAAACGGGAATTAAGGCCCTCCGACCTGTCGAGAATCTGTTGCGGAGTGTTTCATTTCGTCCCGGTGGTTGCGTTGTCCTAAAGGCGAAAACCAGTTGGTGATACGTTGGCATTCCGTAAGAGAGGAGACGATAGAGTTTCGGATTTTCAGCCGATGCCAATCCCGCAACTCTAGATCGGCCAATTACGCACGCGAGTCCCTCCCGACTACAACCCGGTCATCGCCTAGCCGCTGAACGTCACACGACGTCGACAGACCCCTCGGTCGACCCCGCCAGCTACCAGTCGCTACATAAACCCTGATCAGGTATGTCGTTAACCATGGCCATGTCACATACACTACAACACACACACTTTCACACGACACAAATTATTAATTAAATTAAGAAGACAATACATACATAAATGAAACCAATCTAAAATTACCTACGCGTTGCTTATTTATCTTTGCCAAGCCCTGTGGTTATTTAGTCCACTTAGGTCTCACGTACGGAGGTTGTTAGTTTGAGCAATTGTCCGTTAACTTTACTGCATCTATACTTTCACCTCAGCTCATTCGCTCTCGATTGTGGCCAGGGTGCGCATGGTAGATAGAGGAACCGTTCGAGAATACCCTGTAGATTGTACTTGTGCTTCGAAGAAGCATAGCCGGGCAAATTAACAAAACGGGACCAGTGGTCTCTCCCTAGGAGAGTGGCGCATAAGCCACTGTGTTTGAGATAATTCGTAAGAGAGTAGGAAAAACGGTTACAAAATTTGCCCGAAAATTCATGATTTGGCAGGGCATTTGCAGCTGTGGCAAAAAAAAAAAATTTTTTGTTAAAAAAAAAACAATGTCGGCGGAACAATACAAAAACGAGTGTCTCCAAAAAACGAATTTGGCCGTTCATTCGATCCCTTGACCATCCCGTAATGTTTTGGCCAGATTTGGCAAGCTGTCATTACAGTAAAGTCGTTCAAGAATGGTATGCAGAGAAAGGGGTCCAGGTTGTTCCGAAAAACCTTAACCCACCCAAATTCGAGAATTCCTTCGAAACCGTGACGAATAATTTTATCCGTATACAAACTCTGTAGTGATTTCGGCCATAGATCGTTTGCTACAGCTTCGTCTTTTAGATTTCCTTGTCTTCTGCCATGTTCGGGTATAATTGAAAAAAAAAGTCCTGCAACAGACAAATTCACTCACGAACGCGAAAATGAATGACTGGATACCAGAACATTCAGTCAAGCAATCAAAATTCTTGACGCTTGAATAGCCAGATCAGTGCTTTGCTGTGGTGTGAATGAGTTGTGTAGAACACAGGGACAATGGAATGACTGAACACGGCAAAACAAGTCGACAAGCATGTGTTGTTTGACTGATAGAACGAAATGAAGATAGAGAAAATAGTGCACACTGAATATTTTTTTACTCATCGTTCACGACGGCAGTCAATTTTTTCGAGCTCTGGTTGAGCCCGAAGTTGGAAGCACTGAAGACATCGTCATACAGCTAGGAGAGAACAATTTCAAAGAGATTGAAGAACTCGAAACTGTTGATAGTGACGACGAGATCGAACAAGGAGCTGACGAAGCAGATCTGGAAGTCTCACAGTATGAGGTTGCATCAGAGGGCGATTCGTCGTTTCACGGATTCCCAATTGATGAAGTTGTTAAGCGATCGGAGAGGTCAACGAAGGGTATACCTCCACAGCGCTTGGTTGAGCAGATTTTCGCAGCAGGCACTCTTCCCCCAGAGGAGGAGATGGAGCCGAGGACGCTCAAGGAAGCTTTGAACTGTGAAAAGAGTGCTGAGTGGAGGAATGCTGTGGTCGACGAGCTGAAGTCGCATGAAAGCAATGGTACCTGGGATTTGGGAGATCCTCCTGTTGGGCGGACGCCAGTGGGATGCAAGTGGGTTTACAAGGTGAAACGGAATGCTACAGGAGAGGCAGTTAAGTTCAAGGCTCGTTTAGTGGCGCACGGTTTTTGTCAGAAGTATGGTCAAGACTATGACGAGGTCTTTGCACCTGTCATCAAGCAGACAACTTTAAGGGCGTTGCTAGCGATCGCCTCCAAACGGACTCTTGTTCTGAAACACTATGATGTGAAGACGGCGTATTTGTACGGAAAGCTGCAAGAGGAGCTCTATATGCGACAACCGACCGGCTTCGAGAAAGAAGGAAGGGAGAATCAGGTCTGTATGCTGAGGAAGAGCATTTCCGGCTTGAAGCAGCTCGTTGCTGAAATCACCATTTGCACACCGTTCTTCAAGGTCTGAAGTTCAAACAGAGCCGAGCTGATCCGTGTCTTTACACTAAGGTGGTCAACGGAAAGCGTATTTACGTGCTGATCTATGTCGATGATATCTTGATCGGCTGTGAAAGTGAGGACGAGATCGGAAAGGTCTACTCATCCTTGAGTAAGGAGTTCGAGATGACTAAACTGGGAGATACGAACTATTTCCTGGCCATGGAAATCTCGAAGGAGAATGGCAAGTACGGGATTTCGCTGCAAAGTTACATCGAGCGAACAGCCGACAGATTCGGTTTGGGTGACGCTAAGTGTGCGAAAAGCCCGATGGAGGATGGGTTCATCAAAACCAGGGAGGACAGTCCTCCACTTGCACCAAACAACCACTATCGGAGTCTTGTGGATGCGTTGTTGTACATCGCCGTCTGTGCGAGACCGGACATCGCTGCTAGCGTATCTATCTTGGGAAGGTGCGCATGCGCTCCGACGGAGGCTGATTGGGTAGCAGCAAAGCGTGTGGTACGCTACCTAAAAGGCACAAAGGAGTATCGGTTAGTATATGGCGATTCTGAAGGCAACCTAACAGGATACTCAGACGCTGATTGGGCAGGTGACTTGAAAACTCGCAGATCTACAACCGGCATCGTGTACATGTACGCAGGAGGAGCGATTTCCTCGACAAGCCGTCTGCAGGATTTCGTAACATTGTCATCCATGGAATCAGAGTACGTGACGTTGAGCGAGGCGAGCCAGGAGGCAGTTTGGCTTCTGAATTTGTTCGAGGATTTCGGCGAACCGTCGTTCGAACCGGTGACGCTGTGGGAAGATAACCAAAGCTGCATCAAGTTTGTTGCTTCGGAACGGTCAACCAAACGTTCACGACACATCGAAACTCGTCAGTGTTACGTGAAGCAACTGTGCGATACAAAAGTTTTGAAGCTGCAATATTGTCCAACTGAAGAGATGGTTGTGGATATACTTACGAAGGCGTTGGGTCCGATCAAGCTTTGGAAGTTCGCTACCATGCTCGGACTGTCCAGCCGACATCGTTGAGGAGGAGTATTGGAAGGAGCAACGATTGAGATGCCCTTGCTCGGCAGTGTCGTGCTGTCAAATGAAGCAAAATATTTTATACTGGCATCACCGGTTGCTTTGTCGACCATTCACGTTTCAAACATTCTTCTGAATAAAGTGTTGTTTTATTATCTTTCGTTTAAAATCCTCGCGAATACTTATTTCATTTATTGAGAAAGACCCAATACAGTTTGCATGTGTGAATTTCTCTGTGGTGTGCTGTCCGTCATTATGAAGCATTCCTGATTATGTCGCAATCTCTCAGTCAAGCTAGGAAGACACGGTTCATCGATGAGTTCGTGATGAGGGAGAATCCATGGCACACCCCGATCCTGTTTTGACAACTATCATCAGTCCGTTTGCACACAAGTCATCAATCATCAATGTATCGTCCTACCGAAGCCTTCCAAGCATTCCATCGTACGACCAGGAACATGGGCGGTGCATTGGCACCCGCGGAGGCCAGGAGGCCTCCGCTCCAGGCAAGTTTTTTCATGTTTGGGTTATATAGATGAAAAAGCACCCTCGCATCTTTCAGGATAGCCCTTTCTGTCATTGATCCATGGGACTAAAGGTCCATGGAAGCACCCGGAGATAACCGTCCAAGGGACGAGGTCATCCCTTCTGTCCGTTAGCAGTTGAAGCAACCACCCGGTGTCCTACCACCCTTCAAGAGTAGTTCATGTCCGTCACAGCAGCAGCACCAGTATCCGTATCCGTAGCAGAAGCAAGAATCATCTATTACCTGAAAGTTCAGCATCCGTGGAAGTAAGAAATTAATCCACTTGTCGATATCGCTATTGACGTTTTTCAACAGTGTTCATCAAAAATTCCTGTAGTATAGTGTATTGTAGTGGTGTAGAGTTAGATAAATTGAAATCGCTGAGATTCCAAGGTGGGCGGTATGTTTGAATTTGCTTGAATTGGCTCACCCTAACGTTAAGTTAGATAAGGTCCACACTCTTACACTCCAGTAAGAAATAAAACTATCGATCACAATAGATAGCAGTTAGTGCTTTTCTAATGGACCGTTCGCGTAGACCTCTTATTATCCGACCGTATCTTCATTCCAAAATAAAAAGTTTTCCGTTGTTTTGGGACGACAGTATTTTTTTACATCAGTTAACAGTCCGGTTCAAGTTGGAGCCTGTCGGAACATTAGCCAAATTTAGATCATTCGAAAATCGTGTAGATAATCTGTTCAGCTTACCCAGTAAAACCATGGTGCCTCAAAAGGTAAGGAAATCGAAAATTACGCGGAAGTGAACAACTAGAAATTGATAAATAATGTCTCAATTGCTTTGAAATAAATCGATCCTCCTGATAGCAACATAATTTTGCTGATTATCGCCGAATTAATAACATATTCGGTACATGAATGAAGGAGCTAGACTAACATTACATCCCGTTACCCTATATAATAAAAAAAATATTATAATCATTCGGATAGGCGTTAGAATATTGCTTCATTCAAAAGTCATGAAAATTCAAAGGTGTCTGATATGCTATTACCGGAAGTCAGGAACGGAAGACAACCAGCGATGTTGCTCGGGACTTAACGGTTCGTACCTGCCGGGGGTGAAGGACCAAAATGTCAGATGGCGACCAAGGGGTTCCGCACCAGTCTTGATGGTCGGCGGGCAAACAGGAATGTTGCACCGGACGGTTGGTTCTTTGCTGCTTCTTGCCACTAAGGAAAAGGGCTACGAAAACTGCAACAGAGTTCTTCCGTCGGGGGAGGGGGATTTCAGGACTTCAGAGGATTAATTTAGCTTGGGGTTTTAGAGTTGAACATGGAATGCAATTGTCACTTGTTTGTTTAGCAACGGCCACCTACGCTCGCACGTTCGTTCCGTTGCTAGCGGTAACACCGGAAGAAGAGGTTTTTGCAAAATTCTTTAAAAAGAAAGCTTTTCGAATGTTCACTCGAGAACTTCATTTGCGTTCTCGCATGGCAGGTTATTGATGGACACTTAGAAAATAACAACAAACTCGGTTCAATTCTCTACCGTACCACATCGGTTACCAACAAGAAATCGAATAAATCGTTAATATATACTGTTTTTGGGTGTACTTTTAGAGTCAAGCCCGAATTTCGGTTACTATATGATATATTTGACAGATAAAAAATGAAAGATGAACCGATCAGTTCCGTAAAACAGGGATATTCAAGACTTCGGTACACGAAAACCGAGAAAACTCGGTAAACTGAACCAAGCATTTGCTAAATATTCTTAAACGCCAAACACTTCTCTTAGAATCGATTCCGCGATGGCTAAGTACCGAAAAACTCGGTTATTTTTACTGACTCCATAAGGCCTGAAAAATCATCAGACATTTTATCTCGCGTGTGCGCGAAGAATGTCTGTTTGTAAAAATTATACGTACCGTGTTTTTTGTCAGGTGAAAATGGAAAAAATAACCGAGAGACTACAACAGGGGGATGCACATTTAGTAATGTGTGAGGATTGTTCGCATCAATAAACAATGTTACTGACAAAACTGGTTTCATTACTATGAAATTCGAAGCTATTTCAACCAAAATTCCAGCTTTGCCATAAAGAACCGAATTCCGTAACTGCAAAAAAAAAAAGTCGGTTTGTTTGACAGCGTTCGGTAAGATTTGAGTACACCGATGTCGGGTTATTGCTGATTGGATTTATTTTTGTCAACTGAGTTTTTCGGTAAATTTGACAGATTGCTAGAAAGTAAAAATTTAACGAGAACTCGCTTGTTCCAATTTGAACCGAACAGACTACCGGCAGATAAAATCTCGGTTGAAATTCAACCGAGTTCGGTTTTATTTTCTAAGTGTGTGAGTAAAATTGGCTCGACAACTCGTAAATTTATCTTTATATATTGCTCCGCCATTTTAACTCAGTTTTGAGTTGTTTCATTAGTGGAGTCACTCGAATTTGAGTAAATGTAACTGGCAATGACAAGTCAACAAATCAAAAACATACATCTGATTTAAGTCGATGTACTTGATTTGTCGAGTTACATTTACTCAAATTTGAGTGACTTCACTAATGACAAAAGTGAGTCAAAAACGACTCAAAGCTGAATCGAAAGGCTGGCCGTGCACGTTTACAGTCCACAATCACTCTTGGGACTTTTTTCATAAGGGTGAATCTAACATTGAGAGTCTCTCTTTGATTACTTTCTCTTTCAATCATATTCCAAACACCTCTACGTTTTTCATTCTACTATTTGTAGAGTATCCCTGATAAAAAATTACCTTAAACGAACGATATCACAAATCCTCCAACCATTTCTTTAATGGTTTGGATGATACCTCAAATAGGTCGTTAAGAAAAATAACCATACGAAATTTATTAGGGATGCTAGCCAGCACTGTTGTGTTTCGATCTGTACACGGAGAAAATCGAAAATGCTGAAAAGCATATTATATATTACTTTCTACGCTTTATTCCTTTTAAATCACTGAAATGCATAAAAAGTATGCATTGATTCAATATTTTTTGTGTTTTGAAATAAATTAAATAAATTTTTTTTTTTCGGTGTTTGGGATTGTCGGTGGCTGATTTTTTTGCGGCTATATTCAATTAAATTAAAAAAGTGCACTGAATCAATGGAGAGATACAGTCAACAAGCAGATGAGTGAGGTATCAGACTGGGAGAGATTTTCAGCCATTGGCAACAGTGTAACAGTGCTATTTGTTATCAATCTGTTACTTCTATAAAATTTGAAATAGAATTTTTTTTCACTAATTTAAATAATATGCCTAATTTAATTTACTGTTACGCCATTTTGAATTTCATCTACTCAGATAAGTCGTGCTTGACGATTAGGCAAACGTATTTTAGCTTATTTCTTCCATGGTATTTAATATTCTTCACTTATCAATTCAAGAAGCTGTTCAGACAATATTTTCCACTCGTTAATCGTCGTCGTCAAAAAAAATAATTTATTAATCATAAGATTGTATAAAAAAGTGAATACCTTACAGCTTAACTTTTTTTATCGCGTTTCAGTTTGAGATAACTCCCAGAAGTAGCAGAAAAAATTGTCTTTATCTTGAAAGAAAAACATTATCAAACCCCAAAAAAGGCAGAGCACAAAACAAAAAAATTTTAAAACCAAAAAGGAACCGGAGAAGATCTAAAATGCTGAAAAGCATAATATATATCCCTTTCTACGCTTTATTCCTTTTAAATCACTGTAATGCACAAAAAGTATGCATTGAATCAATATACTTTATGCATTGCAATACATTTTAGATAATTATTATTTTCCGTGCATATTCTTACCGGCGTTATATACTTTAGTCGAGGCGCCCACTGATGTGGCGGAAGTGTGGTATCACATAACATGTCAAAATATCGAGTCAAAGTCTTGTGGCGTGAGGCGAACGTCGACAAGATATTTTGGCATGCTAGCAGATGTCACACCTCCGCCACATCAGTGGGCGCCTCGACTTAGGGCACCTCCAATCCTGCACAATGGCATTAAGCCGGTTTTATCTGTCAACTAAAAAAAGGTGATAAACAAAACCAGGTTTAACTCGCTGTTTATAGAGGTATAAGCGGACATTTTCAGCGTAGGAGGAACTGGTGTTCTACAAAAACCATTTGAGCCACAGGTTAATCTAACAGGTGACCATAAACCAATCCGCCAGACTTGTCTTATCTCTTTTTGCAGGATATCCACAGAAAAGGGGGTATGCCGCCGCTCAGGAGAAACGTGAAAATATTACACACAGAAGCACCCGAGAACGACCAGATATAGCGAATTTTTCTCGTTCTTTTTTTTCATTTTCTTTACGAGTTTACGGTGATTAGGTCATGCCGGACTATTGTGGGTGATGTACAACTGGCGTAGGATGTTCTGTGGCTTGATGGAGCAGTCCCATGCTTTTGTTGGATAGTGATAGTTACCAGTGTTGTTAATGATATTCTCCTAATTCGGTTCGAATGTGTTTGTCATCACCGAACACTTCCGAAATAAGGGAAGTTAAGCAAGCATTCGCGAACGAAAGGAGTGCTGTCATTGATTGGTGGCTTTGTGACTGACTCGTGTGAGAGGAAGTTTTGTGCTATTCGCGCTATGTTACATTCCTTCTCATTCGTTCATCGTCGTTCTTCACTGTTTGCTATTCGAACGTGAGTAACTTCGTCTACGAATGTTGTTTTAGATTCGCCCGAGTAGATTTAGTAAAAAAAAGTGGAAAACTCGTGTGAATTCGTTTTTGGTCTGTTGACTCTGTGCCGAAGAATTGTATTTTTTTTGTGATGAAAAAACGTTTTGGTTTATCACTTTGGTTCCTTCTTTATTAATACGCTGATTATTAGTTGCTTTGATCATCATCTGAGGAGTGATCCTATTAGTCCGGCTGGAAGTGATTTACACCCCGCTCACATTACTATATTAACTATATTGATATCAGCAATACATCTACAGGGTGCGGCAGAAAATAATGCGAAAATGTTCAAACTTGACTATTGGGTTAATTCGTGTAGCTAGTGACTAATTTCTGTCGAAAGTGTATTTGTTTATGTTTATTTTCAAGTGTTGCATCCAAACATTCTATTTGTTTTATTGCAAATTCGTCAAAATGTTCGCGAAAGAAGTGATTACCAGTTTGTGGCTCGCCCAGAAGAAGCCGAAAGAGATTGCCAAGGTGGTAATTTGGCAACAGTATATCGCATAAAAAAGTCCCTGCAGGATGGTCCTAAGCAGCGGAAGCCGGGAAGCGGACGTCCGCGCTTTGCACGCACGCCGAACGTGATCAAATCGGTGCGTGCAAAAAATGCTCGCAACCCGGTGCGTTCCATAAGAAAACTTGCAAAGGAAGCCATTATTTCGGAGAAATCCATGCGGAGGATCATCAAAGAAGACCTGCATACATCTTCCAGAGCCAGAGTGAAACGCCACTTGATTACGGACCGGGTCAAGGAACTAATAGTGACTCGTTCCAAGAGATTGCTTTCCTTGTTGAAGAACGAAAAAATGATAATCCTGTTCTCCGACGAAAAGCTTTTCAGCAACGATGATGTGGCCAACAGCCGCACGGACTGGTTCATTTCACCGCAGAAAATGGAGAACGTTCCGGAAATAGTGAAATTCAAATTTCAAACCAAACATCCGGCTGGTGTCATGATGTTTGGCTTGGTGGCGTCCAACGGTTTGAAAATGCCGCCTGTTTTCATTGATGCTGGAGGTAAAATCAATACCGAAGTGTATATCGGTATTTTAAAGGACCAAGTGCTTCCCTGGGTGAAACCAACTTCTCCGAGGAACCAAAACGTTGTCCTACAGCAGGATGGAGCGCCGTCTCACATGTCCAATCGAACCCAACAATGGTTGAACGATAGCATGAAGTTTTGGCCGAAGGATTTGTGGCCCCCTAGCAGTCCAGATCTTAATCCGTTGGATTATTCGATTTGGGCATATGTTGAAGCACGAGCCTACAAAACATCACACCCTAGTGTGAAAACCCTGAAGTCAACCATAACACGCACATGGCAGTCAATGTCGGCGGACTACGTCCGGAGGCATGCTCTGGCTTCCGGCGTCGGCTCGAGGATATTATTAATAAAAATGGAGGACACATTGAATAAATTTGTTTAAAAGGACTTTATAAAGATAGCTGCACTTGTAAATGTTGATATTATTGCTTGAATAAATTGAAAACGGGATTTGAAAGAAATAGAACAAATTTTCGCATTATTTTCTGCCGCACCCTGTAGTTTTCACTAGAAATTATGTGCATGGGATTTGAAATCAATATTATTTAAATCACCACGGAGAAAATACAGTCCCGGTTGCAACAACAAACTTGTTTGTTGATATCTAAACTTAAAAAAAAAAGTTGTTTCAGAAGTCCGATTTGTTGTTTTAAACCACCGATTTTGTTTTGAAACAAACAGCCAGGTTGGGTGTCTCTACCTAACTACATTACAACAATACTACAGAAATTATGGCTGTTCTAAACTAATAGTTTTGTTGTTTCCACCTTGAAAGGGGATTATTATTACGAAAATACAGGTAGCGTTGACTGAGGGGAACAAATTAAATTTTAGATTGATTCAACCCAAGCGGCGGTTAAACCAACCTGATATTTTGTTGGGCGAAAATATAACTAAAAATTTAGTTTGAAACAAACTATTTTGTTGGTTTATTTCATTTCCCGTCATCCGGTCCCGCTGCATGCTCTGGAGCTGTCACTCAACAACAGGTGAAAATTTAATATTTTATTTAAAAAACCTGAAAATAATAGAAAGGCTCGCATTATCATTTGTAGATTTCTCTTAGACTAAAAGAAGTCTATAAATGTAAATGTGCACTTTTCTTATGTTTGTTAGCATTAATTTCAAATAATTGAAATTACAAACGAAATTTCGTTGATTGAAAACGGAAATGTTTGTTGTTTCAACCGTTTTCGTTTATTTGTTTCAAACAGCAATTCAGTTTATATCATACTAAAATTTGTTTGAAAAAAATCATAAGCGTTGGTAGAAGCAACCAACAAATCAGTTTGTTTCCGTAGCTGTCATAATGAAACAACCATCATAATGATAAATTCAAACGGACGACAGTTGAGCTTAACTGCTAAATTCCCGAAACAATTACTCAGAATTTTAGTTTGTTTTAACCACCTAGCACCCACTTAGATTTTTTTACAGAAATCTGTAAAAGTTTACCGAATTCTCAACAGCTGAACGTTCGGTAATCCAACTTAACGGATTTCGGTTTTTTATCGCGTTCAATTCTTCTCTTCTGCGCGAACATTTATTCCGAATATTCGCAGTGAAGTCTTCTGAACGAAGCAAACGAATCGTTTTATTAGAAAAAAGAAAAGAAAAGAAAAGAAAAGCAGCGGATGGATGAAAAGCAGGCCCTGCAAATTCTCCATGCTTAGATTTTTTTACAGATAACTGTAAAATTTCACCGAAATTCGTTAAATCGGATTACCGAACATTCAGCTATTGAGAATTCGGTAAACGTGTACAGATTTCTGTAAAAAAATCTAAGTATGGAGAATTTGCTGGGCCTGCTTTTCATCCATCCGCTGCTTTTCTTTTCTTTTCTTTTCTTTTTCTAATAAAACGATTCGTTTGCTTCGTTCAGAAGACTTCACTGCGAATATTCGGAATAAATGTTCGCGCAGAAGAGAAGAATTGATGAGTGTCGCTTGGTTGGTTACCTTACCTTACCAATCAGACTAAAGCCGGTGTGGCCTCTGCTGTACACAGAAGTTGTTTCCATTGTAATCGGTCCATGGCTGTACCTCGCCAGCCTCGCTGTCTGCGGAGGGTCCGCAGGTCGCCTTCTACTTGATCAATCCACCTTGCTCGTTGCACGCCTCTTCTTCTTGTACCTGTCGGTTCGTTTTCGAGAACCATTTTCAAAGGGCTGTCGTCCGACATTCTTACGACATGCCCAGCCCATCGTAGTCGACCGATTTTTGCGATGTGTGCGATGGGAGGTTCTCCCAGCAACTGGTGCAATTCGTGGTTCATTCGCCTTCTCCACGTTCCGTCTTCCATCTGCACTCCACCGTAGATCGTACGCAGCACCTTCCGTTCAAAGACTCCAGGGGCGCGTTGGTCCTCCACTAGCAATGTCCATGTTTCGTGGCCGTAGAGAACTACCGGTCTAATTAATGTCTTGTAGATGGTCAACTTTGTGGTTCGGCGAACTTTATTCGATCTTAGCGTCCTTCGGAGTCCAAAGTAGGCACGATTGCCAGCCATAATGGCCTTTCTATTTCTCTGCTGGTGTCGTTATCGGCGGTCACCAATGAGCCCAGATACACGAATTCGTCTACTACCTCGATTTCATCACCGTCGATCTGAACTTGTGCTAGGAGGCTAACATTTTCTTCTCTTGAGACTCTTCCCTTCATGTATTTTGTTTTTAACGGCTTAATCACAAGCCCAATCCTACCAGCTTCAGCCTTAAGTCTGATGTACGTTTCCGCCATCGTCTCAAAGTTACGTGCTACGATATCAACGTCGTCGGCGAAGCCAAATAGTTGGACAGACTTCCTGAAGATCTTGCCACTCGTGTCTATCCCAGCTCTTCGAATCACACCCTCCAATGCAAGGTTAAACAACAAACACGACAATGCATCACCTTGCTATAACCCTCTCCGTGATTCGAAGGGACTCGAGAGCGTCCCTGATACTCGGACGACACACATCACTCGATCCATCGTTGCTTTGATCAACCGCGTCAGTTTTTCCGGAAATCCATCCGCTTGATTGGTTGGACATGGCGATAACTCAGTGAACGAAAGTAGGCACAAGAAGAAACGGTAAAAAGGAAAGGACCGAGTGAGTCGTTGCTCAACAGTTTTCGTGTACGGTGAGAGTAGTTTTTTTTTCGGTGGCAGCAGGAAAACGGTGGTGAGTAGTAGAACGAGCGAGACACCATTCGTTGTGATAATCATCAACCTTGCTAGTTACATACTTTCAGCTTATCGATAATTTATATATGCCAAACATAACATCTGTCTAACGTGCCTCGCTCAAACAAAGAGGCTTCGAAAAATCTTCACTATTTTTGTAATACTTTTTTACCTATCCGTCGCAACACGAACAAGAATTGACAGATTTCACATGAATTTTACCATAAATACACAATTTTGTTTGTTCACCATTAAAAGATTTGCTTTATATTCAAATACTTTTGAGGGGAAGATTGCTTCTGATCATAAAAGGAAAACTTTGCAGTTGCCGTTCGTAATTTGATTCTCGTATCTTATGAAAATTGTACGGTCAATTGCCTGAATGTAAGAAAGCAATTGGAAGATTTTTTTTTCAAAATTGTTTTTCTTTTATATTATTTATAAAATCACAAGAAAAAAAAAACATCCAAAAAATAATCCTCTTAAATTTTTTATATAAATATGCATTGCAATGCACATATATGATTTATGCATTGGAATGGATATGTTTATTCAAATAGGCATTGCAATGCATATTTTTAAAGTATGCATTGGAATGTATAAATTTGATAGATGCATTGGAATGCATATATTTGATTTATTCTTATCAATTTATAAACCTGGTTTATTCATTCCAATGACTGGATGGATCGAATTTGGTTATAGCATAGAATTTATGCCTTCTAGTATATTTGTTTTTCTCCGTGTAGCCTTCATTCAGTCAGTTCATACAAATATGCTTTGCAATGTATATATTTAAAGTATGCATTGGATTGCATAAACTTGATAAATGCATTGTAGTGCATATATTTGATTTATTCTTATTAATGTATAAAACTGGTTTATGCATTCCAATGACTGGATAGAACGAATATGGTTTTAGCGTAGAATTTATGCTTTTTAGTATATTTGTTTTTCTCCGTGTACTAAAGAATCCCTACAGGCTAACACCCCGTTCACATTACAACTTATATTACGTGATATAGAGTATCTTGATATCAGCATCTATGCATCTAGTTTTCACTGGAAATAACAAGCATGGCATTTGATATCAAGATACTCTATATCACGTAATATAGGTTGTAGTGCGAACGGGGTGTAAGATAAGATTACCGAAAATAAGGTTCTAATTTTACCGAAAATTCGGTTTTGGTAGCAAAACCTAAAATATCGGTATAATTTACTGAAAGAAAACGTTTAATTTTACTTATTTTTTGAGTAAAGGGGATTAACAAACTTTATCGTTATATTTTACCTAAATTTGGTTTAAAATGCTCTCATTGGGCTGCAAGCAATTTCGGTAGAAAGAACCGTAAAAATATAAGCAATTATTAAGGCTCCAACGCAGTGATAACGGAAGCGGAACGGCAACGACAGCGGAAGAGCCCAATCTGACTAAACCTGCTTGTCGGATAGAAAATTGATTAGCTTCAAGTTGATTCCAATTGGACATATCGACTTCATTTGTGACAACTGTCAAACTTGCCGTTTCCGTTCCGTTTCCGTCCACATTGCGTTTGGGCCTTCATCGTTTTCCCTTGTTTTCAACAATGGAAAAATTTGGGTAATCCGTTTTTCCTAATTATTTTAGTATGTACTTTTTTGGGGTTTTGGGTGTTTTTTGTGTTTTTTTTTTGTATTTGTGTTGTGGTGTGAAAGTTCACCGTGTTTATACAAAGCAGGTGTTTTCTTTCAAACGATAAAATAATCAACCGTTCGCACTGCCAGGTCGTCAAAAACCGAACGGTTGACCCAATAGCTGTCACTTTCGTCCCCAACTTGCTGTCGCTGTTTCGCGTTTCTTTACTTCTCCTTCAGCTTCATTCCTTTCCAGTTTCGATATCACTGTCGATCCTTCTGCGTCAATCTCGTGGCGGTGTTTGCGTGTACTCATCTACTCGATAAAAGTGGATTCTCTGTCTCTCGTTCAGCGTGCAGATTCGAAAAGTGATACGGCCTAAATATTAGCATTGAGTGCTGTGTTAGGACGTCGGTTCGGGCCTCAAGTGAAGAGTGGAAGCTTTCGCGGCAACCCTCTGTTAGGTAACGAAATTGGACGGGCAGAAAAATTCCTCAGTTTCCCCTCGTCGGTATCATCAATCAAGAGAGGTAAGTTTTTTTTTCTGGTTTGGCTGTGCTATACACTACAGAATCTATATGCAGTCGCTATTTACTGGTCAAGATCACGGGACTCAGCGAAGCGTATCAAACCCTCGGAAGAGGGGAAAGTACCATAACCTCATTGCTCGATCTGCTGGCTGCCAAGCAGGCCGCAAGCCTGGTAGGCAAGAAGAGTACATAAACATAGCGGATTGTAGCGTTTTGTTTTCGTTCCCTCTCGCTCACCCGCACGAAGAGGCTGGTCGCGAACGGCTCCAATCAATCAAAAATCGTAGTGAGGCCCGTATCCATTGAAGGTTTTTTTTTTATTCTGCGGGTTAGGGTGAGGCGAATGTGTGGATTAGTCGAAATTATTATTTTTTAATTCTAAAAATAAAGAAGCAAAAGAAGAAGAATTGTACTTAGAACTTTTCAGATGTCGTATCCAAAACAAATGAATGAAAATAAGATTCTTGAGCTTCTTGGGAAACTTGTTTTGACTTGAAATAAAACAGAAATCATTGAAAAATATAAGGCCTATAAGGTCTAGTTAGTGGTGTTTAATTCTATGATTATTTCTGGAATAGTATTCTATAGGGAATTCATCCTCCAAAATATTTTAATACGTTGTCAAATGGCAACATTCGGGTTGTATGATCCGTGTCGTTTAGTATAAAATTTTAGAAGTTCGAACATTTTTTAACGCTACTACAATGAATTTTGTTTCATTTAACGGATTCTACTCCTTTCTTTCGCACCAATGTTGATTTTGTAAGATTGATCAGTTGTTTGTAATAAATCTACAATAGAAGTGACCGAGGTCAGTTACCGATAATCAAGTCTGACCTGTTTCGTTATTCTATTACTCAGAGAAACTTCCACCATTTATTAAAAAAAAAAAAAGAGTCGAGCTGCATTAGATTGATTGATAATGTTTAATCTTATCACCGACGACCGCATTGATACATACCACGCTACCAAGTGCACTTGCAACCTAAACCAATGTTTTTATTAGTTGCATTCAAGTACGTTTACTGGGAATGTGGATTGTTTTTTTCTTCGGCATTTTCCAGTCCGAAGGGGACAAAGTTCAACCCGACCTGTCAATGTTCTTTTTTTAACAAAAGATTAATTATCGCCGGCAAGGGTGAAGTCAATATCATTCTATGATAATAAGTACCCGTGGCTTTGGCGAACTGATAAGATACTTCGGAGATTTGATGTTGGCTAGAAACAAACGAAATTTAAATTGCTTCAAAAAATAATCACTTGATTGAAGGCAGCAACAAAGGCGATTCGATTGAGTGCATTGAGCTCTGATTAGGCGTTGGAATTTTCCGATAAAACCAGAAGTTAAATTAATTCTAACTTGTTATAAGCCTTTTTCAAGGAAACCTTCACTTTTCCGTCATCGAAAATCACTTCGCACTTCCCCGGTCGTGACTTCTAGATGAGATTTACGGCATGGGCACCTTTTACGAAATCAATTGGCGAGCGAAAAGAAAATATCAAAACAAATAACGCGAGTCGACCTCGCCTTCCCGGCAGAGGGCAGCGTCTTATCAGTCGTAGCTGCCGGAGAAGTTCTCAGAGCAACACCAACGAGATGCATCTGCGGTTGTCCGTGGCGTGCTCGTGCGACGCCAACACATATGTGCCTGCCAGCCGTCCTAGAGTCGAAGTTGTGTATGATTTTCACGCCCCGATGGAATTTTACAGGCCGAATCAGCCTTTCAGTGTGTGCGCTGAGTTCGCTCGCGTACTGCCGGATGGCGTGACTTTCCAGCATTGTGCACAATCCCGTGCTTGATGAAACGTGATTGGTGACCAGCATGGGAAGAATTTCGAAAAGGAAACTGGAAAAATTAACACCAAAAAGACTTGTCATTTAGTTGACTAATTTGTGGTCGTTGGGAAGAAGTACTTGAGCTTTCGTAATCGTAGAGATCCGTGGACAACACTGGTCACTAGTCAGTAGCTACGCAGATTACAGTAATGGCTTAAGAACTGAATAGCATGCTTGAAATATTAGCTTACTTAGACCTTCACGAAACTGCCCCTGATTTGTGACTCAAGCAAAGCGCCGTTAGTATATAATTGTCCTCGACCACGCTAAACTCATGCGACAACTCAAGTCACATGATAATTCAAATACAAGTTGATCTAGGACCACAATCCGTACGGAGTCTTTGTTCACAGGGGAAGTGGCCAGTATCCTACTTGTGCCAAACCCTATCATGCGACACCTTAAAACAAATGAGAATGCAACAACGAATTTATTAGCGGTCAACTGACTACCCAGGACCGTATTGCTCATATCGGAACGCCAAACACTGTTCTCCTGCACACCGCCAAAGATGGCCCTAAGCAAGCGTCGCTCGAATACACCAGGTGCTTGCAAGTCCCTTCAAGCGTGGTCCAAGTCTCATGTCCGTAGAGAACCACAAACCAGAGTTTTGCACATGGTACATTGGCAGAAGGCAGGAAAGTCCATCTCCTTGTCCCCGGCGAGATGCAAACGAACTGGATTGTTCACCTGAAATCTTCAAGCAGCTGTGCTCACTATCCATCGTTGCTCTAATCACTTTTATGAGCTTCCCGGGAAAGCCGTTTTCGTCCATGATTTTCCAAAGTTCCATGATTTGTCGTACGCCGCCTTAAAATCGATGAACAGGTGGTGCGTAGGAACCTGGAATTCACGTCAGTCGAGCAACTGTTGATGAAGCCGGCTTGATAACGTCCCACGAACTCATTCGTTATAGGTGATAGACGTCGGAAGATGGTCTGGGATAGCACTTTGTAGGCGGCATTCAGAATGGTGATCGCTCGGAAGTTCTCACACTCCAACTTCCCTTCTAGCACACTTGTTGTCATTCGTTTGAGATAACATAAATATGACTTGCTAAGTCATAATCGAGTTACTACAACTAATTATGATCGAAATGTGCTACTTGGGTTGTCGCCTTTCTTGTAGATTGGACATATGATGGCCAACTTTTCCGGGCCCGTCTTGTCGAGTTCGGCTCCGATACCATCCTTACCAGCAGCCTTATTGTTCTTGAGTTGTTGGAGTTGTAGCGTTGGAGCGGGTTCATTACCTTCATCTGCCGTACTGATGAAGTCATTGCTTCCGCTATCTTGGTCCTCACTGTCTACGATCCTCGCGCCATTCAGGTGTTCGTGGAAGTGCTGCATCCAACTTTTCTAATCACCTCACGTCCGTCCGTCAAGATGCGTCCATCCTTATCCCTGAAAATTTAGGCTCCCGGCACAAAGCCTTCGCGGGATGCGTTGAGCTTCTGGTAGAACTTTCGAGTTTCTAGAGAACGGCAACAGCTGCTCCATCTTCTCACACTCCGCTTCTTCCGGGCGGCGTTTTTTTTTGCTCCCAGAAAGGGCGGGTCTGCTGTTTCCACATCCGGTTGTAGCGCGTTCCACGTTCTGCCAGGTCTCTTGCTGCAACATTACCAATTAGTGCGTCGACTCCGTTCTACATACCCGACGATGTTCTCAGCTGCTTTACAGTACTCGAAAGGGGCCCTATCGAACTCACCATCGTTCGGCAACGCTCTCTCAAGGTGCTGATGGTTGATGACGGAGATTTTTGGGCGCAGTTGAACCATCACCAGCTAATGATCAGAGTCGATGTTAGCGCCAAGCTAGGTTCTGACGTCGATAATATCGGAGAAGTGCCGTCCATCAATGAGAACTTGACCGATTTGTGATTCCGTATGCTGAGGTGATCTCCATAGCGATAAGGGAGGCTGTGCTAGAAGTAAGTGCTACGATTGGCCGTGTGCCTGGAGACGGTGAAATCAGTCTGAGGCCGTTGCCGTTCGTCTGGCAGTGAGCGCTAAACTTTCCAATCGTCGGTCTGAATTCCTCCTCTTATCTATCATCGAGATCATCATTCAGGTCTCCTATGATGATCCTCGCGCTGCGCGTAGAATGCGCCCTTTCTCATCATCAGCGCCTCCGGAGTGTGGACTGTGCTCGTTGATTATGCTAAAGTTGAAGAACCGACCCCTTGATCCTCAACCTGCAGATTCTTTCGTTGATCGGCTACGAACCGATCACGCAGCTCTGCATAGCGCCCATCACGATGAAAGCTGTTCCCAGTTCACGTATGTTGCCGCAGCTCTGCTAGATGGCATGATTACCCCTAAATGTTCGCACCATGCATCCCTTTCACCGCACCTCCTGCAGTGCTACGATGCCAAACCCGCGGATGAAATCTACTGTTCCACGTATCGAGTTTTCGTCGTTGTGGTCTTCGTCAATTGTTCCGGTCCGTATTCCCTTGTTGGCTTTCCGTTGCTAGATTTTTTACGGTTTGACTCGCATGGCCTGACACCAACCCCCTACTTTCCGGGGGACCTGGGCTTACCTTCCCGGAAGCTAAGGGTAGGCATTGCCTTCAAATACAGTGCTAGATAGCTAAGTTCAAGTGCCAGTCTTCGTCGGTGGTGGGAACATGTTTACCCACGAACCTAAAATGACCATTACTATAAGAACATCCAACCGATCTGGAATATTTTAGCAGCTTTGGATTCAGGAATTCAACCACTTTCTCAAAATTGCCTTATATGACCGATCGACATCATCCGTCTCCGGGAAAACTGGATTTCCTGAACCCTGTTCCGAAAATGTGATACTTATAAAAGATTCCAATAGAAAATCAGCATGATAACAAAAGTCGTGCAATGAATACACAGAAATGTGTGTGACTCTCATATGACAATCCGGTCACATGATCCTGGAACATTCACTCCGGGCAGGTTCCGATGGGGTCGCGGATGGCCAGAAAATGATTTGAATTTAACCCTGGTAACACGGGTGTAAAAACTCGTGGAATCGTTACAGAAGAGAGCTTGCCATAGTTATTAGATCATCCGGTCACTCGGCTTCGGCGTGGCCAACTCAGAGGAAGTTTCCATGAGGTCAAGTGGTCGAGTTCCTGAATCCAAAGCCTGCTAAAAGATTCCATATCGGTTGGATAGTAATGGTCATTTTAGTTCCGTGGGTAATAGTGTTCTCTGTCGGCCTGCTAAAGGTGTTTTTTTTATGCCAGGTTTCTGGTTTTAATTAGCACCTGTATTACGCAGATTGAAGCTCAAAATCACGTGGATGCCGCACATAAGGACTTGTAGGCCGCTTTTGACGTAAGTGATCACAGAATACTTCTGTGGAAACTATCCCGTCTAGGTGCACCAGAGCGACTTGTGGTATGGCTGTAAATCTACTTTAAGGATCGTGTTCTGAGCGTAAAGCTTGATTCAGTTGTTTCTAGTACGTTCATTAATAGTTCAGGAGTACCACAAGGCAGTAACCTGGGCCCCTTGCTATTTGCGCTGTTCTTCAACGATGTTGCTTTGTTGCTAGGATCGAACTACGTACTCATATAGGCAGACGATTTACAAATCTAGCTGGTAGTGAGGTCTATTGAGGACTGTTAGCGGCTTAAGGAGCTTCTAGACATGTTCGTCACCTGGTATAAGATGACTAAACTCGTGATAAGCATTACTAAATGTGTTGCTATCACGTTCCACCGATCAATGCGTCCTATCACTTTCAACTACCAAATTGATGGGAATGTCCGCGAGCGCGTTGATCAGTTCAGTGATTTGGGTGTGATACTGGACGAAAAATTCACATTTAATCAGCACATCAGCGCCATCATCAAGAAAGCTTCACAATTGGGATTCATCACTAAAATCACCCGTGATTTCACCGATCCTCTACCGTTACTGTGCCCTTGTGCGACCGGTTCTTGAAAACGATGCGGTTCTTTGGACTCCGTATCAACTATAGTAGGACCTCGGAATTGAACGTGTTCAACGTAGTTACAGACGCATTGCACTCAGAAGCCTACCCTGGCGTAATCCTCAAGATCTCCCTCCGTATCCCGAACGATGCCGGCTTCTAGGACTCGTCGCGCTGCACCGTTGCCGAAATATTCAGCAAGCTACCCTTACCGCAAAGATAATGAACGGTGAAAACGACCCACCTGCACTTCTGTCTTGCATTGACTTTCGAGTGGGAAGACAACTCAGATCGTCACCTTTACTGCTGACCAGATTCCATCGGACTTCTTACGGTTTTAGTGAGCCACTGATACCATGTGTTCGTACCTTTTCGTTGGTTGGCAAGCTCGTCGGCTTTGGAGAATCTTCCAGATCTCTTAATTCATTCATGTTTACTTGACCGTTTACAGTTGAAGTTGTCCCGAAAGGGTTGTTCCGTTTACCCCCCGAACAAACCCCCCCCCAAAATAGAATTTTTTTGGGGATTTTTGACTCCTGCTTCTCTAAAACCTTGTTTTTTTTTTTCGCGGTTCGATTGCGGGTGGGGGGTTTTTTTTTGGGGGCCCTTTTTCGGGGTGTTTCTCCTCCTCGGGGGGGCCGCGCGCGTTTTGGCTTTCTTTTTTTTTTTTTGGTGGGGGGGGGGGGCTTTTTGTTCTTTGAGAAGAACGTTTTGACAGCTGTTAGGGTGGACCTGGGACGAGCCCAGTTCCACACTGGCAGTAACCAGAAATGACATTAGTTATTTACTAGGGCCGATGCCAGATTCATCATACCATATCATGTAGCTTAGAGTACAAGTACGAAAATCAGTTCGTGTGTGTGATCATTTATGAATATAGTAAACTCTGTAGGTGTTAGTGTGAGAACGAGAGATAATATGAAACTCAGCGTAAATCGCGCTGCCGGAGACGGCGATGTTGTGGTGGGTGAGACGTCATTTGAATTTTGGTTTAAATCGATGCTACAACGTATGTTTGTATTCCATTGAAATAAACCATCCACATTTGTAAGTGGCCCCAGCGGCATTCTTACTGTTGGTTTAAATTGGTTCCCAAACTCGATGTTTTAACGTATTTTTGTATCCTGCTGGAGTGAACCACACACACTTGTGAGTGACCCCAACAGCATCACTATTGTTGGTTTGAATCGGTTCTCAGACTCGTTCTGTTAAAGTTTTTTTTTTAATCCTGCTGAAATGAACAACCCACACTGTTAGTTTTAGTCAGTTTACAGGCTCAATGTTTTAACGTACTTTGAATAACATTGAAGTCGACCACCCACATATGTGAGTAACCCCAGCGGCATTCTTGCTGATTGTTTGAATCGGTTCTCAAACTCGATGTTTTGACGTATTTTTGTATCCTACTGAAATGAACCACCCACAAAGTGATTTAATTTTGGTAAAACAGTGATATTGACTGCCATTCTAAGAACGGCAACGAACTAGTAAGGAACGCGTCTCACTTTGTATACATCATCTTCGTGTTTATCACTGCAGTGAAAATAAGATTGCGTATACTCGAACTTGGTGCTGTAAATCGGACTCCGTGTAATTTTCAATTCGTAATGTAGATTATTTGAGAAATACTGAAATATGAAATATTACCATTGATAATGCGAAGTGTAAGATTTGTGCAAAACTATTCGCAAAAATTGTGTGATGATTCAGATGGTTCACTCCAATAAGTATACGAGGTTTGAAGAAGAAAACGTTAAACGAAAAATCCAAAAACCTGAGGGTGGTAAGTGCTCTCAAGGACGTGTAGCAAGACAGGTAATTGTTATCCATTGTATCTATATTAATAAACTTTATTTTTAATAGGTTTGCGTCGACCATCGGTTGAATCGGTTGTGTCGATACTTTGTTCCGCAATATTTTGTTATCGGGCGTATTGTTTTGTTTATTGTTTCGGTTGCCCATTGTTCGTTGCGCGAGTGATCGATTTAGTATAAGAACTCGTGGTTCGCCGAGTAAGATGGGTCGGTGAGGTACATAATTAATCGTGATCTAAATTATTCGTTTGCCATGCCCGTCGGGCCACCCTATGTTGGAATAAATAAACCGCTGTCCATTTTGTGAGTGACTCCAGCGGCATCTGTACTGTTGGTGTAGATCGGTCCAAGTTGGCTGAGAGATGAATAACCTTGTTTTCCTTATAAAAACCACTATCACACTCTGTGAGTGGCCCCAATAGCATCCTTACTCTTGGTTTAAATCGGTCAAAATCAGCTATTCAGCATTATTAAAAATCACTTTGTATTCCAAATAAAAGACCACTATCACACTCTGTGAGTGGCCCCAACAGCATCCTTACTGTTGGTCTAAACAAGTCAAAATCTGCTATTCAGGATTATTTCTTATCACTTTGTTTTCCCAATGAAAAACCACGATCACACTTTGTGAGTGGCCCCAATAGCATCCTTACTGTTGGTTTAAATCGGTCCAAATCGGATATCGGTACTAATGTTTAAATATTCACTAGACAGCTTATCGTTAACCAAAACGAACCCTGCTGCCACCCTATCCTTTTATCCAAAATCCCAGTGACTTCTCATGGAAGAGCAGTGGACTCCGCGGCTTCCAATAAAGCGAGTATCACGTCAACATATTCCTACCCTTTCCTTATTTGACCTGCATTCGGGCGGGGCCGGCGCCGGTAAGGAGTGTATCGAATATAAGCTATCCACATACATGTGCGTTGTACGCATGTATTTGTGATGGTTTTTTATGCTCTGAACACTGCATGCTGTGCGTTTGACTGTCAGCTTTCTTTTGTTTACTTGTTTGTGCGGTTCAAATTCTGCGTTTTCAAAATGTCGCGTATTGAAAAGGAAGTGAAAATTAAGGTTCTGGACACATGGCTAAGTGAGAAGGGTACTACTGTGCGAAAATTGGCGAAGCGGTTTGGAATTCATCATGCGAGTGTTAAAACCATCATTAATAAGTTTGGGGAACACTATTCTTTGGGTGAGCTACCAGGAAGAGGCAGAAAACCCGGTTCTTCCAACCCGAAACTGGAGCAGAAAGTGGTATCTCTAATCATGAAGAACAAATCAATGCAATACGTGATTTGGCCAAAAAAGCAGGAACGAGTGTCGGAATGATCCAGCGTATCAAGAGGCGAAATCACCTGAAGACCTACAAGAAGCAGAACATCTCGAAACAAAGTGCAGAACAGAAGAAGCGAGCAGCAACAAGGGCCCGGAAATTGTATTCGCGTCTTTTGCAGCGTCCGGATGCATGCGTTTTGATGGACGATGAGACCTATGTAAAGGAGGACTCAAAAACCCTTCCAGGTCCACAATACTTTACTGCCGTCGTTGGGGAGGATGTGAGCGATGCGGACAGGTCGATTCAAGTGGAGAAATTCGGTCTAAAGGTACTGGTATGGCAAGCAATATGTTCCTGTGGTTTGAAGTCAACCATTTTTTACACTACCGGAACTATAAATGCGGAAATCTATCGATCTGAGTGTCTCCAGAAGAGATTGTTGCCTTTATATAAGAAGCATAGTACACCTCCACTGTTCTTGCCGGATTTGCGTCGGCTCACTATGCCAAAACCACTCTCAATTGGCTTGCGGAAAAGGGTATAGATTTCGTTGAGAAAAATATCAATCCACCAAATTGCCCTCAGCTTCGACCCATCGAACGTTACTGGGCAATCGTGAAGAGGGTCTTCAAAAAGACTGGTAAGGCAGCTGGGAGTTCAAAAAAATTTGGGCTCAAGCGTCCAAAAAATGAGATGCAACACTTGTCCGGAACTTGATGAAGAGCATTCGATCCAAAGTTCGAAAATTCGTGAAGGAATAACTTAAATTTCATCCAGTCTTCATTATGTTCAAGTTTAACCTCGTACAATAAAGGATCAATTTTTTGTATGAATAAAATATCGTTTTTCAACAAAATTTGAAAGAAAGTTTGTGGATAGCTTATTTTCGATACACTCCTTATTGCCTTAGTTTGGGATCACCAGTTTTTACACATTGACGATGCATGTTAGTCCCAAGCATCATCTGTTGGTTCTCTGTGTAATAACAGCTGATCTGGCAACAACGAATTAGCAACCTCGGACGGTCAATCATGCTCATGCTCATGCGGTTTGGAGCTTTCTGAACTTTGAATGAACGGAGCCCGGCTCGTTTCTTGGCTTTCTGCTCGAAATTTTCGGTCAAGTGCAGCTTTTCGCGACATCCCGAACAGAACAGTTGGGTTTGCGTTTAAAGGCAGCAACCACTCGCTTGTGATCCTTAACACAGTACGGAACACTTTTTCTACCACTCACCTTCTTCTGATCGACAGTTAAACGTTCCCCGAAACGTTTTATGACACGAGACACTGCAGGCTGGTGAATTTTCAACATCTTTCCGATGGCTCCGATGGCTCCGAAAGAAGTGGGTTGTCGAGGTGCGTATGCAAAATGTTCTCGCGCACTTTTGTTCCTTCGACTCCATTTTCCAAACTACGACACATTTCACAATGAAACGCACGCAGTGTAAACAATACACGCTGAGGTCATTTTACCCAAAATTTCGTTGAAATCAACCTAAAGGGCGAAAAGTTACAGCTTATTGAAAGGGATGCAATTTAACTGCGGACACCCTTTATCACTGTACAGAAACTTGGCACAGCAGGGGACGCCAGATCCATCATACCCGATAGCGGTGAAGTTGATCATTGCGAGCACACAGTCATATAAAAATTACCATTAGAAAACCAGGTTTGACCTACCAAAAGAGGTTTGAGATACGGAAAAAGACTGCAGCTGGAGCCTTCTTTAAGGAAAAAAAAAACCTACTAATGGCATTAACTAGATGGATTCTCCACCGCCAATGTAGAGTGTGCGAGAGTCAGCTCCATAAAAGTGGTGAAAGAACAAACCTCGCATCCACATAATCTATTCACAAGAATATAACTGAAAGTAAAAGGAGTAAAAAGGAAAGAGCTCACCGAAATTTAAAAGACGTCCGCGTCCCGCATCGTAACCTCAGCGATGATTATCCACAGTCGGTCCGTCAATTTCTTAAATCAGTTGAGGTGTTTCAAAACCAAACTTCCCCGGATAGTGCCATCTTGCAGCTCCTATCAATCACTCCAGTAAGCCAATTCCGGAAACCCCAGGGTCATACGCAATCATCTATCAGAACCAGTTCTCTCACAATTTCGTGACTGAAGCTGATCCCGGTGGATTTCCTCCTGTTGATCTTGGAAGAAATCGACAAATTTGACTACATCCTGAACCCACATCCGTGCTGGTGGCATCTTAAATGAAATGTTCACGAACAAAACGACACTCATAACATCCGGGGCTGTAGCCAAGGGTAAGTCGCTTATAACAGTATGTCAGCCACGATGTCTAACACACACTAGACGAATATGTTAGATAACTGAGGAACTCGATTTTCAATCCATACCACATGTGTGGCACACTGAGGAACACTTTTGACAGTTGATCTTTTAGAAATAAGAAACTAGCAACCGGGCCACTATGCATTGCCTGGGTGCCAGGCACAGCAAACAATAAAAATAAGACCTGTCAACATAGCACCTTCAGCATCTTACGGTTACCACCAGAACATAGATCTTTGCATGGAATGTGTTAACATCACTTTTTTGACAGTTCAGGGAGCTTGTTTACAAGGTGTTAGGATTCGAACCGGTCGAACAAAATGTTGTATTATATTTGTATTGTATTATATTGTAATTTTGACAATTATAACCAAAAATGTCAGCACGAAGCAAAAACACCTGCAATGATTCTGCATAAATGTCCCAAAATTTTAATGACTTTTAAGTAATCAAAATTCAGTTTTCAGGTATTTAAATTTACTAGTTTAGTTCGGCACCGAATTAGTCTAATACCAAATGGCATGAAGCTACATCCAGCCCAAATAGTGGGTTTTTCAATGTGCTGCTCCAAAAACGGCAAAAGACGTTTTTGGAGGCGTTCAGTGTTGTAAATTTCACCATTGTTGTGACGAAAATTTCACTTCGCTTTCCACAGGTGCAAATAAGGCAGTTCGATGCGAACTTCGCCCGTTTCTTATTTTTGATACGATCATCGACTTTGAGTTTATCTTTTCCGGTGTAAAACTCCTGTTCTGGCATTTCTTGGAGGTCAGATTTGGGATATGTTTCTCCACGTAGAGCCTTCTGGTAAATTTCCTTGTTGATTGTGGTTACGTTTTCTATGGTCTATTTTTTAGGAAACTTGAACAGCTTTTTTATCATGAAATTTCCAGGGGTTGCATTTCTGGCCATAGCAGTACAGAAAGACATTTCATTAGAGTACGTGATTTTGCCGTCAAAATCTGTTTATCATTTCGGCTGGCGTCTTTTTTTTTTTTTTTTTTTGACTTTACCGAGTTCAATCCGGAACGTAGCTTTAACTTTTGGACGAATCCTGGCGATATTCTCATTTTTCGAGCCACAGTTCAAATAGTGAGGTTCAGGTTCCTATCAAGCATGTTCTGCAATATTCCTGTCTATAGCACGATCCGCACGTTCAATATTTTTCGACACTTCTTGGTTTGCCTTTCGATAGTCAAGCGTTTATAAAATGTTTACAATACACCGTGGACTGTGGATTTGGGTAAATCTGACTTTATCGCGAGTTGACGCACCGTATGGTATTTTTCGAGGAACGGAAAAATCTATTCCGTTATATCTTGTTTTTCGTCGCCATGTTGAACACTGCTTATGAAATGTCAAAACCGATCGACCAAACTTTTTAAGTACAGACAATCAGCTCTGTTCGAGTGAAATATTTCACTCATTGCTGAAATACTTCAAAAGTTACAGTGTTTTGAATGTGTCCAAATTATCGTAGATACAGACCTCATTTCAACAAACAGCCGATATAAAAAATCGAAAAAAATCTTTTGCCTTATCTACTCCCTTACCTTACCTTACCAATCAGACTAAGGCCGGTGTGGCCTCTGCTGTACACAGAAGTTGTTTCCATTGTAATCGGTCCATGGCTGTACCTCGCCAGCCTCGCTGTCTGCGGAGGGTCCGCAGGTCGCCTTCTACTTGATCGATCCACCTTGCTCGTTGCGCGCCTCTTCTTCTTGTACCTATCGGTTCGTTTTCGAGAACCATTTTCACAGGGCTGTCGTCCGACATTCTTACGACATGCCCAGCCCATCGTAGTCGACCGATTTATCTACTCCCAAGCAGCTCAAAATGATCAAAACTGGTTGCAGCAACTTGATTGTGACTAAATAGAGTCACAAAACAGTCATTCCAACTGATTTGTTACAAGTATGCTGCTAGGGCTTACAAATCAGGCTAAGGTCCGGGTGTCATCTGTTTATTGATTTATTTATGTATTATTATTAAACTTCATCTGACTAACCGTCTTAATGAATATGTTCTCAAGTTATCTCCTGCGAAGGGTCCGCAGGTCGCCTTCTGCTTGATCGATCCACCTTGTTCGTTGCGCGTCTCTTCTTCTTGTGCCCGTCAGATCTTATCGAGAATAATTTTAACTGGGCTGTCGTCCCGTTCTTACGACATGCCCAGCCCATCGAAGTTGACCGATTTTTGCGGTGTGCACGATGGGAGGTTCAATCAGCAACTGATTCAATCTTCCATCTGCATTTCACCGTAGATCGTACTCACCTTCCGTTCAAAAAAAAATAAAAAAAACAAAGGACGCGTTGGTCCGAGCAATGTCTTTGTTTTTCGTGACCGCAGAGAACTACCGATCTAATTAATGGCTTGTAGATGGTTTCTTTTGCCTGCCTCAAAATGCTTCTCTCTAGTATATTGATTTTTTGTTGTTGTTGTTTTGATTTAGAGAGCGATTTTAACCCTATGAACTATTCGTCCCTATAATTCCTGGTTGATGATCAAAATGCTTCGTTCGAGGCACTGCTTCTGGATGTTCTTATCGAATATTGCGATGTATGTTACATCATAACCGGTTAAACTTGTAAATCACATTTAAAGGTGTAGGTTAGGTTAGGTAAGGTTTGGTTTCTTTATTAGAGGAACTTTCAGCTATGTAGGAGTTGTAGATTTGTCTTTATATAGGTTCGGCTTAGCTCTTGACGTCCAAATTAAAAGACTTTCCGCCGTACTTTCTGGTTATTCGGTGGCATTTGGATCCCAGCCTTGGGGTCTCATAAGCATCAGCACAGTGCTTTCTCCTACCATTTTCACCACATTTGGCCAATCTTTCTTAAATGTTTCAACACTATCCGCTGGTTTCTTGTGTTTTCTCAGCTTCGCCTTCGTCAAAGCCCAGAAAGTTTCGATAGGGTGAACCTCTGGGCAGTTTGGTGGATTCATCTCCTGTTTTACAAACACGACATTGTTCCTCTTGTACCACTCTAGTGCATATTTAGAGTAATGGCATGAAGCAAGATCAGGCCAAAAGATTGTTATGCTGTTTGATCAAGATTAGAACCTTTTTTGCAGACACCCCTTCACGTAGATTTGACCATTCATTGTGTCTGTCGTAATGAATGGACGATCCGCATATGGCCTGCCACACCATTACCTTCTTGTCGAATTTTTCGGTGTAAATGGCTTTCACTGATCTAGAAACATCTTTTCCCTTCGGCAAGGTATACTGTGGTCATGGCAGAGTTTTATAATCGAGTTTTATGTAGGTTGCATCGTCCATGATAACACAGCCCGAGTTTTTGGTCAGCAGTTTGTCGTACAGCTTTCGAGCCTTCGGTTTCGCAGATTCAGCCTGTTTGGTGCTTCGTTTTGGCTGCTTCTTCTTCCGACGAGTCTGCAGGCCCATTCTCTCCTTGGCACGCATAACATCAGCCACCGAAGTACTTAGCTTTTTCGCCACATGTCGGACTGATGCTGAAGGATGCCGTTTGAAATAGTCCCTTACACTGATAAAAAAGCAATGATAACATCTATGTGTCTCACCTATGATTTTTTGCAATATAATCAACACATGATATCTAGTTGTAACCACACATACTGCCTATGTGTACACATAACCACTATGTGTGGCCACACATACTTTTCATTTGCTACATATACTTCATTTGTGTTTCTCAGAAGATCTGTTTATGTGTGAATAAAGGGTGTCCACGATGAAATTGACACACTATGAAATTGCTCTAACTTTTTAACCGTTGGGTAGAATTTCATGAAAATTTGGGTGGATTTAGTTCATAGTGCATTATTTACATCCTGCAAGTTTTAAAGTCCTGTGATCAAAACTCGCGGAAATGGAGTCGAAAGAACAGCTCGTGCGTGATAAAATCTTGCGCCGTCATCACGAGAACAAGGATCTCTCGCATAGTTCCATCGCTAAAACGTTGGGAATCGCGAATTCCACGGTGTCGCGAGTGATTAAGCGGTTCGAGGAACGGTTGACCACCGATCGGAAGCCCAGAAGTGAAGGAAAAAGTATTCCGTACAACACCAAAAATCACAACCGCGTAGTTGGGGCCTTCAACCGAAATCCGAACGCCTCCGTTCGGGATGTGGCTAAGAAGCTGCACCTAAGCCGAAGTTTTGTCCAGAAGGCCAAAACTAAGGCTGGGCTTCGAACGTTCAAGGTACAAAAGGCCCCTAATCGCGACGAGAAGCAGAACAAGTCCGCCAAAACCCATGCCAGGAAGTTGTACCTCAACATGCTGACGAAAGTTGAATGCTGCATCATGGACGACGAAACATATGTGAAGGCCGACTTCAAACAGATCCCCGGCAACCTGTTTTTCACGGCCAAGGATAAGTTCAGCGTTCCGGAGCATGTCCGCACTCAGAAGATGTCCAAATTTGCGAAGAAATTCCTGGTTTGGCAAGCCATCTGCACGTGCGGGAAGCGGAGTGCACCTTTCGTGACCCAGGACACGATGAACGGACAGGTGTACATAAAAGAGTGCCTCCAGAAGCGGCTGCTTCCTCTCCTGAAGGCCCACAACGTCCCAACAATCTTCTGGCCGGATTTGGCCTCATGCCACTACTCCAAGGACGTGCTGAAGTGGTATGCAGACAATAAGGTCAATTTCGTGCCGAAAATGTTCAACCCTCCCAACACTCCGGAGCTCCGCCCCATCGAGAAGTACTGGGCGATTATGAAGCAGCACCTTCTTAAACGACCTAAGGTAGTGAAGACAGTCGAGGAACTGAAGAAAGTATGGGTTTACATGCAAAAAACGGTTGATTCAAAGGTTGTGTAGAATCTTATGGCCGGGGTTAAGGCCAAGGTGCGGGCATTTGCGTATGGACTGTAAATAAAATACGAGTAAAATGGTAAAATGAAGTTTAATAGTTATTTCTCAATCCCTGAAAATTTGATGGCAATCGGATGAAAACTCGAATTTTGCGAATCAATTTTGTGTGTGGCAATTTCATCGTGGACACCCTTTAAATCAATATCATGTGGAATTTACTTGGATTTTTGACAATAAAAATGTGTGGATTATTTGCCGGGTACCTTTCTGTCGATTGTAGGGTCAGTGGGACCGGGTTTTCTACCCCGCCTCGGTGGACCGTTTGTAACAATTTCACGCATTTTCATACTTCCGTGCGAAAAATTGAAAAAAAAAATGACAACATCAGTTTAGTTTGGATGTAAACAACAGGAGGCAGCCAACAGTTGGTTGAATACTGCACACATTTTTAATTGACAGTTAGTCATTAGTGTGTTTATAATTGTCGGAACAGTCTATAGGACCAAATGGTTATAAGGGAAGGTCCATTAATTATGTCACGCAGTAAGGGGGGTGTGGGGGTTTGAGAAAACGTGACGATCCATACAAAAAAATTCGAAGGTTCATACAAAAAATGTGACAAGGGGGGGGGGGGGAAAAAAAAAGAGATAAATCGGAAATTGGTACTTAAATCTTATTGTTTCACTAAACAGCTTATCGTTTACCAAAACGAACCCTGCTACCACCCAATCCTGCTATCCAACATCCCAGTGATTTCTCGTGGAAGTGCAGAGGTGTTCTCGGCTTCCAATAAAGCGAGTATCACGTCAACATATTCCTACCGTTTCCTTATTTGACCTGCATTCGGACAGGGCCGGCGGCGGTACTGCCTTTGGTTTGGGATCGCCAGTTTTTACACATTGAGGATGTATGTTACTACAGTTGATCTGGCAATAACGGAGTTGCAACCTCGGGCGGTCAATCATGCTCATGCTCTTGCTCATTTAAATTTACTAGTTTAGTTCTATGTTTTATGTTTAGTAAAAACTTCTTTTTTTTTGTATCATGAAGAAGTTGAAAATAATATTGAAAACATCGGGAAAAATGCGGAAATTTGAAAATTACGTCGACTGGCCACTCTGCTATCAGCACAGAGTTGTAGTGTTGTCACTTAAATTGAATTTTCAAACTGTTCACAGTCAATCTTTGATTTAATTATCATCTAAAACGGCATGATTTTTCAACGCTGACTCCTCAGTCCGCTTGCATAATGTCACATTCAACTATGTCTGATAATGTTTGAATACAATTTCATGCCCGACCGGGTCATTGATGAACAATTCCACCCGTAGATCACAAAAGCATTCTGCAATTGATGGTTGTGATAAAAATAAGTAGTATAACCGTCGACGATGATGACGACGATGGCGGAAGGGGGCCATCATTTATTGCCTTATAGCAAAACACACATATGTATCAGAATGTACTCAATTCGATGGCCTGGTCAGTGAAAATGCGTCTCGCTTGAACAGACAGGAGTGATAATGCTCCATGCATCCAGGCAGTGTTGTTGTCGTCGTCGTCGTCGTTCGCTCGTATATGTCTCAATCTCGCCAATAAGAAACATCATCATTTATGTTAGCTAGGGTGGAGAACTACATTGGCCTAATGTAGCCTAAAAGTTGAATTTGATGGTGATTTCTTCGTTATCACTAGAATGAGCTAAGTTTGCCAATAAGAATGGGCGTTGAACTTTCAACACAAGCTTAACAATTTGTTACTCCACAATTAATCTACTTTTAGAAGTATTTACATATTCCAGGCAAGCTAAGCCGAATTCACCCTTATATGAGTATTTCCGCAGCGTCGTGCACACATCTGACGTTTTAGTTTGTTTACAATTATTTGTTCCATCATCCTCTATCTACAATCGACAGAACTATCCCGAACGGCTTGAAAGTGTTCTTATACAGCGCCAAACGTCTCAATTGAGTGTATCTATTGCCGGCACCCCCTTTTCCATTCGGCTATCGTTCCATTTGATCTGCAAGTGAAAATTAGAGATTTGAAAATCGACTGCCAAGAATAGTTCGTTAACATTGCCGACGCCAACATTTCCCTTACCTAACTAAAATTTGAACCTGTATTGATAAAATTTCATTTTCAGTTAGTATCCGTTTGGCCAAGAATCGGGATTGAAACCCTACCACCCGATGCAATGCCATGGTACGGAAATGTGTCAACTCAATTTTCAGACGCTGTCGTAGCAAGCCGGCCGGTTCGGAATAAGGTTCAAAGCAGAAAGGTGCACTATACGTGCATTCAGAGTTTATTCACCAAAGTATGATCGCAGTAGCAGGTTGCCGTTGCCAGTGTGTAGCACCGCAAGAGGGGGATTGACAAGACGACGAGAAATGTCGCGCCGCTTGAGATGATCAAGTGCGTTTATCGAACCGTGCCAGAATAAAGCTGTAATTTCGCTGAGTTTCGCTTTGTGCACTGCTGAAAACCATCCGATTGAATAATTCAATGTGGAGGTCCATTGATGGGACAACGACGATTTGTTTACATCACGCCATATCGGTGCATACTTGTTATTCTTGAAGAAAGCCCGGTTCAGTGCAACTCGCGTAGATCAGCTCAGAAAACTTACCCGCCGTTTTGGCCTTCGTTTACGCGAGAACCGACGAGAATGGCAACGAGGGTGGTTGCATTGTTGCATCAAGAATCCGCACTGATTTTCCAACACCTAATTGTCATCGAATCAGAAGATACCTCTACCATAAGCTCAACCTCCAATACATATTTCGGGGGAAATTGACAGCTATAGAATACACCGAGATAACAAAGCTACCCTAGTACAAACTGCGTATTCTGACTGTATTCGTACCCTATTATCAGTCAGCCCTCTGCTGCCAGTGCGCGTCTGTATGGCAGAGTACGGCACCTTACCTAAATACATTCTCGAGTGGCGCTGCTAACTTTTCTACACTTACAAACGGCGGCAACAAAACAATCGCGAAGCTCGTCGCAGATTTTCAGTCGCATTTCACTGGTCGCCATGCTCGGATCGGAAGTAGACTGATTCTACACAGCGCATCGCAACAGTTACCAACAGTTGGTTCGTAATATTCGCGATAAGCCATTCTTGTCGTCGTCGCGTCCATCGCCGGTGGTCGTCGTCAGTGGTGAATTTTTGAACCGTTGCCAAAAGTGATCAACGTGGTGGCGTGATTATCGAAATAACCGAGGGGTCAAGCAACCCCCGATCCGGTCGATGAGAAGCGGCACTGCCTCCACTCCCGTGGTAGCTTTCCGGTTTTGGTAGAACCTTTCGTTTCCGGCTTGATGGTTACCTGAGAAAAGACCTCAGTAAAGAAAAGTGTGGTGAATTTACACGATCAACCCACAGTCAGTGGTTGTGCTGACAAGGAAAAGCTTGCCGTTCGGGAGAAACTTCCCTGACGGTTATGATTCAAAGAATCGAAGAAACCCGTTGTGAATGCTATCTTTAGATTGTGATTGAACAAGTGTCAATTAAGCTGAAGTAGAGAAAAGTCAACAGTAACAAAGTTTTAAGGCAAAATGGTTGGAATAGTAGAGGTGTTACTATTCCTCGCCGTCTTTGGATATTTCTTCAACAAGAGCAGGTACGAAACTCCCTAACCTTGTTCTCACCTCGTCGCTGAATGTAAACAGTCTGTTGGGAATGGCAGTGTTTTTAAGACAGGCAAACAAAGATGGCTTTAATTGGTGAAAGAGCCCATTGAATGTTTTTTGTTTAGTTTGGAATATCCGAAGGAAAGTGAAATCATTCTTTGTAAGTTCTGTGCAACAATGCCCGTGTTCAGCCAGCTGATGCAAATACTACGTATATTTAGCAGCAACCATACTTGAACCATCGAACCTAACTATCGATGGCGATCTCTTTTCAGGGTTTGCATGCATTACGTCGCCGCGCTTAGACGGGCATTTGTCAGAGCTGGCGGCTATGCGCGGTGAGATTGAAATGGTTCATTGACGATTTGATTAGATTGACGTAGACTTACTGAATGTCGGGTACGTCTATATGCACTCAGCTGATCGAGCGTCTTCGTTGGTTGCGAAAATGGTTGCGCTGAAAGTTCGATGAGAACATCTCGTTGGAGTTTGGATTCCAATAACAATTTACGAGCATTCGAAAATGACAAATGGTTAAGGTTCCTGCCTACGAATGGCTATTTGCATGTTAGTGCTAATTCAACAGCGACTGGCCGTGTAGATTTTTCGTCCTCGCTCCAGTATGATTGCAGAAAATCAATTAATGTGTTAAATTGTTTCGGAAAAGAAATAATTCAAGTAATACAAAAGAGCTGACAGTGTTAAGGAAGATGAAACCCTCCGAATTAATCCATCTGTGTTGAAATCTGACTCTTTTTACGAATAGATGAATGTAGCAATTTTCAGTTATATGTTGAATTTTTATTTGATTTGGTATAAAGTATAATTATAGTTCATGTAAGCGTTCCGAAGTCACTCAATCTACTTCGGCAACACTCCAACAGCTTTTACTTTTGAAAAAATTGGCGGTTGTTTTTCCAGATATCATTGTCAAATGTTTGTTTGTTAACTGAAACTTGACTATTTCAGCGCCAACATTAGATTAGGGCGAATGTGCTTTTGTAAACAATGGCTGTCGTAGTCATTTTCTCTTGAATAAAAGGTCACAAATACAAATTAGGCACTCTTTAAGGTAGATGTGCTTTATCTCTATCCGCTGATCTATTCAATTTCAAGGAATTGTATTCAACTTCCGATAAATTAGCAGACAAATTGTTTGTTTACAAAAGCAGATTCGCCCTAATCAAATGTTGGCGATTTGTTCACTAAATCTAAGTAAATTGAAATGCTGAAATGATTGGCTGTTTGATTCTCGGCGTAAAAAAATAAGTGTGAACAACATTTCCGAATGTTATACCAGTAGTAATGCCCATAATCCTAGTCATCCTAACTAAAACTCTTCCTGTCATTAAATAACTAGGAAACAGGAAAGTGTCAATGTGATGTGAACCCTATATTCAAAGGTCAGACGTAATTCTACACCAAAACATCAAAACACAAAAAGGAAATACTCTCACCCATAGGGGCTTTGGATGGTGAGAACAAAACATCGGTAGAGTTATCTAATCCCGTCAGCCTGGCAGTACACGAGTATGAGCACGTTCAGTCGCGCAATTTTTTGCGTCGTTCAAGGAAAGCGCTACCCTCACCCTTGCATGGGGTAGGTTTGTAAAAAGAGTTCGCCTTTGTACTGTCATTGCAACGGCCTGGGTGGCTTCTGATGTATACAAAAGTTGTTTCCATTCTAAAGGGTATCCACAGTTAAATTGCATCACTTTCAATGAGCTGTAACATTTCGCCCTTTTGGTTGATTTCAACGAAATGTTGGGTGAAATGGCCTCAGCGTGTATTGTTTACACTGCGTGAGTATCATTGTGAAATGTGTTGTAGTTTCGAAAATGGAGTCGAAGGAACAGCAAGTGCGCGAGAACATTTTGCATACGCACCGAGGCATCGGAAAGATGTTGAAAATTCACCAGTCTACAGTGTCTCGTGTCATAAAACTTTTCGGGGAATGTTTAACTGTCGATCGGAGGAATATGAGTGGTAGAAAAAGTGTTCCGTACTGTGTGAAGGATCACAAACGAGTGGTTGCTGCCTTTAAACGCAAACCCAACTGCTCCGTTCAGGATGTCGCGAAAAAGCTGCACTTGGCCAAATGTTTCGTGCAGAAAGCCAAGAAACGAGCCGGGCTCCGTTCAACTTATGAACGATGCTTTAAATTTCATAAGGTTGACTTATGAATGGATTTTGTTTTACACGACCTTGTTTTTGTTCGTCTTTAAGCGTTCCTATTTACAAGGTTTGATATATACTAGTGGTCAAGTCACTGGACCCATAATTTGAACGTTCAAGGTTCGAATCCAGGTTGCACCATATTTTTATTTTTTCAACATAATAATATTTCGTAAGGTAAATTGATAAAATTCATAACGATTCCTTGTAGCAAATAATCATAATGTAATCTTAGAATAATAAATTTATTTCGCTGAGTGTAGGACAGCAAGAACCCGTGCGCGTAAACTGTACAGACAAATGTTGACGAAACCACACTGCCGCATCATGGACGATGAAACACATGTAAAAGCGGACTTAAAACAAATTTCCGGCAACCAGTATGTGACTGCGAAAGACAAGTTCGATGTTCCAGAGTCTCTCAGGAAACAGCAAGTGTCAAAGCTCCCCAAGAAATTCCTGATTTGTCAGGGGGTTTGTTCGTCTGGTAAACGGAGCAAGCCTTTCAGTGACAACTTCAACTGTAAATGGTCAAGTATACATGAATGAATGCCTGAAAAAACGACTGCTTCCGTTTCTCAAAACACACAAAGTTCCTACAATTTTTTGGCCGGACCTAGCCTCTTGTCACTACTCCAAGGATGTTCTGGGGTGGTACAAGACGAATAGTGTCAATTTCGTGCCGAAGGATCTTAATCCCCCAAACTCTCCAGAGTTGCGGCCAATTGACAAATATTGGGCTATAATGAAGCACGAACTTCGTAAGCATCCTAAAATTGTCACTACAGAACAGGAAATGTTGAAGTCATGGTTGAAAGCGGAAAAAAATGTCGGTTCAAGCATTGTACAAAATCCTATGCGTGGTATTAAAAAGAATGTTCGGGCTTTTGGATTTGGTAAAGAAATACAGTGAAATAAAAATACCTAAACCAAGATTATACATTGTATTTTATTTCTTGAATATTTCATGACAATCAGTTGAGAGACTTGTTTTTGAGGACGAGTTTAAAGTGATGCAATTTAACTGTGGACACCCTTTATTCGGTGTATGGTTGCCTTTCGCTAGCCTCGCAGTTTGCGAAGGGTCTGCAGGTCGCCTTCTACTTATTCGATCCACCTTGCTTGTTGAGCGCCATTTCGTATTGTGCCAGTCGGATCGTTATCAAGAATCATTTTTACTGGTCTGTCATCCGATATTCTTACGACATGCCCAGCCCACCGTAGTCGACCGATTTTTGCGGTGTGAACGATAGAATGTTATCCCAGTAACTGATGCAATTCGTGGATCATTCGCCTCCTCCACGTTCCATCTTCCGCCTGCACTCCACCCTACACAACACCTTCCGTTCAAAGACACCAAGAGAGCGGTGATCCTCCACGAGCAATGTCCAAGTTTCGTGACCGTAGAGAATTACCGGTCTAATTAATGTATGGTGGATGGTCAACTATGTAGTTTAGAGAACTTGTTTCGATCTTAGCGTCTTTCGGAGTCCAAAGTAGGCACGATTGCCAGTCATGATGCACCTTTGTATCTCTTTGCTGGTGTCAGGTATCAGTGGTCACCAATGAACCCAGATACACGAATTCGTCTACCGCCTCGAATTCATCACCGTCGATTTAAACTCATGATGAGAAACTAATATTGTCTTCTCGTGAGCCTCTTCCCCTCGTGTATCTCGTCTTCGACGCATTTATGACTAGCCCAATCCTACTAGCTTCAGCCTACTAGAATTTTATGTACGTTTATCATCGACGTCCCCGGCGAAGACCTAAAGTTGGACGGACTTTCTGAAGATTGTGCCACTCGTGCCTATCCCCGCTCTGCGAATCACACCCTAGAATGCCATGTTAAATAGCAAACACGACAATCCATCACCTTGCCGTAACCCTCTCCGAGATTCGAGGTGACTCGAGAGTGTCCCTGAGACTCTGACGTCACAGATCACTCGATCCAACGTTTAACCAACCGCGTCGGTTTTTCTGGATATTCATGTTCATGCATAATCTGCCATGGATCTGGCCTAGATCGATTGTGTTGTAAGCTGATGTGAAATCGATGAAAAGATGATATGTGGGTACGTTGTATTCGCGACATTTTTGCAGCACTTGCCGAATCGCGGAAATCTAGTCACGAACTCCTTTGCAATTGGTGACAGACGATGGCATAGAATTTGGGAAAGCAACTTGTAGGCTGCGCTCAGAAGCGTGATTGCATGGGTTGGGGTCAGAATCTTGTCAGCTTCAGCGCGTGTTCCTAGGTTTATTACGGTGCCACCTTCGTTTGCTTTAACATTGCACTTCAGGTACTCGTCAAAGGTCTTGTTCTTTCATGTGGCGCTTTCTCCTTCGTAGAAGAGAATTTTTCCTGTCCGTACCTGACTGTACCGTTCCACATTCGCTTTCGTACGATGTTGCAGCATTCTCGTCCGTACTGCATTCTTCTGCCCTACTAACTTCTTGCATTCGCCGTCAAACCAGTCACTTTATGCATAAGAAGTCGTGTTGCCCGTAAAAAGCCTTGCATCTCAAAAGTGAATATGAAGAAACGACTGGAGTTTGTAAACCGAAGGAGTTCTGGAATAAGACTGATGAGATTAAAAGCAACCTCTACGGATCGGATGGAAAACAGATGGTGTGGAGAAAACCAGGATCAGAGCTCCAGGTTCAGCATTTGGTCCCCACGGCAAACCACGGCGGCCGGCGGTAGTCAGCTGATGTATGGTACAATGGTAGCTATTGGAACTGCAATCATGGAGTTCATCGATTTGACGTTGGACAAGATGGCTTACTTGAACATCTTGAAATGGAATCTGCAGCGGAACTAAAAGCTTGTCACGGTCGCCATGAGTTGGTTCGGAATAATAATGTTTTATTTTTCGTATGTTTGGTTACAAGAAGTCTTACATGTTTGATTTCTTATTTGTGGGAGGTGCTTGGAGTCAACTTGATAATGTAAATATAACGTTTTGTAACGTTATGTACCTTGTATGTAAAACAGAATAACCGTTAAACCATTTGCTTCGTGGGAAGGATGTGTCTGGGAATAGCATAAGTAAGGGGTTCGACTTACGCTAACGCATTCTTCTGTTGCCTGGGGTCTTCGCCAGAATCATGTTTTAGGAAAGGTTGGCAATAATTGTACTTGATGTGTGAAGTACAGTTTTATGTCTGTTGGAAAATTCTTCTGTTTGCAGAAAAACGCTGAGAATGTTTTATTTTATGTCCTTGTACTCTTCATGCTGATGGTAAATCTGGAAAAGATTCTATTTTATGATGCTATTGGTGTCAATGCTCAAACTTAGGAATGTTCTATGTTTTAGGGAAATTGATTTTGATGCTTATATGTTGATCTCGTATACTACAATCCATTCATAAGTCAGGCTTATAAAATTTCAAAGCATCGTTCATAAGTTGAACCATATGAAATTCTTAAGTTTATTTGCCTGAGTGATTGAAAAAATGAAAGATGGTTAGTCCCAATCACTTCGTAATTTTCTGACAACAAACCTCAAACGCTATTCTGACTCCCGGCGTGAAATTTTCAAGAATCGTTCGCTCCACTGGAGCATCCGTTGACTAGAAATTTGAACGTTGTTTGTTGTGTTTTTTTTTTGTGATTTTAAGTCTCAAAAACTTGAAGCAATAATTATCCTAACCTATAGTTCATATGGAGAAAGGACTCCCTCCCATTTCATCTTAACATCAACTAGAATTTGAATGAAGTAGATGAATATTCATCTTGTCAACCTATATATAAAGGGTGTTTCGATCAAAATTTGGTCGACTTAAACTTGACGCATTTCCTTTCATCGTGCATTAAAAAATTTTGCACACCCCTCATTTTGAAGATGTGTGCGTGTAGCATCATGTCTCTATTTTTATTTTGAGATTAGCCCTTCAGTAATCAAATTGTCGTCGAAGGAAGAGAAGCAACGCATCAAAATTTTGCACGTGCATGGCGAAAATCCAAACTACTCTCACGTCGTTGGCGAAACTGTTGAATGTGGCTAAATCAACTGTTACCAATGTATTAAAAGTGTTCGGTGAACGTTTGTCGACAGCCAGGAAAGCTGGATCGGGGGGAAATCGAAAGCCGGAGGCCACATCAACGAGAGCAGAACCCCAACCCCTCCGTCCGAGATGTCGCAAAGAATCTGGGAGTAGCGTCTTCAATCGTGGATAGAGCTAAAAAACGAGCTGGACTGTCGACTTACAAGAAACTGGTGACTCCAAATCGCGACGATAAACAAAACACGTCGGCCAAAGCACGATCGTGGAAGTTGTACACGACGATGCTGACGAAGTTTGATTGCGTGGTACAGGAAACTTACGTCAAGGCAGACTTTAAATAGCTTCCTGGGCAGGAATTTTATACGGCAACCGGACGGGGAAAGGTGGCAGATATTTTCAAGCACATTAAACTGTCAAAGTTCGCGAAGAAATATCTGGTGTGGCAGGCCATCTGTACCTGTGGCTTGAAGAGCAACGTTTACATTGCGAGTACTTACAAAAACGTCTACTGCTTTTCCTGAAACGACACAATTGTTCCGTTCTATTTTGGCCGGATCTGGCATCTTGCCATTAAGGAAAAAAAGGCCATGTAGTGGTATGCTGCCAACAACGTTCAAGTGGTGCCCAAGGACAAGAACCCTCCCAACACGCCAGAGCTCCGCCCAATCGAACAATATTGGGCCATCGTCAAGCGGAACCTTAAGAAGACTCAAAAAGCTGTTGTGAGCGAGAAACAGTTCAAGGCAAACTGGCGTTCTGCGGCGAATGAAGTGGACCTGGAGACTGTATAAAATCTTATGGCAGGTGTTAAATGAAAGACCCGGCAATTCGCATTCGGTAAAAAGGAAGCTTAGCTGAATATTTCTCCTGTATTCTGTAAGAGTAAGGAAAAAGAATTTGACTTATTAATAAAAACTTTGATTGACTCACACGCATTTGACTGTTTGACCAAATTTTGATCGGAACACCCTTTATTCAGTTATTTCAAGCAGTCATACTTTCGACGAATTCTGAATAAAATGTACTCAAATTTGAGTCCTTAAGCATGAGTGTATCAGCTGCAAAAAAAAAAAATAGAAAAAGACGACAAAGCAAAATAAACAATGATGAATCCTGGTGAGTGTGAGCTTTTTAGTGAAATATCTGTAACTAGAAAACGAGAAGAAAGATCAGTTATTTCCATTTAATTCCAACTACATTTATTACTTATCTTTACAGATACGCGTATTTCGTCTACAATGTGCAGACTTTTTCAGTGTTGTGTACTAATACTCGACTACACTGAAGAAGTCTGCACATTGTAGACGAAACACGCGTATCTGTCAAGTCAAGATAAGCAATAAAGGTAGTTGGAATTAAATGGAAATTACCAATCTTTCTACTCATCATTTGACGTAGGACTACGTCTGTGTTTTCAATACGGGGGTACAGGTTCGAATTGCGAAAATTTGGAGCGTCACGAAAAATATATAGGTTTTGAACGTTAATAACTAAGTCATTCCACGATTGATTTCCAAAATGGTTGCACCAATCGATCGGGACATTTTCTACGCTTCGATTCCAATATTTCAATCTATTGCTTTTTAACATTCTACTATTGAAATTAACGCAAATATAAGGTGATGTCTTATAATGGCCATTTTTCAGAGTAAATTTACCAAATACACAGTACTTTCCTATCACAGACTTCATATTTAAGTAACGAACGTCTCCTATGCATAAGGAAAAGATATTTAAGGGAGACACGTTGGAATTTTCTTTCAGTCTTTCAGCGATCTCGAAGATGTTGAGTCAGACCTCGGCTACGCACCGTCAAGTCGACCAACGACCGACTCTATTGCCAAGTAACATGTCTGGCCGTGACAAATTTGCAGTCAGATTGCAACTCCCACTCGGTCGCATTCACCGTCTGCTCTGGAAGGGCACTACACCGAGTGCGTTGGAGCCGGAGCCCCCGGCTATTTCGCTGCGGTGATGGAATACCTGGCCGGTGAAGTGCTCGAGATAGAAATGCCAACCCGCGACAACAAGTAGACTAAAATCATACCACGTCACATGCAGCTGGCCATCCACAACGACGCAGAGCTGATGAAACTTCTCCGGTGTGAACATTTCTTAGAGTGTTGTCCTTTTTGGGCCGTCCTGCTGCACAAGAAGACCGAGTGAAAAGCCTTAGTTTATTCGCGAACCATTTTCTACAGCGTTTTTCCGTGATGCAATTTGATGTGGGGCACCCTTTAGGTGTTTCGCGAATCAAAGCATCGTTTTTGAGAATTTGATGAATTAACGATTTTTCCCATACTGAAAAATCTGCTTTATTACCACGGTACCTCCTCCACCTGTAGAAAAAGGTAGGTAGGTAGGTAAAAGTTACTTATATTTTGTTCATCTGTTAATTGACTGGAGTAACGTGAAACTAAATTAGAAAGCTTCCAAATACTAACTCAGCTAAGAATATTGTAGCTGACAACATTTTGTAAAAACTGACACAGACGTACCAGTCGATGAGCCGTTACTGTTTAGTTGTAAAATTCATCTAATTTTAGTAAACTTCTCCAAACAGCCCTCAATTTGATTTTTTTACCTGTTTCTGTTCAATTCCTTCCTATTTTTCCTTCTACTTCGTAGGCTTTTTAAGCTTCTGTAGCGAGCTTTTGGCTGGCTCTCTACTTAGTGTTTCAATACACGTCTACAGTTAATTGAGAGCTTTCGATGCCAATACCAATGCAAGACACAATGCTACTTTATGCCCAAAAAGTCGAGAAAATTCCCAAACGGAACGATTTCCTCGATCGGATCGAACCCGCCACCTCCGGCTTGGTAACTTTACCGACTAGGCTACCTGCGGCCGAAAACATATCAGTAATGATTCCGAGAAACATCACGCACCGTAGAGGGAAAGCCGTCTTCTCTCATGGCAGACCAAATCGCTCCACTACGTCATCAATCCTCAGTCACTCCTTGGCTAACGACCGTCCATCCCGCCTCGATCGGTCAATTCGCGTGCGCAGCACTAACTGGATCGAGCACACAAATGGACGGGAAAACACAACAGCAAGACAAGGTTTATCCGGTGTACGTGCTCTCCTTCCCAGCAAACATTTTAAGGTTGCTGGAACACACTACGTGACTGGAATATGCTTGGAACTGGGCTTTGCGCGGTGTTGTGATAAGTTTCCCAGAATGACAACAACCAAGTCTTCGTGGTTAGATTGGGCTCAAGTGGAATTCACACTTTCTATGATTGCAAACCAATAAATCCTAATCATCCTTAAATGCAACCGTCCGTTATCGAATTGCAACGAAAACAATGCTTAATTTACTGACAACACCGGAGCAAAGTTTGACGGCTGACCTTGACACCTACTGCGACACTGTGAGAAGCAGTTCGTTGTCAAGTCAACGACCTACACCCCCGCTTGTATTATCCGTAATCAGTAATTATGAACGAACTCATCGAACCCATTGTTTACAAAGAAAGAAATTAAATCAGTTAAGAAATCCCATTATCTCTCTGGATTTTATTTTCGCGTATGGTTTTAGACTTTGGATCTTTGATTCATCGGAATCGTATGATAAAGACGTCATGTCGGACGATAAGGATTAAGGATCACGCAACACATGATTGGTCACAGCCATCATTGTGATTAGGAAAGATGCCCTAATCGGACTTCCGCACCTTTGATTAGCATGCAAGACGCGTTCAACTGCCGTTGCGCTCGATAGTGGAACTGGATTCCTTCCGGTTGTCAGCCGTGTGCCCCTCTATTGTTTTGAATTGCTCATTTGAATTTAGAAGTGAAAACGAAGTATCGCAATTTAGGAAACGGTTCATGTGTTAATAGTTCTGTTTGATGGTGCTGCCATCACCACACAGGTGACAGCGGGTCAATGCTAATCACATGTACGTCGCGCTTACCGATCTGTGCGCAAGCCGCGACGCCGTCGGTGATTATTTAGACTAAGTTTTACGAAAAATTAACCTCAGGTCGTTCAGGAAAACTTGCCGCAACTCCTGGCACATTGTGCAGTTAAAGTTAAATTATAAATGAAATGGAGGTACTGCTGGAAAACTTTACACCATCAAGGTTGTTAATCGTTGTCGTCTGTACGAGTCTTCGTTAGCGTCTTATATGGCAATTTACATGGCAGATGTTAACGGAACAAACGTTAGACGTTAAACGGTCACGATTAACAACCCTGCTCACCAGCATTATCAGTTCCATGTTTATTGCGTTGCTTAATTGATTGCGACTTGTTTATCCTTAATTTCAAAACGTTAATATCAAACAACCACAGTCAGCTTGATGACCGGCACACTACGAAAAAATCATGTAATATAAGTGAGCTGTGTGATCTATCCAATTGTTGTCGCAAGTCGCTCGTCAGTCCAGTGCAAGATAAAAATCGAGCTTAATTGATTGCTTACTCGATCGCGGTAGGCTGTAGATTGTAGAATTAGCCATGCAAGCGTAAAACCGGCTTCGCTGAATGCGCAAAGGGTTTTCAGGTGAAGAACAAGTTGTGGCTCGATATCCTTTAGAGGAGGTCAATGTCAACAGTAAAAGATAATCGTCTGCATCCGTTGCTGGACATTTTCTTGGTTTTGTTCTAAAGAAACCCATTATTGTATACACTTTTCCAAACGTCTTTTTTCCGATGCCAATATGAAACAACGCACTCTGGGAACACTAAATCGGTCGATTGAATGTAAAAATATATTAGTTTTTTTTATTTTCTGCCTCCGACTAATGTACTCATGTGACATCTTAAAGCATACTGGATCTCGAAAACAAGCTAGCATTTTTCAGCACAATAGAAATTGATTTCACATTTAGCTTATTGCTTGCTCTCAACTTAGTGCATTAGTGATTGAGAGCTTTTGATGCCAGTGCCCTTTCCGCTAGACCAGACAGCATCAACCCATCGGCACCTGTCGGTTCTGCACGGCCTAAACAATGAAAATTGCTAACATCTCTGTAGGAACGATGCTAAAACAGATCAGAAGAGGAGTGTTAATTTTCGTTCGAATTACCGAAACTATTCTTGGTACATTCTAAGAAAGTTTTGGTACTCTTTCGTTTCAGTTTTTGGTCTAAGATCTACTTTCGTTTTAGGTTTGGTGGTTAAATTTGGTACTTGGAAGCGGATCAATTAAACAACACAATGCGGCTAAGTTGCATGCGATGTGGGAGGCTGTGTTCGTAAAAGGCAGTATTCCATTGCCAAAAACTTACCCAATCAGCACACTTGTTGCAAATCAGTTGAAGTTACTAGAATGTAACTGAATTAAATTACTGCAACTAATTGTCAGTACACTCTTCGAGCCCGAACAACGAAGTGGCGTAGGAAATAATTGGCTACACATTGTTACAACCCATATGGATGATTCCAACCTCACTTTGAAAGATGAGCTCCACCTCGATGCCTACATCAAGACGAAGGAAATCTATTCACCGTACAGCGCGGCAATCTGATCAGGGCACTCTTGGAGGTGCAGCAAATAATTATCTAACGACCAAATCTGACCAAGAATCTTAAGGAATCAAATCAGAACCATCCGCTTAATGTCAAGCATCCGCATCATATCCCGGTATTAAAATGAAGAAAATTGAAGTTGGAACATTATGTTGATGTCTCGAATAAGTGCAAATAGGCCGTCATAGATGATTCAGGACGGTTCATCTGCAATATCGCTGAAGACAGTTGAATTGGTATTCCGAGCTGTCCGAAAACAGATGAGTTCCCGCATGGATCAGTCCTCCCAAGCGGACATCAAACATGTAGAGTACTGAAGTTTTTATACTCGATTTGTACTCTGCCTTCGTGTTCAAACTACAATGCACAAATATGTCCCTATACCTTCGAAACAGTCTCTGAGTACCATTTTAAACACAAGTACGTACCGTGAAGGTACCATATTCTGCGCACTTAAGACATTTTTGACGCAAACAGGGCATTACCAAAATTTTATAGGCTTTTTTTCAATATTTTTTAATTTGGCTGATGTGTAGTTGAGCAAGCATGAATGAAAAATATAAACGTTTATCAAATATAATATGAACACACGAAAAAAAGCGTTTTTGGGATATGTTATATTGTTCGTAATTCTGCGCATCATTATGTGAAATGTTCCATATTCTGCGCATGAAAAAAACTTCGCATTATGCTATTTTTTTTTTTTTTTTTTTTGAAATAATGTATGAGTATTCATATTCATGAAATTCATCATCTTTTCAGTTTCATTCCTGCCAACTTAGCATCTGCTTTGTTCTAACCAGTTCCGTCCAGGAGCTCTCTCACCGAACGGATTATTGAACTTGCAAGTGACACCAAGATAATGTGCCACGGATGTTTTTAAATGTTGGATATCTACCGGCAAGCCGACCCTTGCTGAATCACTTATCCACTGCATAATTGATGGGCTTCAAATGGTGAGTTGACAACTTCGAAGGAGGGTGCGACCGACCTCTGGTCCTCACAAGTTCCTACCTCACGCCTCCACGAGTCATATGATCACAAAAGACTGCCAGCTGAAACATGGAGACGCTGGTTGGCGTAGCCTGGGCAATGTTGTCAAATTGACAATAGCGATGTGAGGGGGTGCGAACATCTACATTCAATTAATAATTTCAGCACGCTTTGAGATCATCTTTGCATTCCAAAACCATTCATCTTATGTGCATGGAACAATATTACAAGCATTAATGGCTCAATTTGTTTTTCATTATTCCAGCATAACGTTTACATTAGATGCCTTTGGACGAATGGATGTCAGATATGATCGAAACATTAATTAATTATATTCTTGTATTATTATTTTTATTATTATTGTGGATAGAAATATTAATCTTTCTAGATTTCAATGATAATATAACAGTAGCAGAAAAAGGTAAAGAGGACAAGAGGATGACCAGCTATCTTACAGATATACATTCTATTATCGCTAACTGTCGTTCTCATAATATTATTTTGTTACGTCATTCTATTTTTTTATGTTCTGTTATAAAAGTATATTATTACATTTAAATTAATTTTATTCTTTATAACACTGTAGTACCTATTAGATCCACTACAAATGATAATTGCGATGCAAGAAATCGGAGCAGGAAAATTTAAGATATACTATTCTTGATATGATATATTATTTCAGGTCATCCATGGAATTACCAAATTTTGAAAAATAATTTTAAATGCAAATTTTTTCTCATGGTCATGACACATTGTGTAAATTTTCAAGTTCATTTTAGATACGCAAATTTTTCTGCAATTGAAGCAGGACAACAATCTGCAGACATGTAATTTAAAATAGAAATGTTATTATCAGTTTATTTTATAATATCCCTTCACGATATTATATATAGTATCTTATATGACATTGTGTATTGATTATATTTTCATTATCATATCTTTTTTATCATTACTTGTATTTTCATGATTTGTATATTAACATAAACATAATTTTACTTCAAATGTTATGTATACCCTATTAATTATAATATTTTATATGTCCAATGATTATTTTTATCCTTTCTTCTTCCTTTTGTGATTAGGAAGTATCTAGTGCCTTGAATACAAGAAGCTGCAACGGAATCGGCGGCAGACATACGTACTTATTATCTAAAGTCCATTTAGGCGGACGCTAGTTGGTTTATTATTTCTCTTCACAGGCTCGACAGTTGAAGTTATTAATTTTAACAATTTTAACAACTATTGACCAGCATTTTGACATTAACTGTTAACACAGAGTACGTCTGATATTATTTTGTTGAAAGGTCCTGTTACATGTTATTGCTCCATAGAACCAGCAGAAAGGAAAGCACCATGTTGGAAAATTCGACATGCGAGGTGTACAATTCGACTACATTATCCAATCCAGGCTACCCATTTTGCCGTATCAAATGACATACACTCTATTTAAAGATATTTCCTTATTATATTCTATATTTGACATATATTACATGAACCTAAATATAATTCATTGATTTAAAACATTTCAATACTGGGGTGGGAGGGTGCATCAGGGCATCATTGAAGTTGCAATTGGACAATGGAGTGGACAGCCAACCGGAGTCTAGGAGGGGATGTGTCTTTCATTTATGATTGGTACATTCCACTCCAACAATTGTAATGAATTTGACGCGCCTTTCTCTAACAAACCATCTAGTGGAAAGCTTAACTGAATTGCGTATTTTGTTATTCGTTTTATTGGATCACACTGCTGGAAGGAGATTCTCTTATTCCCGCAGGTTTCGCGTAAGTGTCTCTGCTTACGGGCCTGTCCAACGCTTTTTGTCCCTTCGTACAGCAGTATGTTGAATTTAGAACCGTAACAAAGAATGATCTTTCTGTTAAGTGGAACCGCATGCAGGGCAAGGCCCACGCTAGGATGGTGGCTTCCTACATACATACATACATACATGAGCGTCTTAGCGCTGCTGCTAACGGACACTTCTTTGTTGACTTTTGCAGTGCTGATTGTTAAGCATTGATTTATTTTTTCCACCAATGCTGTAATTTTCTGAATTGGGTTTGTGTTCATTGCGTAGTTAATAAAGTTATAGTTAGTTTCAGCCTATAGTCAGGACATTTATAATTCCAATGAATAAGTGGGCAGAATTTGGAGCTGCGCACAATAAGGTACCGTTACGGTACATCGGTACGGTAGGGCACGGGACTGGTCTTAAGCAATTTATGCATCACCTGGGATATTTGATGGAGCTGTATGTAAACTGTAATTAGAACTGCCAGTATTCGGAAGTTAATCCCTCGGCTCACTTTTTATCTGTCGAAACTTATCTTCAGAAACGAGCATTAGACTCAGAAAATTTCATAGTGATGGAATAAAGTTCCCAATTGCATGGGGCTTGACGAAAGCATGCGGATTGATTTCCGATCATGAATCTTCAGCCCCACAATCCGGACATAAACTAATAATATTGTAAGAGTGCGATTTCGTGCATGTGTGGGAAGGCGAACTGAAATAGGCCAGTTCACGATTTGCTGCTAACGCGAATTTCCTCAAACCACCTCCACCATAACATGTCGATTGCTATGATCACTACGTATACTAGCAGGTTATGAGACAGTCGTACGAGACCTAACGAAACTAACATTGATCTTTTGTTTGGGAATGTTAGACCAAGCGACTGTGACGACAAATGTGTTGCTTCGTTTAAAAACGAGCAAATGTAAGAGATAGCAGGCTTCACGTTACGATACCAGTGTGCTATAGCCATGGTTAACAATAAAGATAGGAAAAATTAGCACACTCAAACGCAACTGTGGTGCCATAGTTGACGCTCGACAGCGAAGGATTATTTATCAGGGCCCGGCAAAGTCATCGTCAATTGATAATCGTCAAGCGACGATGAAGCTGTTGACCATCAATATCAAACGAAAATCAAGCTCTTTCTTTTCGAGCATATCTCATATCAACATCTATAGAACCACTTTCGATCTGTTTTCATTCTGTTTGTTTTTGCTTGCTTCGTTTTCAGTTCATTTATCACAGTTTAATGATGTTACCACCGTATTACAATAAAGTAGGTAGACTCAGTCTGCATTGTGCTCTCATGCCGTGCGGTTCTATTTTCTATTTGCTGAAGGAAGTGCTATTGCTACCTAACGCTACACCAAATCTTAAACAGCACTTTTCAGTGCTAAATAATACCTACAATTTTTAGATTTCCTCTTATTCCTTTTCGATCCTTGTTAGGCCCTTCGGGTAACCCGGCTTGGATATCGCATTGGAAAATTCCTCTTCGGTCCCTCGGATTCTTATAGTTATCTGCTTGGACGTCGATTTGGAGCAAATTACTCTGCCACTATGGCAAATAAGCGCAAACGAAAAGGGCAATCTATTGATTCGCCTGAAAATCAAATTAATGTGAGTAATCAATTTGATATGCTCACAGATGATGAGAGTGATCCATCATCTAATCAAAATTTGAAAAAACTTTCTCGATTGAGAAAGGAAAAAGTTCCCCCTATTGTGGTGACAATTTCGGATTTCCATGCTTTTCGCAAGGAAATCTTAACATTTGTTGAAGGTGTGAAATATTCCCTTCAAATTTCCAGACGAGGTGAATGCCGTTTGCATGCAGAAACCTTGGACGGATTCAAACGTGTTCTTGAGTATCTTACTCAGAAGAACCACAATTTCTTCACCTATGACACCAAAGCTGAGCGTCTTTTCAAGGTTGTCTTGAAAGGACTGCCCAGTGGTGAATCTCTCGATGAAATAAAAAACGAGTTAACAAAATTACCTGGATTTAGCCCAGTCCAAGTAATTAAGATGAAAATGAAATCCCGGCCTGGCGATGCTCGCAAAGGGATTTCAAACGATTTCTACTTAGTTCACTTCAAGTCAAGTGAACTTAATAACCTTAAGGCTTTAGAAAAAGCAAGCCTTTTGCTCCATGTCCGTGTGAAGTGGGAACATTTCAGGAAGACTGGAGCCAATTTCCAAAGCCTCACCCAGTGCCGTAAGTGCCAGGGATGGGGTCACGGAACAAAGCATTGCCATATGATTGGTAAATGCATGAATTGTGGTGATTCCTCACATACTAAGGACGACTGTCCTGTGAAGGAAGATCCTCAAAAATTCAAATGTTCAAATTGTGGTGAAAACCATAAATCAAATTTTTGGGAGTGCAAAACTCGCAAAGCAATTTTGCAGTCGCGCACTAAGCGCCAGGTACACCCAAAAGTTGAAAAGGTGGCAAAAAACGCAATTGCAGTTTTTGCAATCATATCTTGAGAGATCTGCATGATTCAGAAAATGCACTTTTGCCCATCATGATCCACAAAGCATTTTATGGTATAAACGAAGCCATGGTTCAATATGGGTGAGACAATACCGCAAAATGCCGCAACGCTATTGGTCACTGTTGTAATTCCGCTGTCAAGTGTTCTATTTTTATTTTCACTCGTCATCGCAATCCCATCTCCCTCTCATCAAGTGTGCCCTTCTTGATCACCACGTGAAGCCATGCAAGTGTGTGCGAGCGACATTTGCTTTGTTGCTGTACCACTGAGTGCCTCGACAATCGAAGCATATGCACGGCTTTTATTCCATTCACTTCAACTTGTTAAAGTGGCTGAATGGTTACTATGTAGAGCCACGACGCTCGCGGCCACGGTTTGAATTCTGGATACTACTCGAATTTTTGTTTTTTGTCAGTCCGGACTCAACAACTAATACACTGCACAACCCACGCACACATTGAATTTTTCAAAGCGAATTGATGTGATGCTTTTTTGCCCACGACCAATGTTGCATTTTTTTTCCAAGTTACGATCCATTACGAGAAATGAAACAAAATCATTCGCAATTGCATTACAATTTTGCTTTTTTATTTTGGGTGTAGGAAACGAAAAACGTTCCCGACCAGCTACTACCCATTCTGCAGCTGTTAACAACGATCAGCAAAGAACTAATTCCTACCAAACCGTCGGTAGAAACAGCGGACAGGTTTTTCCATCCGCAACTGTAACTTCAAACGCTCAACGAGGAGTAAATACTATTTCGATACCTGCAGGTACCAACAGGGTTCAATCTTCAAACCCTACATTCTTACCCAACCGTGTTGTTAACAATGTTCAACATGTAAATGGACCTACCTACGCTGCCGTTGCAGCGGGTAGAAACCAAAACCAAAATTCCCACGGGACTTCTGATGAATTTGATTTAGGTAACATATCCGCTCCTAAATTAGAATTTTTACAGCAATCGTTAATCGATATGATAACCGATATGCTAAAAACTAATTCCATGTTTGAAGCTATCCAAACTGGTATTAAATTTGCCAATAATATTGTCATGACATTGAAGTTCAGTAATGGATTTTAAGTCATTAAATGTTTTGAATTGGAATGCTCGATCCATCAGAGATAACGAGGATGAGCTATTTAATTTCTTAAGAGTTCATAACGTGCATATTGCTGTTATAACTGAGACTTATCTCAAACCTGCCCATAAGGTCAAAAGAGATCCAAATTATTTTGTCTACCGAAATGATCGCATTAATGGAGCTGGTGGTGGCGTTGCCATCATTGTCCATAGGCGTATCAAACATCACATTCTTTCTTCATTTGAAACCAAAGTTTTTGAAACTTTGGGGGTTTCAGTTGAAACAAAATTTGGCCAATTTACTTTTATAGCTGCCTATTTGCCTTTCCAATGCACTGGTCAGCAAAAGAACTGGCTCAAGGGTGACCTCCAGAAACTTACCCGTCATAGGTCTAAATTCTTTGTTATTGGTGATTTCAATGCAAAACACCGCTCATGGAATAATTCGCAAAGCAATGCCAATGGTAATATACTTTTTGATCATTGTTCTGCAGGCTACTACACTATTCAATACCCAAACAGTCCAACTTGCTTTTCTTCAGCCAGAAATCCCTCAACTATTGATTTGGTCCTAACTGATTCATGTCAACTTTGTAGTCAATTGATTACCCATGCTGACTTTGGTTCTGATCACCTTCCAGTTACATTTGAAATATCTCAAGAAATCATTTCTAATTCCATCAGTTCTACTTTCAACTACCATAGAGCTAATTGGGATCAATATCGAACATTTATGGAATACAACTTTGATCCTAATGTTCCATTGCAAACAAAAAATGAAATTAATAATGCTCTTGAATCTCTGGCTTTCTCAATAAATAGAGCAAGAGCTGCTTCAGTGCCACAATGCGAGGTTAAATTCGATTCAGTTATAATTGATGACGATCTTCAGCTCTTGATTCGTCTAAAAAATGTACGTAGGCGTCAATATCAAAGAACACGTGATCCCGCTATGAAAGTCATATGGCGAGATTTACAAAAACAAATTAAAAAACGCTTCTCTGCCCTGAGGAAAAAACATTTTGAAAATAATGTGTCAAAATTAGATCCGAGTTCCAAACCTTTCTGGAAACTCTCTAAAATATTGAAAAAACCTCAAAAGCCTATACCAGCGCTTAAGGAAGGTGATAAAATTTTGCTCACAAATGCGGAAAAAGCTCAAAAACTTGTTAAGCAGTTTGAGAGCTCCCATAATTTCAGTTTGGGTCTTACAAGTCCTATTGAGGATCAAGTTTCCAGGGAGTATCTGAATATTTTCTCACAAGAAAATATTTTTGATGATTCTTGGGGAACTGATTTGGATGAAGTAAAAACTTTAACTAAAAATTTTCAAAATATGAAAGCACCAGGTGATGATGGAATTTTCTATATCCTAATCAAAAAACTCCCCGAGAGTACTTTGTCTTTCTTGGTAAAACTATTTAACAGATGTTTTCATCTGGCATACTTTCCAGATAAATGGAAAAATGCAAAAGTCGTACCTATCTTGAAGCCAGACAAAAATCCGGCTGAAGCTTCTAGCTACCGACCAATCAGTTTGCTTTCTTCAATAAGTAAGCTTTTTGAAAAAATAATTTTGAATAGAATGATGCTTCACATCAATACAAACTCAATTTTTGCTGATGAACAGTTTGGATTTCGCCATGGGCATTCAACAACGCATCAACTTTTGAGAGTTACAAATTTAATTCGTTCAAACAAAGCTGAAGGCTGCTCCACTGGAGTTGCTCTTCTAGACATAGAAAAAGCATTCGACAGTGTTTGGCATGAAGGTTTGATTGCGAAACTGAAAAAGTTCAATTTTCCGCTTTATATCATGAAATTAATTCAAAACTACTTAACTGATAGAACTTTGCAAGTAAATTATCAGAATTCTAAATCTGATCAATTGCCTGTCAGAGCTGGTGTTCCTCAAGGTAGCATTCTTGGGCCAATACTTTATAACATTTTCACTTCAGATCTCCCTGATTTACCTCAGGGCTGTCAAAAATCTTGCTTTGCTGATGACACAGGCATTTCCGCTAAAGGAAAAAGTCTTCGTGTTATATCCAGGAGGCTACAAAAAAGCTTGGACATTTTTACAGATTATTTTCAAAAATGGAAGATTTCTCCTAATGCTTCCAAAACTCAACTTATAATATTCCCACACAAGCCTAGAGCTGCATTTTTGAAACCAAGTAATAGTCATATGGTCACTATGAACGGAGTTCCAATTTCTTGGTCAAATCAAGTAAAATATCTTGGACTGATACTTGATCAAAAATTAACTTTTAAAGATCACATTGAGGGCATTCAAGCCAAATGTAATAAATATATAAAATGTTTATATCCTCTTATAAACAGAAAATCCAAACTTTGTTTGAAGAACAAACTTCTAATATTTAAACAAATCTTTAGACCGGCCATGCTTTATGCTGTGCCAATATGGTCTAGTTGTTGTGCTACTAGGAAAAAAGCACTTCAAAGGATTCAGAACAAAGTTCTGAAAATGATTTTGAAGCTGCCACCCTGGTTCAGTACTATTGAATTACATAGAATTTCAAACGTTGAGACTCTAGAAGAAATGTCCAACAAAATAATTCATAATTTTAGACAAAAATCATTGCAGTCTTCAATTGCAATGATCAATTCTCTCTATAGATAAGAACTAGTTTTAAGAAATCAATAATTATTCTTACACGCAGGCAAAAGGAACCCTGTTAAAAATACTGAATAGACAAAGTAAAAATAATATTAACACAATTAGATATAAATGATAGCATATAAGGTTGAAATTTTTATTATTTTGGAGGATCACCTAGTTTAATATATAAATATAAAATAATGTAAAATTTGGAATAAATAAAGAGATAAAAAAAAAAAAAAAGAAGGGAGAGTAAAGAAAATTTTTTTTTTTTTTTTTTTTTTTTTTTTTTTAGGGGGGGTTTATTTTTTTTATTTTTTGGTTTTTTTTTTGGGTGGGAAATATTTTTTATATTTTTTTTTTTTTTTTGGGGGGATTTTATTGTAATTGTAATTGTAATTGTTCAGTGTATAGTCCGTGCTTTCCTGCTAAGATTGCGTATCCGGGGACTCACCCCCAGGTCTATACACCTACAGTCCTTCCCGTTGCACTCGTCAGCTCGTGCGATACTCTAGACTCACATGGGTGGTCGTATCCGGGTCCTCCACTGGGTAGGCACAAGTGTCCGTCCAGTTTCTGGTACATTAATTATCTATTTTTTATGCCTCAATGAAGTACTAATGCTTAAAAAGTTATAAGAAAACCCGTGTGAAAACAACTAACTAGTAGTAATTGGTATTGCGCTCAATTGGCCATAATAATGAAGATTTTATTCCGACCTCTTGAAAAATTTTCAAACTTTTGAGAGTGGGACTAATGTCCATATTTGTACCTTTTAGATTTTGAATTATTAGTAACATTACATGGTGCTTTCTCATTAAATGTCTCTCTCAACAACCAGATGGCAGCGTGGAAGGTGCCCTGTATTGGCCAACAAATTCTCTGTACAACTCTTCCCTTATACATCCAAACCCAACACTTCATCACATCCAAATGCTTTCAAAAGGTCGGTATCGGATGCTTTCATGTCTCGTTGGCTGGCGATTCCCTTCCTGGTTCCCTCGGCTGGACAGCTGATATTTTTTCCAGTGAATATTTTCCTGAGCTCCTTTACAAGTGGAGATCATGCATATAGAGACTAAACAAACCGGACTACTCTTCGGATTGGTGGCCCGTTATATCATTAATAGCTGATATATCTAAATATAATTAAAAAGGCATTTCATGCTTATATTAATGTGTTGAGATGTGTGATTATTATCGACCCCTGTGATCCTATTAAAATGTATTCCAAATACTCTGATTTAGCTAAATTGTTCTCAGAGTCAAAAATATTAACGTTATGAGTTTTATTGACCTTTTGACCTACAAGTTAAGTATTTATTGCTCTATGATAGTAATTTTTATGCCTAACTGAATTATTATTACCTAAAAAATCTGAGGAAATCCGTGTGTAAAACGGTAACATTTAGTAGCATTCCATAAACCCATATTACTAAACATTTATTCCAACAACCAAACAAAAACGTAGAAGGCCAACAATAAATTTTCCTTCAAGCACTCCCCTTAACCATCCAAACCCAAACCTTTTTAATGAAAAGCTATATCTGATGACCTCAGTCGGCTGTTCTACTCCTTAATCTTGTAATGTTACTGGTCTATACTGTTACTGCCACCCTTTATTGTTAGTGAGTACATATAATGTTTGAAGATTAATTTTTTGTTTGATCTATGAACAAATCATCTGAAAACTCATTTCTATTTATCTCTTCCACTCGGCTACTCTCAATGTATACTTCCCTAATCAGTCCCTCCGCATAACCTAACTCACAATTCACCGATTCCAAAGTACGAGAGGAATTCCCACCGCCTAACATGCAAATGGGCGGAATGTTACAACTTGGAATTGTAACAGAAATCGATGAATAAACCCTCTCAGGTTTAACGCTAATATGCTATTATGATAAATTTAGAAGCTCATAACTGCATGCTAGGACTTTGCAAAAACTTAGGATTTGGAAATTTGAGTCGCTTAACAAATCCTCAAACATATGTGCAAAAGCACGTTGGCCAATATTTAGCGTCAACCAGTGGGTACGTGTGCTCTACTCCAAGTTCCCCTTCTTTCAAACTCACCTTCAGTTCAATTTACCCATTGAGTTGGACACATCACAATAGAAAATATTGTGATGGAGCACGGACGTTAGGTTACTAGATGTATGCAACATACTCTATAGCCTATTTAGGATTATATCTGGAAAATCCAAATTTGGCCAACACCCACCAAAAAGAAATTTAGAAATGTGAAAAAAAAACAACTTTGATCTACAAAGTTGTTTCTTGTAATAAGGTCAATATTTAGCTGAGAACAAAAACTGGGGTGGTCCTTAATTTAGAGAAAGTGTTCAACACCACTGTTTATTTGCAGAAATATATGTACATTCTTTGGGAAAATCATAGTCCAACAAAAGTCAAGTATATACGTAAAACCATATTTGATTTTACTCATAAATTGACCGATTTACATTTCTCCCATGATGACTCATGGTGTCTCCTAAAAACAGTATTTTACTATTTTTTAATTTCTAATTTCTGAGCCATGTTGCCCTTAGGAAAGTTTTAGAACTAAAAAATGACGCGTCTCTTAAGTTAATTTTTTTTTATCTTGAATAAAACTTATTGGAACAAGTTAAATTTTTAAATTATAATTATGTAAAACGGTTTTATTTATGAAGATATGAACCATGTTTTTATCTTTAAACATGAATTTTAAATAGGTGTGACAAACTTGGGGAGAAACTTTAGAAGTTAATTTATTTAAAATAAACTTGTTAGGGCTGAAACAAAAATGGAATACTCTATTGTAATTTTGAAAAATTCCCTTAATTGTGGTAAACTAAACCGGTTCTATCAATGGATTAGCAACCAAGCGTCTAGTTATGTTTGGTTTGCATTGTCACAAACTATGCATAGATTGCTCGAGCATGGAGCAGCAATAACAAGGTATTCGGCACTTCCAGTTGACATGTTTTCCTAAGGAGCTAGAGAGTGCAGACACAAAAGCATAAGGAAGTTTAGAGACTGTCCCAAGCAGGGATTTCAACTTTCGAAAAGGTCGTATTTTTTTTTAAAATAAAAACGTCAATAACTCTTGATCGTTAAAACATATCAACAAGAATTTTAACGTAAAAGACGCGTCTTTTGACATCTTACTTGATGTTACCCTGATGTTGATCAGAAATTTGAAATGAAAAAAAAAATTAAACATTCCATTTTAATTTTTTACAACTTATAGTAGGGACTAGCAAATACGCAAATAAATAGTCGATTCAGCACCGACTTGAAGTGAAAACAAAACAATAATCAAAGGACGCATGTTTTGAGTAGTTCATTGCGTCAATTGACGCAGTTATGTGCTTAAAATCAAATGAACCGATGAACATAAAGAACGAAAATGACCGACAGACAAGTCATGTTTGACAGAAAAAATATTCATCGTGAGTCGATAGCAAGAACAAAAATGGAAAACATGAAAATGATCTTGCTCAATCGTTTCGATTGCGTAGGAAGTTCATTTTCCTTTTTATGCGTCGATAATGTTGAACCCTGTTATTTATCATTGAGTACTGTTCGACAGCTATTTTTTCATTGCATATGATGATGGAGGATATAATCATAAGCATGGATCAACATCAAATGACTGGATGAAACATGAAATAAATCGTGATTTCAGATCATCTAATAAATATGAAATAAATTTTAACTCATTGTTCAATATCACATTCTGGCAACAAGCCTAGATGTGAGAAGAAGCTAATGAAGACAAAGCCAACAGACTACTCGGTTGCGTGTTTAAGATCTACGATGAGCTTCGTGATCGTGATGAAGCAACCGGGACTGCGAGGATTGAATCTGTTGAATGGAAATTTGTTCGTTATGCTCTCCGTCATCTTGCATGGAATGTTCCAGTGTGCCTTCCAGCGTACGAAGATCGTTGCTTACTCTTGGGTATAGGAACATTGAAACATAGGCGTACAGTCATGCAAGCAGTCCTTGCGGCAAAAGTGGTACTAGGTGAAACCGACTCTCCGGGAATTTTGGCCGAGCCTCGATACCTAAAGCCCGATTCAAAGAAAATTTGGACGCATTCAAGTGATCATAACTCAAGAATTAAACAACATACACGGTTGATCAAAACGTCAAACAAAAGAGTATTTATTCAGGGTTTTTAAACGATATATGTATAACAAGTTATTACATTTCACCGTTTCGAACGAACTGTCGCACTTTACTTGTGATCGATGCCATCATGATCTGTACAGTCGCTGGTGACACTGTACCGGCGAACTTATTGCACTTTAAACGCATTTGTTGTGCATTTGTCACTTTTTACACCATCCTCGAAGTTTTCGCTTGACAATTGCCCAATATTTTCCGATTGGTCTGAACTCAGGGCAATTCGGAGGACTAATCTCTTTGGCGACGAAATTAACATTGTTTGCAGCATACCATTCTAGTACCTCCTTAGAGTAGTGGCAGCGGGTTAGATCCGGCCAAAACATAACGTTGGTCTTGTGTTGCCGAATGAATGGTAAAATCCGCTTTTTCAGACACTCTTTAATGTATACCTTCGACGTCATTGTGTGAGATGTGATGAAAACCTTGGTTTTAAGGCCACAACTGCAGGTTCCTTGCCAAATCATTAGTTTCCGAGCAAACGTATCAGCAAAAACAAATTTATACCTGGAAGGGACATCCCCACGACATTAACTTTCTTAGCTCCGTAACTTCCAACGACTCATTCATCCTAAAACTTATCTCATATCATAGCAAATACATATATATATTTATATATGCTTTCTCGCCAAAGAAATCCTTCCTCACAATCCTATCCAATTGCCAACTCCAGATGTCTAAGGACTGTATCGAAAATAAGTTATCCACATTTTTTTTTTTGAATTCATATAAAAAAAAATGTTTTATTCAAACAAATGGACGATTCTTTATTGTACGAGATTGAATTTGAACATTGTGAAGACCGGATGAAAATAATATTATTCTTTAACGATTTTGTGAATTTTTGATCGAACACTTTTTATCAAGTTCTGGACAAGTGTTTCACCGCTTATTTGGGACGCCTTGATCCAATTTTTTTGAACTCCTGCATATTCTCTGCTGCTTTACCTGTCTCTTTGACGACCCTCTTCACAACCGCCCGATAGCGTTCGATGGGCCGAACCTGGGGGTAATTTAGCGGATTGATGTCTTTCTCAACGAAATCCGTTTGTTCCGTTTCTTGAAACGTCGAATCATTCCGAAGCTGATTCCCGCTTTATTGGCCAAATCACGTATCGACATTGATTTGTTCTTCGGTTCTTCACTTTTTGCTCCAGTTTCTGGGGTGGGAAGATCCAGGTTTTCTGCCTCTTCCTGGCAGTTCATCCGAAGAACAGTGTTCCCCAAACTTGGTTATGATGGATTTTACAAACAGAAGTTGAAGAAAAGTGGAAAGGTGACTCGGGATGCAACAGAGATGAAGAGATGGTGGAACAAAATCTTAGTCCTGGTCAGTCAGGTTAGCCTACAGGTGTCCAAAACATGATGAGTGGTATTCGAAGTTCGAGATTTCATCAAAACCAAATCGGAATCATTTATTGGCTATTTTTCATTTAAAGTGCAATAGATGACCTTCATCTTGAGTACTCAATATTTTTAACATCGATCCGAGATCCGGTTTTTTTTTTTGCGTCCAGATATTAAATGACTCGAGCTTTACTGAATAACTCCACAACTACTACTATTGACTACGAATTAAGCGCTTTCTTTTGAAATTTCTGGGCACTAGTGGAGCTTTGTGTAAGATATGCCTGTTTGTCTGGTACTTTTTTAGAAATTGGCGCACGAATCTTCGTTTACTAAAAACTAAGGAATTGTTATTCCGACCACTGCGCCTCACACAAGTGTCACGATTGTTATTATTTACCTCCATTCAAGTTCAACTGAACTATACTTGCACAGCCCCAGGCACTCATTGGTGCATTTGGCGTCCTTTCTCTAGCCTTGACTAATCGACCCTTCCTGTTGGTATTCATCATTGTTTTGATAAAGCAGAATTGATCGTATGTATATTCACATATATTTCAACAAAAAAGCGCATAAGTTCATTACTGTACAAAAACAATCCAGTTCACAGCTGATAAGATTGGTAAACACAATCTGAAAATGCGAGCCTTTCTCAGCGTATTTCCATCGGACTATCAATCATTTGAGTCGCAAAAATGGTAGATTACACGTTATTTTGACATTTGATCCATTCCTAATCTAGTTCGTTCCTCTTTCTTATCATACTAAAATTTGACAGAAAGCCACTTCCGAGCAATAAAAAAACAAGAAACCAAAACAAAATTTGATAGCCTACTGTTGCATCATCCGAGAAAACAGCTGTTACTTTTGCAGATTATTCTCGGGTCCACTTGAGTTCACTGTTTGTTTTCCGCTGCCCCTTAGCTATCGCGTCTCATAAGAAACAATTAGTGCTAATCAAATGCTTTTCTTTATCTCCAATTTCCATTACAGAGGCACAGTCATGGTGGACATAATATCAAATCGTGTGCAGGAGGCGTACGGATCATTCCGGTTACCGGGGATGTTCGGCTCTGGCACCACGCAAACCGTGGAGGGCGGTATCTTCTCCACCTACGCCATGCTGAAACGATTCGGCGAGCAAAAGAAGCGCAAACGGCAGATGGACAAGGAGAACGATCGAAAGGTGGGCATTGTTTGTGTGGAAAAATGACCAGCACGAGACAAGTGCTCTCAGACGCGGTCAATTGATGGGGTCAATTAGTGGCACACCGATTTCGCACATGCTCGGTTCGATTTCGTTCTCACGCCTTTCAACCCTCCTCATTTTTTGCAAAAATAATAATAATCGACTCGACATGTACTAACCTCAAACCTTTTCCACATGCTTCTTTTCCATGAAATTGGTTGACCTTCTACTCGGAATTGAATCTGTCGCTACCCTCACGCACGCTTTGCACCATCTCTCAACGAACGATCAGACACGTGAGGACAGTCTGTACCAGATGAAGAACTCGGCCACGCCGCACATCCAGTTTGATTCCAAACCGATGCCAGGTTTGGCATGCCGATTCTGTTCTCCGGCCGAAAGCGTAAGTTTTGTTCTAAAGCTATTTTGTGTGTGTGTGGGGGGGGGGGGGGGGGTCCTGTCACTGCAATCTGGAGCGCCAGGTGATCAGCTGCGCTCATTACATCCTATCTCGCTTTTGAGAGACCTTTTGATATGCGTATCAATGCACGGACGACACCGACAAGCAGAGTGCCTTGAAGCTATTTATAGCACTCGTGTGCACTTTCTCTGTGCTATCAATTGTACTTCTTGAGGAATGGGTTGGACTGCATCAGTTCTCGCCACGAGAGGAACAATCTTTACTCAGAATGGTTTACAGTACGTTGGTATAGCATCGAGAAAATGGCACAGCCTAGTGACTGTCTGATCTAGTACTGCACGTTTGCTTGGGCCGGAGTCATCAATCGACCGTTTGAAATAACTCCGATCCGCCAATTGGATAAACTAGCGAAGTAATCCGTCTTTTCCGGTAGTAGTTGTCGTCGATTAGAGACACGCGTCAGCATGTAAATGCATGAACGGTTGACGGTCTCAGCAGTGCTTTCTAATATGTTTTTCATCAACCGGCACGCGAGGGTCAATATCAAGTTTCTTGACCTGCCTCACGAGTGATGTGTGCGCTTAGAAGTGCAATGAACATATTTCTTTTAGTATTGAAAATCGACGGCTTTGGATTGATGACGCTGCTGCAGTGCACAAAAGGACGGCTCCATTTAAAGGAGTGAAGGAGATTTCAAAATGTGAATTTTCGATTTGTGTGCTAAAAGTGTGATGAACACTGTATTTTAATAATCGAAACAGTTTCGAATTTTTCGACTTACGGGTTCGAGGTGCTTAGCATATTCAGGGTTGTAACGGCAGCGCGGATTTCGCGATTTTCGCGGATTTGGCGCGGATTCGTTCAACACCATTTTGGTACACCAAAAATGAGTTAAATGAGTTAACAAAATGAATAAACCAGACATCCTTTTGAAACAGTCTATGAAATGAGAACATTGCTTAACATTGTAACGTTTCTCATTCTAATGCAGAAGCCGAAAGTTTTTTTTTTTCTAATCATTTGATGCTGGAAAACCGAATTAGGCTCGATGAACAGTATTTCAATAATTGTAAAAATATTTTGAGCGGCATGCATTTTTTTTTTTTTTTTTTTTTGAGAATGATATAACTAGATTTTTTTATTTCAAAGGACTTGATTTTGAAGGTTAAATTTGCGAGGAAATATTACGAATATAAGCAAAAACAAAACAAAGAGTGGAGGCGCAGAAAAAGAAGGAAAAAGAAAAGATGTAAGCAAATCAAAAAGCAAGAAGAAGTAGTCGGAATGGAAAAGAACGCTTAAGGAGATAATTTTTACTTGATGGAAAAATAAATCAGAGCAATGACATCCAATAGACCAGAAATATCATTCCTAAAAGTTCTTTTGAAACACAAAGATAACATTGAGCAGGAGGAACAGTCAGAAAGGGGAAAATTAGCTCAAATGAAGGCTCCCTTAGCTCAGTCGGTAAAGGCCCCGCTACAAAGCAACACCATGCTGGAGGTGACTGGGTTCGATTCCCGGTCTGGTCTAGGAATTTTTCGTAAAGGAAAATTTCTCGATTCCCTGGGCATAGGGTAGGATTATACTTGCCTTGCCACACAATCATACTAATGCAAAAATGGTACCTGGCATCGAAAGCTCTCAATTAATAACTGTGGATGTGCATTTAGAACACTAAGTTGAGAGCAAGCAATAAGCTTGAAACGCTAAGAAAGAAGAAGAAGGCTAGTAAGAAAAACTAAATTTTTTGACGTACATATTATATAAATAAGTACCTAACTTGTTATACCATTGACCAAATATGGTGCGGTTTTTCTAAAGAATGAAGGATGTTTAATGAAAAATCCACTTTTATTACATCATACTGCCAAAAATGAGCGTTGTATGTTATTGTTTACCCAGTGTGACGTCATGGACGATGCGCACCTACTATCGCTACACCTTGCATTGGTTGACGTCGCGACAAACAACCTTTGGACGGACAATAGAACCATTGTTGTCGATAGTGTTTTTTTCTACAAGTTTAGTTCACTAGTACTCCGATTGTATTCCCGAGTTAAAATTGTTTATCCTATAATTAATTGCCATAGAACCTAAGTATATTATTAATTATCCTACGAAGTGAGTTCTAAATGCTAAAAAGGCTTAACCTATATTGGGAGGAGGCTTGACTCAGCAAATTGTGGTAGAAGGAACAGAAGGAGGCACTAAACGAAATTTTAACCAACCGTTAATTCTTGTGGTGGTTTATTGTTTTGGAAACTTCCCTCCTGTTGGCGCAAGCAACAAATTAAAATTTCGTTTACCACGAAGCGATGTCGAATCTAGCTATGAATGTTGAGAAAGAAGCCAAAAGTACCTCAGGCAAGCATCAAAAGTCTCCCAGTGTAAAGTCAGGCAATAAAGAACCCCCTAAGGAGCCATCTAAACCTGCTCTGAATAAAGTCCCCAAAGGCGATGCCGTCGCTTGTTCGACCCCCAAATCTCAACCCCCCAACCTAGTGCGTAGTTGTACGTTGTGCGATAAACCGGACGACGATCATATGGTGCAGTGCGATACATGCGACGTGTGGCACCACTTCTCGTGTGCGGGCGTTTCTGAAGATATTAAGGATTGCAGTTGGATCTGCTTGAAATGCGCTACCGCGAAAGCAACCAAAGGCACAAATTACCGGATGAGCTCCACACAGAAGAAACTGATGATGACGTTGCGGAAGAGGACCACTCGTGCTATAACCGCGAAAGGTATGAAAAAGACGATTTCTTCGGCGGGGCGGAAAAATGATGTTGGCGATGTGAGTGCGAAATGCAAAGATATTCCAATCACAGCAACAGCAAACAGAAGCATCATGAAACCAGCGAGAAATTCCGAGGTGAGCCAGGCCAGATCAATAGCATCAGCAATATCACGCAAGTCTGCTAAAGCGCGTTTGGATGTGGAATTGCAGCAAGTCGAGGCTGAGGAGGCGTTGATGCGAGAAGAGATTCAACGTAAGCGAGAGCTAACGAAGAAGAAGTTCGATGTTCTGAAGGAGATGGCCGATTTGGAAGACAGTGGCGAGTCCGCCGATGATCAGGAGAGTGCTCAACATAAAGTGGCAAGTTGGTTGAAGCATCCCAGCAACTCAAGACTGGAGAAACGGCGATCGGTCAATAAGGAAACCAGTGTGTGTAATTCTATGAGTTACGTGTACTCTGCAGATACGAATGAAGAAGAAAGCGTAACCGGTAGTGAATCAGACAGCGAGGAAGAATCATCTGTCGGTGAATGTGTTGACGAAGAAAGCAAACATTGCGGAAAGAAGATAGCGTCGCTCAACAAAATTCCGGAACGTGGAACCTTCATACGGACCGATGCAGGGCAGCAACAGTCCTTGCGAAGCAGTAAAAGACTCTCCAAAGATGAGTTAGCAGCACGACAGGTTGTTCCCCGCGAGCTACCAAAATTTAGCGGTAATCCAGAGGAATGGCCAATGTTCCTGTCTACGTACGAAGACACCACGGTTATGTGTGGATACACAGACGCCGAAAACATGATTCGTCTGAGAAATTGCCTGAAGGGAGATGCATACAATGCGGTTCGAAGTTTTTTAATGCGACCTGAAACCGTAGGACGAGCAATGAATGCATTGAAGCTGCGATTCGGTAGACCGGAGACGATAATTGAATACCTGAAGGAAAAAATTATGTCCATGCCTACCATCAAAGCGGATGCGATGGATAAGCTGGTGGATTATGCCCTGGAGGTTCAAAACCTCTGTGCTACAGTAGTGGCTTGTGGTGAGAAGGACTATATGTGTGATACGACATTGCTGAAGGAACTCGTCAATAAGTTACCACCGCAAATTAAGTTGGACTGGGCTCGATACAAGAGAACGTTGAGGAAAGTGAAGTTGTTTACCTTCAGCCGGTGGATCTACAAGCTAGCGGAAGACGTGAACATGGTTTTCGAGCCTCAGCATCGTGGCAGCAAGAATCAAGAGTTTCGAGGAATTCGGAAGGAGAAGTACTTGAACACTGGCGCCCAACGTTTAATCAATTCACCATAAAAAGGGTAAGAATTAAAACCTAAATCATGCAGTGAATTGATTAAACGTAAGGAAAATTTATACTATGCACTTCATACAATAATTATCATTATTCTATTAAAGGAAATTTTAAGAAATTTTAATTTGTTGCTTGCGCCAACAGGAGGGAAGTTTCCAAAACAATAAACCACCACAAGAATTAACGGTTGGTTAAAATTTCGTTTAGTGCCTCCTTCTGTTCCTTCTACCACAATTTGCTGAGTCAAGCCTCCTCCCAATATAGGTTAAGCCTTTTTAGCATTAGAACTCACTTCGTAGGATAATTAATAATATACTTAGGTTCTATGGCAATTAATTATAGGATAAACAATTTTAACTCGGGAATACAATCGGAGTACTAGTGAACTAAACTTGTAGAAAAAAACACTATCGACAACAATGGTTCTATTGTCCGTCCAAAGGTTGTTTGTCACGACGTCAACCAATGCAAGGTGTAGCGATAGTAGGTGCGCATCGTCCATGACGTCACACCCAGTATTGAAATAGGTTCTACTGGTGATGAAGCCGTTCCCCACTCTATATGACTGATGCTTGGTAAGTCTTCGAAAGGTCGCGTGTGGATTTGGTTTCAAGGCGCGGAATTGGCACGGATTTTATTTTGACCATGCGCGGATTTGGCGCCGATTTCTTTTCATATTTCTCGTAACAACCCTGTATATTGTTTACTCAAAAGTACTATATTTCTATATCGTTAGGAAGCTACAAAATAATGAAAAGACTCATGAAAGAAAACCGAGAACATATTAGTTTCGTCCAGAATGTTATTTTTAGTTATTTTATAAAATTATATTCTATGAAATTTATGACCAAGAAAATAGTTGGTATGTCGCTATCGCTGCGAATCAAAACTGAAAACAAAGATTCTAGTACCGTTTAGCGGAAGAAAAAGCGAGCACGATTACTATACGAACGAGTTTTGACGAAGTTTGATGGCTGTATTTTAATGGATGACGAAACATATGTCAAAATCGATTATAAACAAATCCCCGGACGAAAATTACCTGGCAACTAGTCGGGGGGATGTCCCTTCCAGGTATAAATTTGTTTTTGCTAATTATTTTGCTCGGAAACTAATGATTTGGCAAGGAATCTGCAGTTGTGTGCCTTAAAACCAAGGTTTTCACCACATCTCACACAATGACGTCGAAGGTTTATATTAAAGAGTGTCTGAAAAAGCGAATTTTACCCTTCATTCGGCAACACAAGACCAACGTTATGTTTTGGCCGGATCTAGCCAGCTGGCACTACTCTAAGGAGGAACTAGAATGGTATGCTGCAAACAATGTTAATTTCGTCGCCAAAGAGACTAATCCTCCGAATTACCCTGAGTTCAGACCGATCGAAAAATATTGGGCTATTGTCAAGCGACAATTCGAGGATGCGGTAAAGAAGTGACAAATGCACAATAAATGCGTTTAAAGTGGAATAAGTTCGCCGGTACAGTGTCACCAGCGACTGTGCAGATCATGATGGCATCGATCACAAGTAAAGTGCGACAGTTCGTTCGAAACGGTGAAATGTAATAACTTGTTATACATTTATCGTTTGAAAGCTGAATTAATACTCTTTTGTTTGACGTTTTGATCAACCATGTATGTTGTTTAATTCTTGAGTTATGATCACTTGAATGCGTCCAAATTTACTTTGAATCGGACTTTATTCGTCAGCATCCCAACTATCAGCCTCTGGGTGCTCGTCATTTGTCTCCTTTCGCTCGCCATTCGCAGGCTGTTGCTCGTGGGTATTCGAATCGAAGAATAGTATTGCGACCGATAATGTACCGTTGCCGATTTCCAAGAACTTGGCGTCCCGGCTAACAATCACAAAATCCGTTCTGGCTCCAGAAAACGGCAGCCCTTGCGCTCGACTAAATAGCCGACAAACACCAACTTCGTTACCTTTCCATCGATCTTGCTGCGGTTGACATCCGGAAAAGGCACGTAAGCTTGGGAACCGAACACCCTCAAATGGCTCAAGTTCGTTTTACGGCCACACCAAAGCTCTAGCGGTGTCTTGGGAACAGGCCTAGACGGCAAACGTTCTTCCGTTCGGCCACTCCATTCTGTTGAGGAGAGTAAGGAACTGTGGTTGAAAGCCTTCCCTGTAGAACCTGTGAAGTTCACCGTTAGCTCCCTAAGGTTCTGCGCAGCTTCGCTTTTGCTTCTCAGTAGATAGGTGACAATAAATTTTCCGAAATCTTAGTTAGAACAATGCACTGCTGGAGAAAATGTAGATCTGGTTAGGAGCTACAATTTCATCTTATTGGAGGGAAGTGAAGAACAAACCGATCGCTTCAAGGGAATAATTACTAGTGATCTATATTTCTATTCATTTACATTTTAGACTACTGTTCAATCACGGGTTGCATGAACTCCTTCACTCATCCTCAAGCAACAATGGTAGAAGTCTCATCTGGATCCGGAAAATTTCCAGCTTCACCCTCGACAACGGTTTGGTCAAGGCATCAGCGATCATCGATTCGGTGGGGCAGTAGATAACCTTGATGACGTCACTGCTCACCATGTCTCGGATGAAATTGAACCGCGTGTCGATGGGCTTGGTCCGTCGAATTCCTCCTTCGGCTCGCAGCATTGCTATGCAGCTCTGGGTGTCCTCTCGTACTACGATCGGTCCGGTAGACTTCTCACCAACGTCCTTCATCAATTTCTGCAACCACAGCAGCTTTTGGCAGACCTCGGCTAACGCCACATATTCCGCTTCGGTTGAAGAAAGGGTAACCCACTGCTGTTTCCGATCAGCCCACGAAATCGTTTCACCTAATAAAAAGATGAATTCAGAATTTGACTTACGGTTTTGGTGGTCTCCGGCCCAGTCTGCATCAACGTATCCTTCAAGTTGACCTGGTCCGCCTAGCTCCATCGTCAAGTCGGTGGTCGATATCAGGTAATGGAGCGTCCTTTTGCCCTCCGTCCAATCAGCTTGGCTAGGATTGCTCACCTTGCGCCCCAGGATTTACGCGCTAATGGCAATATCGGGCCTCGTGTTTACCGCAACATACAGCAAAGCACCGACTAAGCTTTGGAAGTCGTCATTCCTTGGCATTGGTTCCTCCTCCTTTTGCTGTAGCATCGGATAACCAGTCTGCTTGCAGCAATCATCCGGATATACGAGGATTGATCTAGTGAAAATCGTACATCCTGTCCTCGTTGGATCCGAATTCCGAGATAGTTGCTAACGTCTCCTAGACAAGTTATCTTGAAGTGCACTTTCAAAATAGCCTCAATCCTGTTGTACTCCGCTTCGTCATGGCAAGCGATTAGCATATCGTCCACGTACAATTGTATGAACGACTTCCGACTGTTGTTAGTCCTCAAGAATAGGCAAGGATCTGCTTCCGATGGTATGTACCTCAGACCCCGTAGAATCTCGGTGATCCTACGGTTCCATACTCATCCTGCTTGCTTCAGTCCGTATAGACTTTTCTGCAGTAGGCACACGTCATTCGTTTTGGTACTCACCACCTTGGTCCGGTCGAATCACCTTGGGCGTCCTCTTGAAATGATTCTTCACAAACTGCACATACTCCTTGATCCGTTCAGTGACTTCCGACTTATTTTTTAGAAAGTATACCACGGTATAGCGAGAGTGGTCATCGATCATCGTCAGAAAGTAGCGATAACCCGCTGGCGTTGACGTCGGTATGGATTAGGTCCATCGGCTTCTTCGACTTCTTCTTGGATTGCTTCGGGAATGGCAGACGTGCCAGTTTTCCTTCGACGCAACACTCACAGGTCACGTAGCACCCGCAGTTCTTGATGCGGATTCCAGTCGCTAGCCCTTTGGTTTGCAGATCCCGAATGGCATCTGGCTCACGATGCCCCAGAATGCGGTGCCAATGTGTGTAAGCAGTCAACATTATGTTTGGTCTCACTCACCCGTAGCGCAACATCAACTGTCCGCAACTCGTACAGTCCGCCTGACGTGGTTGTGTCTCCAATTACCTTGTCGTCCTTGAAAATGCGGCACCCTTCCGCTTCGAACACAAGCTTGACACCTTTGGCAGCCAGTTTCTTCACCGAAATAAGGTTGGTCTCAAACTGTGGGACGTACATTACATCCTAGAGGAGAACAGAGTGGCGTTCACCCTCTGGTGACTCCCAGATCAGCCAGCACGAGCAAACTCCTTCCGTGGTGGTCTTCTTGCCAGCCGCTAGTTAGACGTCCTGCTTCACGCGCCCGTTCAAAGTACTGAAGCAGTTTGCGTCTACGCACATGTGGGACGTTGCGCCTGAGTCTACGATTCACGCTTTACGACCACTCACCTGATGCAATGCCATGAGCGAAAAATCCGACCTTGAACGATCCTCAGATTTCTCGCGAGCTGTCTTGGCCTTGGGATGGTAGCGCTTCTTCTTCTGGTCACTTGATCTCACCTCACCGCTGCGCTTTTCCATCAATGCCCGGCACTGCTTCTGTTTGTGACCGGGTTTTTGGCAAATCATCTCCTCTGCTTCTCGCCGTCAGCCTTCAGCACGGCTTTGCTGCTTCTGCTGCTTCTCCGTTTGGACATCTCATCTGTTAGGTTGGATTCGATCAGCTCGAGTGTCAAGTCGTCGTCTGACCGTGTCTTCAACGCCGTCGTAAGCGTGTTGAACGATTCTGGGAGGCTTCGTTGCACCATTGCCACCTGTAGATTCCGGTGCTTTCCGGTGCTTTCTCGTAGTGGTTCCGGAGAGCGTCCCACGTTTCCTTTGCCGTTTTGGAGGCCTTAATAAGGTTCAGCTGGTTATCTTCCAGAAGTAGCCCAATCGTTGCTCGGGCCTTCTGGTCTCCGGTGGTCCAAGCTTCAATTTCCGCCACAGTAGCACCCATGGTCGTCGCAGCTCCCGTCGTTGCACCGGTCGTAGCGCTCGCCGTAGCGCCCGCCGCCGGTTTGAATCCGATCACGTACCGCCACAGGTCGTCACTAACCAGCAGGAACTCGACCTTCGTCTTCCAGTTGCTATAGTTGCTTCCATTGAGCTTCGTAACTCCAAGTCGTTCCATTCTTGAAGGGTTGAAAAATTGTCTTCGAAGTGAAAAAATCTTGACTCCAACTGTTGATCGGTTGCGATGGTTACAGCTCTGGGCCCATAACCTATTGGAGGGAAGTGAAGAACGAACCGATCGCTTCAAGGGAATGATTACTAGTGTATTCATTTACATGTTAGACTACTGTGATGGATAACAGCTTCAATCACGGGTTGCTTGAGCTCCTTCACATCTCACACTATATTACGACATTCTGCTTCTTGAAGAAGTTATCGGTGAATTTATCCAACTGAGTCGAAATGACTATTTACAGCACTGCAAAGAAGTATCGATAGGGTGTCGACCCGTCTCCGTCAATCATTGCTATAACCCAGTATTTAATCTAAACGATTTGATAATATGTACATGATGCTGTCGAAGTAGTGATTCACCCTAATTTTTCCATTTTCAATATCCATTTTGGGTGTTATTATGGAATTTAGTTTGAACTAAAACTTCACAACTGTCGCTCTCTATAGCCCCTCATTGCATGATTCTACAAAACTACGCCACCCATCACCACTGGACACTGTCCCTCCCTCCCGAAACACGTGTTAGCCATACACCATTTGTCAAGCAATTAAACTCGAATACAGTCAACTCTCCATAACGCGATCGACACTCCGTCTACGGGGATATATTGTACATTGTCCCCTCAAACAAAACTATCCTGTAAATTCAAATGCCGCTCTGCGCATAACACCCGCACTGAATAACCCCGAATGAACAACAATAAACATCACACATATTCTGCTTCGCAGTTAGTAGCTTCGCAAATACACTCAAATCACTCCCAGCAGTTGTTCTCAGAGAACGCTATCTCCCTTTCGTCGTCACCCGAGAGAATCGGTTGGCTTAGTTAGTCGTCATTCACCTGTGTTTAGTCCTACTATCCAACTACAGTGCGTCACGCGTGCCACTACTCTCAATTCGCGTTTTTCATTTTTTCATTATTTTGTTTGTTTGCGATGCTCCCGTGTCCATTCTGCCACCCATGCGAATTCAAAAGTATTAATAACCTACTAAACCTCATCGCGTGCTGATCGTGGGAAAAATTCTCGACGAAATGAATTTTCATCTCACTTTCCGTTCGTTGAAGTGGTTGAATTTTCGTCGCTAGATAGCTTTCAATCCAGCTCGCACACAGCTGACCGTTCTGAGTTCTGTGACTCGTTGGTGACGTAACGTAACTGCAACTGGGGTGGAGAAAAAATGTTGTTCAGTAGTGTCTTCAGTGTCGATCGTGTCTATCGATTTAATGGTGGATGGGTACATGACCTACCACTAAGGATCGAAAGAGGCTAGTGACCTATCTAATCAGAATATTTCCCACTTGCAGCAACCGCAGCTGGATATGGTGGACCGTCGGCGGAATGCCATCGATATTCTCCGTGTTACGACGCACGCCGGTCGTCGGACGAACAGTTCACCGACGGATTGGGGAGTTTGGTGTCCACATTTGGCACAAGCCACCCGGTTGATGAAGTACGATTATCCTCAGGTGGCCGGAGCGATACTGGGTGAGGAGCGGGTTCAACAGGCATTAGAAATGGCCTCCAAGGAGTCGGTCAATGAAAAGCGACAGGAGATTCTGGCTGCCGGTGAAAGCGATGATTCATTTGATGAAGACGCATACTACAACGCAGTTATGCGCAAACACGAAAATAGAGCTAACAAGGTAAGATTTCGATTGATAGGTGAATCGGGAAGAGGATTGATAGTGATATTCATTTGTGCAGGTCCTTATCGGAATGCGTTCTAAACTGTCGGATATGGTTCTTCGAATCACTTCGTGGGTGTTGTACAAATTACTTCCGTGCTTCCTATCCGGAGTGGCAGCCCATCCTGGGCAGGTGGAGATGATCAAACGTGCGATCGCCAAAAATCCAGATGCTCCTTTGATCTTCCTACCATTGCATCGATCTCATCTGGACTACATCATGGTTAGTTTTATCCTGCTCAATAACGATATCCGCTGCCCACTGGTGGCCGGTGGAGACAACCTGCGTATTCCTGTTTTCGGTAATATCCTCCGATATGACGGAGCCTTCTTCATAAAACGAAAAATAGATCCTCTAACCGGGAAGAAAGATCACGTTTATCGGGCCATTTTGCACACGTACGTTCAGAAGGTGTTGACCGCCGGGCATAATGTGGAGTTCTTCATCGAGGGTGGCCGGACTAGAACCGGAAAACCATGCATGCCAAAGGTAAATTGTTGAATTATTATCTTAGTTACGATTGAGGCTAATGTTCAATTGATTGTAGAGTGGAATCCTATCCATCATCGTGGACGCCTTTAATGATAAGAGCATCTCCGATGCTCTGATAGTTCCAGTATCGATCAACTACGAAAAACTGGTGGATGGAAACTTTGTTCGGGAACAATTGGGACAGAAAAAGGTACCGGAAAGTTTCTCCTCGGCAGCGGCAGCCATCATGAAGATCCTCAAAGCCCGCTACGGCCTAATGCGGATCGATTTCAATGAACCGTTCTCGCTTAGCGAGCTGGTCAAGTCTATGCGCAAATCGGAAAGCGTCGGCAACATTGATGGATCAGAAACGAGGTTTGTAAAATGTTGACCGTTGTAGGGTGTTCCGAATTTCTTAGTTCTTGTTTTTGGTTGTTTCGTATATTTGATTTTTGAAATCTCCCTTTTTCCCCTTATCCAAACCACAGACGCCTCCAGCATAAACCATCCTCGTCGTCCCTGTTCGGCACGGACGTCGTCCAGGAGGAGCAGGAACTCCGAATCCTGGTCGACAACATAGCCCGCCACGTGGTGTACGACTGCGCCAAAGCTACCTCGGTGATGACCACCAATGCCCTGGCCTTCCTGCTACTAAATCGCTTCCGCGATGGAGCACCCCTGTCGATGATAACCGAAGCCCTGGACGAGCTGCGAGCCATTCTGAATTCTACCAATCGCGATCTTGGCTTCACCGGTGCCTCCGAAGATATCGTCAAGTATGCTGCCGATCTGCTCGGTCCCGGATTGGTAACGAAGGAAAAGCGAGGCACCCAGCTGTTCATCAAACCCGTTACCATGATTCCCAATGTGATAGAGCTGTCGTACTATTCAAACAGCTTGGTCCCGCACTTTGCACTGGACTCGATTGTGATTACCGTTGCCAGTTTGCTCAAACACGAAGTGGAACAGAGGCTCCGGAAGCAGCAGAAATCCACCGAAGATGTCAGTATTGGGCGGCAGGAGCTGTTCCTCACGTGTCTCGAATTTTGTGATCTACTGGTGTACGAGTTCATTCTGTCGAAACCGTGCCAAAGTTTGGAGACGCTACTACAGGACAGCTTCGATAGGCTATGCATAAGTCAACTGCTGTCGCAACCGGAGGTAAACCAAGTTAAGAGGACAAATTTCGCGGAAATGTTTTAAAACATCCACTTTCAGGTCGAGTACACCGAGGATCAGAACCGGGCACGGCGTCTGGCGGCCCATCTCGAGCTGGACGGTTTGAACGACGAAAGCAGCGAAGATGACTACTTCGACGATAACGCTCAGGAAGACGAGTTTCGGGTGTATCTGCCGGCGGAGAAGCACTGCGACCGGATAGTACTGCAATCGGTTCTGGCACCGTTTACACACACCTACGCGGCAGTAGCGCACAGTTTGAGCCACCTGCTCGGTGGTAATTCGATGGTTGAAGGGGACTTCGTTCGACAGTGCATCAAGGAGATTAGCGCCCGGGTCGAGCAGGGCGAGTGCAAGTATGGTAGGTACCCGTTTTGTCTGTTTTATGACCAAAGGCGAAAAGACCTATGTTTTCTACTCAAATTTACAATTCTGAAACATCGATACGTTTGTGGAATATCAACGAGACGGCTATTGACAATTCTATACTCTTCTGAGTATCCGTGGCACGTTCACAAACCCTGCGCATACTTTGAAGCCATTTTACGATAATTTCACTAGTTTCTGATTTCTTAAACAATGGAATAGGAAGACCCAAAGAGCTTCTGAAGCCAGAGTTTCTATAGACAGTTGATAGGGCTTGAAAGAGAAGTATACAGAACTCCACAACCCTTATTCAGAGACCAGAAGATTTCTTGAGGTGACTAGGGCATTTTACGAAATCGTTACATTTCTATGGGAATTTCACATTACCTAAACGGAAAATCTACAAGGCTTCTTCGAAAGGTTTGCTCGACTAATGAATAATAAAATCTATTTAAAATCCTAGGCAAAATTTATGCGATAACTCCACAGGGTGGGTTCATAAAAAGTATACAGGATGTCTAGGAAAAAGTTTATTGCGGAAAACTCGGAGATGTTCTGTGAATAGAACTCAAAATATATAAAATATAGTTAACCAAAACTCAAACTCAAAGTCGATGAACCCTCTGTGTTGAACTCACAGGAGTTTATTTGGAAGTTTACCGAGCTTCTACGGAATGTGAACACCTTTAAAACCCGACAGGAACTTCATGCATCAGAACCCTAGACATAATCACCTCAAACTATAGATCATGAAATCTAGAAAATGTGAACTCATATAAATGAAGACCAACCATGTTTTCCTTATTTCAAGCTTATCCTCGTTGGCTCAATGCGGTGGCTCAATGTCACTTTTAACAAGACATAAAAAGTAATATGGATTAAGAAATGTTCCTTTGACTAAAACAAAAAAAAACAAATATGTTCCTTAGTTTGAGGTAACTCAGACAAAAGTTCAGTGGTAGATCTGATACCCCGTAACGCACCATGAAAAGGTGATCTACCAGCGTTACGGGTTCTACTTAGATTACCTCTCCAGTCAGGTCTATTAGACCTATGCTGAACAAACACAGACTGCTTCATTCGAATGAGCCGTGGCTGCCTTCCGTGTGTACCGCGAAGGGTCTTCTTCTTCTTTCTGGGTCCGAGCTGAAGCCGTCACTGTCAGCTCGGGTGTGAAGGGCCAGTTGCTATGACTATATGCCCTGAGTCACTTTTGATTCTCTGGTTTCAGCGCTACAACTAGGTCACAGGTCAAGTTTGTTTTCCTTTACAAAGTTGCATAATTCCTTGTATTGTTTTAGATTTTCTGATTTAAACAGATCTACTAGATTAGAGTGTTCTTTGGCGAATGAATATTTGTTTCTGACGTTGTTAAATTTTCTACAATGCAAAATCAGATGTTCCGCTGTTTCTGTGTCGCCACATTCCGCACAATTCGGGTTCTCCGTTCGTTTCATTTTGGCGAGCCAGAATTTTGACCAGTCATGTCCCGCCATGAGTCGATTTAATAATCGAACCTGCTGTCCATTTAGATCCAGGTCAGTGAACCAAGGCTTCTCCATAAATTCACTCTGTATTTGAAAGAAAGATTTTCCTTTTGTCGCGTATTCTCGGTACCAATTGTTTGTTTTGAAGAGTTTTTGTTTTTTTCAGGATCCAGTAGACATCGTTGTGTGAAATCGAATTTTCGATTTCTTCACAGTTTTCTCTGTTTAATCCTAGCTTAGCCAAGTCATCTGCTAACTCATTTCCTTTTTCTCCCACATGGCTTGGTATCCACTGTATGGACACCTTCCAGTGTGCCGCTATCTCCAAGATGTCGTTAACTATTTCCTCTCTATCCGGTTGTTCCTTGGCTTTGTTCAATATTTCGCATGTTGACTTGGAATCAGTGAAGATGACATGTCTCTCTAATTGTTCCTCATGTATCACATCTAACGCTGCCTTTTTGGCTATTAGTTCCGCTCCAGTTATGCTTACTTCATTGAGGAGGTGGAAGAAGAATCTTCGTTGAATAGATTCGATTCGCTCGGCGCCATTATCATAGCATGGACTCCAGACCGCTGAACAGTACTCCAGTGTCGAACGAACGAGAGAATAATAGAGCGATTTTAGGCAGTGAATGTCGCTGAAGTTCTTCGCAACCTTGAATATAAAACCGAGTGTCCTTGAAGCTTTGTAAACAACATACGATAAATGTTGCGTGTACGTCAGTTTCGAATCCAGCTGAACACCTAGGTCTTTAACGCACTGCGTTCGTTCGATGGTCGTTCCGAGAAGATGGTAGTTGAACAGAATTGGTTGTTTCTGACGTGAGAAGGTTATCACTGAGCACTTGGCCGGGTTGACCACCAACCGATTTAGAGTACACCAATCAGCAAAAGCATCAACCTGCGCTTAAAGTAAAAGACAGTTGGCGGTTGAACAGATTCGCATAAAGATTTTCAGGTCATCAGCAAACGACAGGCGGGGCCCTCCGATAACATAGTGTACGTCGTTGAAGTATAAAAGAAATATCAACGGTCCCAGATGGCTACCCTGCGGTATCCCGGACGTGGCACAGAAACTCCTCGAACGAAGGTCACCCAAGGCAACTGTCAATTGACGCCCTGTGAGATATGATCGAAACCATCTTAAAAGATTATCACCAACTCCTAGTCCGTCAAGTTCAGCGATCGCGATATCATGATTCAACTTGTCGAAAGCTGCCGTTAAATCTGTGTAGATCACGTCCGTTTGGCATCGAGCGATCATACCATCAGTGCTGTACGACGTAAGGCACAATAGGTTTGTAGTTGTGGAACGCCCTGGTGAAAATCCGTGCTGGTCGTCACTTAACAACTGCTTGCAATGTGTAAAAAGTGAGTTCTTAACGACCAGTTCAAAAAGCTTCGATACAGCGCTTAACGATGTGATTCCTCGGTAGTTGTTCATGTCCCGCTTGCTTCCTTTTTTATATACCGGAAACATGTCCGCCATTTTCTAGCAATAAGGAAATGTACCGCTAGAGAGGGACATCTGGAATATCTGATGAAGTGGATACAGAAGACAAGCCATGTTCTGTTTCAGAAAAACCGACGGAACCCCATCGGGTCCGGGCTTAAGCGATGTTTTAAGGTGTAATGCCGCGTTCGAGATTGATTCTGAATCCACATCAACTAGGCTGAGTGTTTGATTTGCCAAGGGAACATTGTCGGCGGCAGCGTGAACAGAATGACTGGTTAGTCTCTCGTCTTCATAAACACTGGCAAATTTTACCGAGAACAGATCGCAAATTTCCTGTTGAGTGCCAGCAGTCTCGCCATTATAGAACATGGATGAAGGTAAGCCCACTTCCTTACGTTGTTGATTAACATAGCTCCAAAAAGATTTCGGATGAGATTTGAGACGCCGTTGAACCCCACTCAGATAACGTTGAAAATGCGCACGACTGATCCGTTTATATTCGTAGTTGAGCCTGCTATAGTGGCGTTTAAGCGACATGGTGCGGTGTTTCGTGAATCTTTTAAGAGCCGCTCTTTTAATCCGTTTTAGCGAGCGAAGAGCGTTCGTCATCCAAGGGACCCGAGAGTCAGTCTGAACAATCTTTATTGGGACGTGTCTGTCAATGACATAAGCCAAGACGTGGGAAAAAGATTGAGCAGCGATGTTAACGTCGGTCGAATCAAGAATGCTCTGCCAATCCAAACTAGATAAAACATCACCAATACTGCGATAGTCGGCTCTACGGAAGTCATATGACACAGTAGCAGGAGTGTCGACGAAGTCTCGAGCTACAACGTCCTCGACAGCAACTATTAGAGAAGGATGGTGAGGGACATCCTTAACTAGAGGCACGGGAGCTGTAGAGATGACGGGAGCAATATCTCGGCCACTCACGAAGCAGAGATCTAGAGAGCGATTATTCTCATTCACCACGTTATTAACTTGGGATAAAGTTGCGGTACTGTAGCTGTCCAGAAGCTGAATAGCCCCTGCGTGGAAAGAGGAACGTTCATGGTCGGGACGGAGGAAGCCGCTGTGAGTTGGAGTCCATTCAATGCCCGCTAGGTTGAAGTCTCCCAAAATAATCATTTCATCATGGAGGGCAACCGTTTTCGAAATAGCAGAAACAGATCGGCAGTGCGCATCAACTAGGTCTAAAACTCGAGTTAGATCTGGAGGAATGTACACTGCACAAAGGAATAGAATACGGCCTCCAAGCTGAAATGCTACCCAAACTTGTTCTATGGTGATCCAGGAATCGTCTTCAACTGCACTTGCTTTCAACCTGACACTAACTGCAACGAGAACACCACCGCCAGTCATTTTCCTACTGTTATGTTCCGATCACAGCGGAAAACTTCGTAACCATCTCCAAAAACATAACTAGAAACAGTCCGAGAATCTAGCCATGTCTCGGTTAAGACTATAATGTCGTAGCAATGATCCATGAACGATAACCGATAATCATCAATAAGGCCGTTCATTCCGCCAACATTCTGGTAATAAATTAAAAGGTCCGAATTCCGACGTTCGAGGTTTGTAGCACTGGGAAAGGAAATACCATCAGAGCGGGAAGTGTCCGTTTTTTGACCATACTTGCCGTTACTTGGAATCTGGAAGACCCCGTTTCCCAACTCAACCGCAGGGCCGGGACGGCTGCTGGTCGCTGGCAGGTAGGGCTCGACTGCGTTGAGCGGAATAGGGGCTTCCTCAAGACTAGCGGCATTTGTGCGTCCCGGTATCCTGCTTGCAAACGTTGATCGAAGCTGGCTAGAAGATGAACTGGAAACGACGAACGAATCAGGCAACGAATTGTTCGAATTCACAGACTACTTGCCTGTAGTAGAAGTTCGGAAGCACCCATCACCCAACTCAAACGCAGGGCCGGGACGGCTGTTGATCGCTGGCGGGAGAGGCTCGACTGCGATGAGAGGGATGGGGACTTCCTTAAGGCATGAGGCAAGTGTGCGTCCCGGTGTAGAACAAGGTCGGTGAAGGCTATTTTCAATAGTATGATCACTTCGATCAGAAGCAATAGAAATGTTGAAATTGGTGTTGGAGGGTTCGAAACAGTTGGAGGCAGGGCTGGAACACGGAAGCAGATCAGGCAAAGAATTGATACTAACAGAAGCATACTTGCCTGAAAGTGGTTGTTGGGAAACCCCTCTACCAATCCCGACCGCAGGACCAGAACGACTCTGAAGGCAGGAAACAACGTCATTTTGATCACAGCAAACGCCAAGCGCGACTGGGTCAGGTGGCTTAGGGTTTCCCATAGTGCGAGAGGTAGTGCGTTCTGGTTTACGATGATCCAACAAACAATTAGATCTCAGCATGCTGGATCCAGTCCGGAGATCGGAGTGGTAAACTGGGACGAACCCAGAGGAGAGATTACGATGGACGGCGTATCCATACGAGGTAACCATGAGTTTTTTGGACCATTATCTACAAATTCACGGAACAGAATACCTCTCGGCCATGAATCCGAATTCAGTGCGACTTCGCGTAGTTTTGGGTCCATTCCGACTTTGTATGATATGAAGTTCATTCGGCTCGTGTCGAATCCTCTTTCGTAAGCTTTGGTTGTTCATAACAGCCAATACATTTTTATTTGTTTGAGCCGCATTACAATGAATCGTTGATCCGTACTCCACAGTGCTTCGAATTAGTGCCTTATGTATGTTCAGCATTGTTTGTGGGTGTCCCCCTCGTTTCAGTCCACTTATAACTTTGACCATGTTTAGCCGATCATTCAGTTTTTCTCTCAATTCCTTGTTGTGTCCGCTGAATGAGAGACTTCTGTCCAGTACTACCCCGAGATATTTATGCGATTTCACTGTTTCGATTGTTGTTCATTCAATTGCATATCCTAGAGACCTATTGCTTAATTGAAAGAGCAGTGATTTCGTTTTACTGGAATTTACTTTCAGCCCTAGATCTTCTGCCTTGTTCGTAAAGTTGTCTAGATATTCTTGTCCTTTTTCGTTGAGTTCCTGTATATTGTTACCCGTCACGATAATTCCAAAGTCGTCGGCAAACTGAACGAGCTCTACACCGTCGTATTGTATTTCGTGTAATCCCAAGGTGTAAATGTTAAAAAGAGTCGGTGACATTACGTCACCCTGTGGTAATCCAGTACTTATGGTCCTACTCAAGATTCTGTCGTTCTTATGAAAGATTATTTTACGATTTCTTAGAAATGCTCCCACCCAGGAAATGATTTCAGGTGGTATATCCTTATCTCTCATTATGTTTTCTAACACAGGTACATGCACATTACAGAAGGCATTACTTAAATCAATAAAGATAGCTGCTGTCACATTTCCTTCCCTTTTGTTCCTTTTCACCTGATTCACAACGTATGAGACACACGTATTTGTAGACAGTCCTGTTCTGAATCCGAATGTTTTCTCTGGGAAGATGTTAAATGTGCTTTTAGTCTCTCAAGAACAGCTGTGTTCAACACTTTTGTGCATGTTGGAACCAACGATATTGGTCGTTTTCCTTCGATCTTAGTTTGATCTTTCCCTGGTTTTGGGATTGCTACCACTTTAATGAGCTTGAGTTGTTCCTCAGGGTACCCTCGTTGCCATTGCTTATTTAGGTCAACTAGTATGTTGTCAATGACGGCTGGATTTAGCTGTCGAAGCATTTCATAGCTTATCCTGTCCTCTCCTGGCGCGGTGGCTGATTTCTTTGAAGCGACAATCGTATTACATTTTGCCCTGTCCAAGATGTCATAACTCGCAAATGAGCCTCCAGTTGCTATCTCGTTGTTTTCGTAGTTCTGTCCAAAATGTGCGTCCAAAAACTTTTCGGCCATTTCAGCATCGTCTATCAGCATGTTATTCGCCTTCCGATGTATTCGTTTCCCCGTTAGTCTTCCTAGCTTGCAGAGGGATTAATTTGCTCAATGAACTCGTTCAATTTATGTTGCATTTCCTCTTTTTTACGGCGCTGAAAAATCGCTGACTCCTTTTTTAATCGTATCAGGTTTTCGGTGCTAGAGGCTCTATTAAATTCCATTCGTGCTTCACGTTTTCTTACCCATGCTTCTTCTACTACAGCAGTCCACCAATATTTTGGTGAACGGTTGTCTCGTTTCCTGCTAGCTCTACAAGCTTTCTCGACGTGCGAGCTAAGCTCGCTCAAGTTTTTGACTTCCATCGCTTCCAGTTTTGCTAAGTGTTCGTTTATTTGTTTTTTATTGTAAATCCAACGTTGTTCCTGTTTCGTCGATGCTATCTCCAACTTCATCTGAATGCCCAAATGGTGGCTTCCTATCCCAAAGTTCAATACGTGCCAATCGACATTCCCGTATAACTCGGGTGAGCACATATAGATGTCTATTGCTGTCGCTCTCCTATTCAATTGGATTGGAATGTAAGTACTTGTACCGTCATTGAGAATTAGGAGATTGTAGCTGTTCGTCAAATCCATCAGAATACACCCTTTCTTATCATCTTGCTTATCCCCCCATCCGGCGTGATGTGCGTTCCAGTCTCCTCCTACAAGGACCCTTTTATGGTGTCTGGTTTAAAAGGGGGTTTGATTTTGGGGGTGTTGGGTGGGTGGGGGGTTTCATGAGTTTTTAATAATGCTGTTTTTCTCCGTGTGAAAGTGGGGTTTGTTATTCTGTATTCGTTTTTTGTTTCTGTGTGTGCGGGCGCGTTTTTTCATTCTTTTTTTTTTTCTTTTTTTTTTATGAATTCATTTATTTGTTCAGGCTCAATCGAATCAACTTTACAGAGCCAAGTTTTCATGTTTATATACATCAGTTATCTTAGAACTAAGGTTAAAAGGGTGGAACCGAATACTCGCGGCCGTCTAGAGGTTAATAGGAATTACAATTTTATGGATGGGAAAATTGCGGTGGAAATTTAAAACAAAGCATGAGGAACAATGGTTTTCTTATGTCTAGAATTTCAAATTACAATTTTTTAATTGAACGTTTTCAATTAAAAACAAAAAATTCACTCACTCTCTCTCTCTCTCTCTCTCACACACACACACACACACACACACACACACACACACACACACACACACACACACACACACACACACACACACACACAACACTCACACACACAACCACAATCACACACCGATGCACACAATCCTCAAAAATTTAACCTAAACAAGTAAGTTAATCAAACTACAATCTAAGGCTAATGTTAGTCAAAAACACATAAATGAGTTTCATAAACTCCAGATCGCGTGCGGCTAAAATGTCTCGAATCGATACATTGGGTTGTCTACCTCGAGCCCGAAGGGAATCATAAAGCTCAGATCTGACTCCACGATGCTCAGCACAAAACCAAATTACGTGATCTGCGTCCTGGTAACCTTGTCCACATTCACAGAAATTGCTGTCGCCCAGCCCAACACGGAACAAATGAGCGTTTAAAGAATAATGATTGGACATGAGGCGAGACATGACACGAATGAAGTCTCGACCCACATCCAATCCCCTGAACCAACATTTCTTAGACACCTTAGGAGTGATAGAGTGTTGCCATCGCCCTAAATCTCCTTTACTCCATTTATACTGCCAGCTATCGAGTGATATCTGACGATAAATATAGAAAAATTCGTTGAAGGCGATTTGTCGGTCATAAATATCGCCTTCGATAGCGCCCACCCTTGCAAGCGAGTCCGCTTTCTCATTGTCAGGAATCGAACAATGAGATAGGACCCAAACAAAGGTGATAATAAAAGAACGTGAGGATAAAGCACTTAGAAGACCTCGTATTTTCATAAGAAAATAAGAGGTGTGCTTTACCGGCCTCAAGGAGCGAATAGCCTCTATAGAACTAAGACTATCCGTGAAAATGAAGTATTGATCCGGTGTAAGAGAGGCAACAGTTTCTAGAGAAAAGTGAATTGCTGCCAATTCTGCGACAAAAAACAGAACAAGGTGCTTGAAGTTTACGAGCGACGCTATAATTTTCATTGTATACACCAAAGCCAGCGGAGTCCTCTATCAAAGACCCGTTAGTGAAAAACGTTTTGGTGGAATCAACTAGGCCAAACTTTGCAGCAAATATCACCGGAGCAATCATAGGACGATGATGCTCTGGGATTCCACGAAGCTCCTGTTTCATGGATAAATCAAAATGAACCGAATTTCCGAAGTTGGAGAAGCAAACACGATTGGGAATATTCAGCGAAGGGCTGACATCCTGTGTTATGTATGAATGGTACAAAGTCATGAAACGGGTTTGAGGATTCAACTCAAGGAGCTTCTCAAAATTTTCAATCACCTGGGGGTTCATAACTTCACACCTGGTGAGATGCCGGAGAGATAATTCTGTAAACCGATCCGAGAGTGGCAACATGCCAGCCAGCACTTCAAGACTCATGGTATGAGTCGAGTGCATACAACCCAACGCGATACGAAGGCACCGATATTGAATACGTTCCAGTTTGATGATGTGCGACCGAGCCGCTGACTGAAAACAAAAACTACCGTATTCTATAACCGACAAAATCGTTGTCCGGTACAACGTTAGAAGATCTTGCGGATGCGCTCCCCACCAGGTCCCGGTAATTGTGCAGAGAAAGTTTATCCTTTGTTGGCACTTTCGCTTCAGATACTCAATGTGGGATCTCCAGGTGCACTTTGAATCGAACCAGACCCCAAGATATTTAAATGACATAGAATGAGTTATCGGTGTACCCAAAATTTGAAGCTTCGGTTGTGCAGGGTTATGCTTCTTAGAAAAAACAACCAACTCAGTTTTCTCCGTGGAGAATTCGATACCTAGCTCGAGAGCCCAAGTAGACAAATTGTCTAAGGTATCCTGTAAGGGTCCTTGCAGATCGACCCTATTGGGTCCCGTGACAGACACTACACCGTCATCTGCAAGTTGTCTTAACGTACAATTCTCACTCAGACAACCGTCAATGTCTTTGACATAAAAATTATACAAAAGGGGGCTTAAACATGATCCCTGGGGGAGACCCATGTAGCTAAATCGAGAAGCTGTAGAGGTTCCATGAGAAAAGCTCATATGTTTCTCTGACAGCAAATTGTACAAAAAATTGTTCATTAATGGTGAAAAACCACAAGCGTGGAGTTTATCTGAGAGAACTTCAACAGATACTGAATCAAAAGCCCCCTTGATATCCAAGAAAACAGAAGCCATTTGCTCTTTTTTAGCAAAAGCTAACTGAATCTCTGTGGAAAGCAACGCGAGGCAGTCGTTCGTTCCCTTACCCCTACGGAAAACATATTGAGTATCTGAAAGCAGGTTATTCGTCTCAACCCATTTGTCCAGACGGAAGAGGATCATTTTCTCCAACAACTTTCGAATACAAGATAACATCGCGATGGGTCGATAGGAGTTGTGGTCGGACGCGGGTTTACCAGGTTTTTGAATGGCAATAACTCTCACCCGTCTCCAATCATCCGGTACAATGTTGAGAGCCAGAAACTGATTAAACAAGTGCAACATGCGCCTCTTAGCGACGTCTGGAAGGTTCTTAAGCAAGTTGAACTTGATTCTATCAGCTCCCGGAGCCGTATTGCCACACGAAAGGAGTGCGAGAGAGAGTTCTACCATTGAAAAAGGTTGGCTGATCTCATCTATCGAATTCGTGGTTTCGCGAGGAAACATTTGTGCTGGCACAGAATCTGGACAAACTTTTCGCGCGAACTTGAGGATCCATTGGTCCGAATACTCCTCGTTCTCGTTGTTCGTAATTCTGTTACGCAATCTTCGCGCCGTATTCCAAAGGGTATTCATCGACGTTTCACGCGATAGTCCGTCCACGAATTGTCGCCAGTATCCGCGTTTCTTGGCCTTGATGAGGCTCTTAAATTCTCGTTCGAGAGCCGTGTACCTTTCGAAGTGCTCAGGTGTTCCACGTCTACGAAAAACTTTGAACGCGTCGGACTTTTTGCGGTAAACCTCGGTGCATTGCTGATCCCACCATGGGGAAGGAGGTTTCCTGCGAAATGACGTTCCTGGAACTGGTCGAGTTTGAGCTTGAAGCGCGCTTTCCAAAATCAGGTTGGAGAGGAAGTTATATTCCTCCAGCGGTGGAAGCCCTTCTACCGTTGTTACGGCTTCATCTATTGCTGTCTTGAACCTTGTCCAATCGATATTACGAGTTAGATCATACGTGACGTTGATCGATTCCGGCGGAGTGAGCCCGGTGGCAACCGAAATTTTAATAGGCAAATGATCACTACCGTGGGGATCCTGGATCACATTCCACGTGCAGTCCAACGATAATGAATTCGAGCAAAGTGTGAGGTCTAACCTACTGCCAAGTGAGGATGGACCAGCCAAGCGTGTAATTTCTCCATTGTTGAGAACGGTCATATTGAAGTTGTCACAGAGGTCATATAACAAGGAAGACCGGTTGTCGTCGTACAGTTCTCCCCAGCCTGTACCGTGAGAGTTAAAATCTCCCATGACCAACCGCGGAGCAGGAAGAACCGAACAAATATCTGAAAGTTGTTTTTGGTTAATTGAGGCTCTTGGAGGAATATAAACGGAAGCAATGCAAAGGCTTTTATTTTTAATAACAGCCTGACATGCGACAACTTCAATACCTGGAATTGGAGGAAAATTCACTCTATAGAAGGAGTAGCACTTTTTGATCCCCAAAAGTACTCCTCCTCCACGTGAATCCTCACGATCAAGACGAATAATGTTGAAATCGAGAATCGGAAGATCGATTTCGGGTGAAAGCCATGTTTCACAAAGAGCAAATGCATCACAACTGATATTGTGAGCTAAAAATTTGAATGATTCCAATTTAGGAATAAGACTTCGACAATTCCACTGCAGAACAGTGATCAAATCCCCGACCTCTTTTGGCAAATTATCCATCGAAGGAAATGATAGCTGCAAGGAGGGGCCACTTTAATGTTAATTTCTTCAAAAAAGTTTTCACAATGGGAAGCATTGCCATAACAATGCTTTTAAGAGGGTCAGACATTTCGAGGTACTTGAAAATACCTTCCACAATATCATCAAATGAGAACAGCCCAGATGAAGAGGGGGCTTCTGTTCTTAAAATCGGGGCATCAGGGGTTTTGGATGTCCCCGGGAGAGATGGGAAATCCTGTGTGTAGCTGGCACTACGAAAACCAGGTGGATTTGGATTATCCTTATTTCCACTGCTCTTTGAATTGGGCATGTTGATTTGGGGCTTCTGATCCTTTTGTTTTTTGACACTTTTGCTATATTACACTGTAAAACTTTCATCCCTTCCGCCATTTTTAATCTAGTTATTTTTTGGATTATTTTTACTTGTTGCTCTTTTTCTTCTCATCCTGTATTTTAAATTTTTTTTTTTTTTTTAACTCTTTATTTATTCCAAATTTTTACATCATTTTACATTCATATATTAACCTAGGTGATCCTGCTAAGTAATAAACATTTCAACCTTATATGCTATCATTTATATCTAATTGTGTTAATATTATTTTTACTTTGTCTATTCAGTATTTTTTAACAGGGTTCCTTTTGCCTGCGTGTAAGAATAATTATTGATTTCTTAAAACTAGTTCTTATCTATAGAGAGAATTGATCATTGCAATTGAAGACTGCAATGATTTTTGTCTAAAATTATGAATTATTTTGTTGGACATTTCTTCTAGAGTCTCAACGTTTGAAATTCTTTGTAATTCAATAGTACTGAACCAGGGTGGCAGCTTCAAAATCATTTTCAGAACTTTGTTCTGAATCCTTTGAAGTGCTTTTTTCCTAGTAGCACAACAACTAGACCATATTGGCACAGCATAAAGCATGGCCGGTCTAAAGATTTGTTTGAATATTAGAAGTTTGTTCTTCAAACAAAGTTTGGATTTTCTGTTTATAAGAGGATATAAACATTTTATATATTTATTACATTTGGCTTGAATGCCCTCAATGTGATCTTTAAAAGTTAATTTTTGATCAAGTATCAGTCCAAGATATTTTACTTGATTTGACCAAGAAATTGGAACTCCGTTCATAGTGACCATATGACTATTACTTGGTTTCAAAAATGCAGCTCTAGGCTTGTGTGGGAATATTATAAGTTGAGTTTTGGAAGCATTAGGAGAAATCTTCCATTTTTGAAAATAATCTGTAAAAATGTCCAAGCTTTTTTGTAGCCTCCTGGATATAACACGAAGACTTTTTCCTTTAGCGGAAATGCCTGTGTCATCAGCAAAGCAAGATTTTTGACAGCCCTGAGGTAAATCAGGGAGGTCTGAAGTGAAAATGTTATAAAGTATTGGCCCAAGAATGCTACCTTGAGGAACACCAGCTCTGACAGGCAATTGATCAGATTTAGAATTCTGATAATTTACTTGCAAAGTTCTATCAGTTAAGTAGTTTTGAACTAATTTTATGATATAAAGCGGAAAATTGAACTTTTTCAGTTTCGCAATCAAACCTTCATGCCAAACACTGTCGAATGCTTTTTCTATGTCTAGAAGAGCAACTCCAGTGGAGCAGCCTTCAGCTTTGTTTGAACGAATTAAATTTGTAACTCTCAAAAGTTGATGCGTAGTTGAATGCCCATGGCGAAATCCAAACTGTTCATCAGCAAAAATTGAGTTTGTATTGATGTGAAGCATCATTCTGTTCAAAATTATTTTTTCAAAAAGCTTACTTATTGAAGAAAGCAAACTGATTGGTCGGTAGCTAGAAGCTTCAGCCGGATTTTTGTCTGGCTTCAAAATAGGTACGACTTTTGCATTTTTCCATTTATCTGGAAAGTATGCCAGATGAAAACATCTGTTAAATAGTTTTACCAAGAAAGACAAAGTACTCTCAGGGAGTTTTTTGATGAGGATATAGAAAATTCCATCATCACCTGGTGCTTTCATATTTTGAAATTTTTTAGTTATAGTTTTTACTTCATCCAAATCAGTTCCCCAAGAATCATCAAAAATATTTTCTTGTGAGAAAATATTCAGATACTCCCTGGAAACTTGATCCTCAATAGGACTTGTAAGACCCAAACTGAAATTATGGGAGCTCTCAAACTGCTTAACAAGTTTTTGAGCTTTTTCCGCATTTGTGAGCAAAATTTTATCACCTTCCTTAAGCGCTGGTATAGGCTTTTGAGGTTTTTTCAATATTTTAGAGAGTTTCCAGAAAGGTTTGGAACTCGGATCTAATTTTGACACATTATTTTCAAAATGTTTGTTCCTCAGGGCAGAGAAGCGTTTTTTAATTTGTTTTTGTAAATCTCGCCATATGACTTTCATAGCGGGATCACGTGTTCTTTGATATTGACGCCTACGTACATTTTTCAGACGAATCAAGAGCTGAAGATCGTCATCAATTATAACTGAATCGAATTTAACCTCGCATTTTGGCATTGAAGCAGCTCTTGCTCTATTTATTGAGAAAGCCAGAGATTCAAGAGCATTATTAATTTCATTTTTTGTTTGCAATGGAACATTAGGATCAAAGTTGTGTTCCATAGATGTTCGATATTGATCCCAATTAGCTCTATGGTAGTTGAAAGTAGAACTGATGGAATTAGAAATGATTTCTTGAGATATTTCAAATGTAACTGGAAGGTGATCAGAACCAAAGTCAGCATGGGTAATCAATTGACTACAAAGTTGACATGAATCAGTTAGGACCAAATCAATAGTTGAGGGATTTCTGGCTGAAGAAAAGCAAGTTGGGCTGTTTGGGTATTGAATAGTGTAGTAGCCTGCGGAACAATGATCAAAAAGTATATTACCATTGGCATTGCTTTGCGAATTATTCCATGAGCGGTGTTTTGCATTGAAATCACCAATAACGAAGAATTTAGACCTATGACGGGTAAGTTTCTGGAGGTCACCCTTGAGCCAGTTCTTTTGCTGACCAGTGCATTGGAAAGGCAAGTAGGCAGCTATAAAAGTAAATTGGCCAAATTTTGTTTCAACTGAAACCCCCAAAGTTTCAAAAACTTTGGTTTCAAATGAAGAAAGAATGTGATGTTTGATACGCCTATGGACAATGATGGCAACGCCACCACCAGCTCCATTAAGGCGATCATTTCGGTAGACAAAATAATTTGGATCTCTTTTGACCTTATGGGCAGGTTTGAGATAAGTCTCAGTTATAACAGCAATATGCACGTTATGAACTCTTAAAAAATTAAATAGCTCATCCTCGTTATCTCTGATGGATCGAGCATTCCAATTCAAAATATTTAATGACTTAAAATCCATTACTGAACTTCAATGTCATGACAATATTATTGGCAAATTTAATACCAGTTTGGATAGCTTCAAACATGGAATTAGTTTTTAGCATATCGGTTATCATGTCGATTAACGATTGCTGTAAAAATTCTAATTTAGGAGCGGATATGTTACCTAAATCAAATTCATCCGAAGTCCCGTGGGAATTTTGGTTTTGGTTTCTACCCGCTGCAACGGCAGCGTAGGTAGGTCCATTTACATGTTGAACATTGTTAACAACACGGTTGGGTAGGAATGTAGGGTTTGAAGATTGAACCCTGTTGGTACCTGCAGGTATCGAAATAGTATTTACTCCTCGTTGAGCGTTTGAAGTTACAGTTGCGGATGGAAAAACCTGTCCGCTGTTTCTACCGACGGTTTGGTAGGAATTAGTTCTTTGCTGATCGTTGTTAACAGCAGCAGAATGGGTAGTAGCTGGTCGGGAACGTATATTGTTTCCTACCTGGCGTTTAGAGCGTGACTGCAAAATTGCTTTGCGAGTCTTGCACTCCCAAAAATTTGATTTATGGTTTTCACCACAATTTGAACATTTGAATTTTTGAGGATCTTCCTTCACAGGACAGTCGTCCTTAGTGTGTGAGGAATCACCACAATTCATGCATTTACCAACCATATGGCAATGCTTTGTTCCGTGACCCCAACCCTGGCACTTACGGCATTGGGTGAGGCTTTGGAAATTGGCTCCAGTCTTCCTGAAATGTTCCCACTTCACTCTGACATGGAGCAAAAGGCTTGCTTTTTTTAAAGCTTTAATTTTTTTATTTTCTCTTGTGTTGAAGGGAATTAAGAGAGAGCGGTTTGAAATCCCTTGGGGGCCAGGCCGGGATTTCATTTTCATCTTAATTACTTGGACTGGGCTAATTCCAAGTAATTTTATTAACTCGTTTTTAATTTCATCGAGAGATTCACCACTGGGCAGTCCTTTCAAGACAACCTTGAAAAGACGCTCAGCTTTGGTGTCGTAAGTGAAGAAATTGTGGTTCTTCTGAGTAAGATACTAAAGAAGGGTGTTTGGGAATGAACGCCGTGTTTTTTTTTTTTTTTTTTTTTTTTTTTGGGGTTGGGTGGGGGGGCGGGGGGGGGGGTGCGGGAAACCCGGGTTTTTTTTTGGTTCCGCCTTTTTTTATACACAATATTTTTTTTTTTTTTTTTTCTTTCCTTGGTGGGTGGGGCGGAAGTGTTTTTTTTTTTTTGTCTTGGGGTTTCTGCCTTTCGGGGGGGGCAGTAGCGGGGGGGGGGGGGCGGCCCTCTTTTTTTTCTTTTTTTTTTTTTTTTTTTTTTTTTTTTTCTTTTTTTTTCTTTTTTTTTTTTTCACCGGTATCCGGTGGTTTTTCTCCCCCTGCCATAACCTCACTTATTTTTAGCGTCTTTTTGCCAGTCCACTTTCTTCGCGTAGGTTAATATTCTTCTCCTTTACTAACTATCACTTAATGGAAACCGAATTTTCTTTGAACTTTTTATCAGTAAAATTTTTCACTTGCTCACGGTTTTCAAAAGTCCAATTTGTTTGGAGAGAAGGCTCGTTGCCTTGCGATCGATGACGATGATGTTTACAAACTGAAGGGTCTTCTGAGCTTCTCAATAAGATGTTTGTAAAGCTTGTTCGATAAATCTAGAATATCTTTCAATATAGCTGGTTGGGATGGAGCTTACCTACCAATCAGGCCGGGGTGGCCTCTGTTGTATACATATGCTGTCTTCATTCTATTCGGTCCATGGTTGAACTTCGCCAGTCTCGCAGTCTGCGGAGGGGCCGCTGGTCGTCTTCTACTTGATCGATCCACCTTGCTCGTTGCGCGCCTTCTTGTGCTCGTCGCATCTTTGTAGAGAATCATTTCAACTGAGCTGTCTTAAGACATGCCCAGCCCACCGTAGTCGGCCGATTTTTGTGGTGTGAACGATGGGAGGTTCTCCCAGTAACTGATGCCATTCTTGGTTCCTTCGCCTCCTTCACGTCCCGTCTTCCATCTGCACTCCACCATAGATCTTACGCAAGCAATGTCCATATTTCGTGGCCGTAGATAATTACAACCGGTCTTGTCAATGTCTTGTAGATGGCCAACCTTATTGTTCTCCAATGGAATTCTAAATAGCAAACACAACAATGGTAGGAAGGTGTACAGGGTCTATTTGAAAATTCAGTGTCCAAAAGACTTTTGTAGAATGTTTGAAATTGGTAAGACTATCAATTCTATGCTCTGAAATTGCCTTGGTTGCAAGCAATGACTTATCCTTAAATGGCCCAACACGCAAAGCGAAGACTGGTTCGATTATTGCTCAAATCGAGAGATTAAAGGGTGTATTCGATAAAAATGGCACACGCATATATACTCATCAAAATTAAACTGATTATCGGATTTTCTTGAAATTTTCAGGGAATGAAGAACTACTAATGAGTTTTTATTTCCAACATTTGTTTTATTTAATTTCGTCTCCCATCCCGAATGCCCGCACCTTCCTTTTCACTCCACCCATCAAATTTTGTACAATCGATTTTCCCAGTGTTTTTGTTGTTTTTACCCAAATTTTCTTCAATTCTAGCTCTGTTTTTATAGTTTTGGGATGTTTGCGAAGTTCCGTTTTCATAATTGCCCAGAATTTTTCAATTGGACGAAGTTCCGGTGAATTTGGTGGGTTCATATCCTTTGGCACAAAATTGACTCCGTTGGCTCGGACCACTCCAATACGTTTCGAGCGTAGTGGCAGGATGCTAGATCAGGCCAAAACAGATTTGATCCTTTGTGCTTCTTAATGAATGGCAAGAGACGCTTCTTAAGGCACTCTTCCGTGTAAATCGCACCGTTTATTGTTCCGGAAGTGATGAAGGTAGCACTTATTTCACCACATCCGCAAATCGCCTGCCAGATTAGAAACTTCTTTGCAAATTTCGATAGTTTCTTCTCTCGAACATCCTCTGGAACATCGAACTTCGACTTGGCAACGAAATATTCTTGCCCAGGAAGTTGACGGAAGTCGGCCTTGACGTATGTTTCGTCATCCATCACGATGCAACCGGATTTGGTGAGCAGCTTCGTGTAAAGTTTCCGGGCGCGGGTTTTCGCAGTGATGTTTTGTTTTTCATTCCGGTTTGGGGCTTTTTGCACTTTGTAAACATGTAACCCAGCACGCTTCATGGTTTTCTGCACAAAACCGACTGACACCTTAGACTTTTTAGCGACATCTCGAATTGACATGTTTGGACGGTTCTTGAATTGTTGTACGACTTTCCTGGCCATTTTACTGTCCATTGGACCACTCCCTTCCTTCCTTTAGACACTCAGACGCTCCTTGAAGGTTCTTATTACACGAGACATAGTTGTATTTGCAATTCCAAGCCTTTTAGCAATCCACCGGTGGGACGCCCCTGGATTTTGATTGTGAGTGCACACAATTTTCTCACGGACAATTTCTTGTTTCGACGACATGACTGGAACAACTGAATGTATAACTATGAAACTTGGCAGATGTAAATAATACACTATGGATAAGATCTACTCAAATTTCTAGGTTTTTTACTCATACGATTCAAAAGTTACAGAAGATTTTCTGTGTGCCATTTTTATCGAATACACCCTTTATTTCAGTTAGCATTTTTTCCTGACTATACTGATTTACTTGATTCATGCATAGATTGAAAAAGAAATCTTTCAATTAACAAATGTGCAAGTGCCTTCAGAACGTTAATACGGTTATTGGGTTGAACTTAGGTTGGAATTAGTTTCAACCTGTGATACCCGAACTTGTTGTGAGTGTGATCCTCAATTTTGTATTTCAGTTTTCTACAAGTATTTTTCTGTGCCTCTTCTGTGCCTCCTAAAAGTTCCAAGTATTATTTAAAAAAAAAAGATCTTTCAGTAGTTACTCAAAATTACTCATGAACTGTTGTTTATAGCAGTGTTTCCCAGAGTTATTACTATACAGTTACCTCACTTACGAACAAAATATACTCTAAAAGCTGCTAACTTCGCCGGGCTTCAAACGAACCGCATCTCCATAAATCCCCATCTCTTAATCAACCATCACTAAAATAACGCCCCCTCCCTTTGTTTTCTTCAACTCAGGTGAAAGCATATCGACCGATTCGGTCCGGAACTGCCTGAAATTGCTGGAGAAGCGGTCCCACATCGAGGTGGTCAACGACAGCGGCGTTCGGATTGTATCGCTGACGGCGGCGTGCGATTCGACGACCGAGGTGCAGGGCATCATCCAGGCGCTGGATAAATTCGTCCCGGTCTAGGACCGGGCCCTCCCCCGGGCACAAGTAAGCAAAGTAGGGTGGTACACATATTCCGAGAGATCGAGAGACTGCTTTGACTGCTACAGCTGTGACAAAACGACGATGCCCCGCCTCCTCCTGAGCGCACTGCGCTTTTTTACAACCCCCGCCCCAACCCCAGCTTCCTGTTCCTGGTTGTGTGTGTGTGTGTGTGTTTATGCGATTTGAGACACGAGAGACCGAAGTGATCGATTGAAAGAGCGAGAGAGTGAGCGCGCAAGCAATCGAGGACAATTATTTAGGTAACTATTGAAACTACTTTACATTACTGTTATTGTTTTTTTTTTTTGTGGGGGATCAACTTTTAGGGATGGAATGAGAGCATTTGTTAAATTTCCTGATTAGCTCGTAGTCCCAGTGTATCCTAATCACCCCCTTTAAGTGTAATGAAGGAGCTTTGAGTTATTATCCAAGATGAGAACATATTTACCAATGAAACATGAGTTGTAGAAACTATGTAGAGCGTAAAAGTTCTCCCTTTTAAAGAGGACGAATTAGTAGAAAAGTTTACGCAAGATAACCAAGGATTTTTTGTTTTGTCTACTCTGTAAAAGATGCGCAATAAAAATTAAGACACAAATTTTAGTGCGGTAGTGAAAACGGAGCCGTGCTGGACTGCTTTTATACGACGACCAGTTGAAGAATGGGGTCCCGGTTTGGAGGTTCTTTCGAGTAGAGAAAGGGTGAGTGATTTTTTGTTTTAATTTTTAAAATAATCTTTATTTCTGATATCTCCATCTTCTCCTCAAACGACGGTTCTTGGATCATTTCCATTGTTCTTTTGTTTTTGTTTTTTTTTTCTTCTGTCGATTCAGATGTTGCTTTTTTTTCAATTTATTATTTTCCTTTTCGTTTCGTTTGCATCAGAGTTATCCATTGTTTTCTGTTTTGTTTATTTTGTTTTCACTAACTGTTATTATTAATTATAATGTTTTTGTCTCTTCCTTTTTTTTTGCTTCTTTTCTTCAATGTGGTAATTATATTGTATGTACGATTTTTGTTTTCGTAGTCGTTTCTCTGCTTCTAACGCCGCCAACAACCAAATATGTGACACCTTCTTGGTGGTATTTACTTTCGCGAAAATGACCAGTGGAAGTGGGGACTACATTTTGATGTTCTACTTTGGTCATTGCACTCGGTGTTTGCTATTTTCATTTTTAAATAATTTGTTTTTGTTTTACATGTAACCATGAGGGTTATTCTGGGAGTCGAAGTGACGTTTGTCACTTGGTGAAGTTAGAAAAGTAACCTGCAGTGACGTGACTCTAAATCAAATGGAGAGTCACGTCACTGCAGGTGAATTTTCTCACTTCACCAAGTGACAAACGTCACTTCGACTCTCGGAATAACCCTCAATGTTAATCGCAAGCTTTAAGTTGATTCATTAACATAACCGTGGTCATAACAATAGCGAATAGCTACTATCTCCAGTCCAAACAGGAATAGCATGTCTATGTTGAAGATTCAAAACTTATCTAAATAAATTTTGACCGAAATTTTAAAATTTGGCGGCTTCTGGTAGGTGATAATCCATGATTAAATAGTTAAGCAGGGATTGTCGCAAAACACAGAGCAGTGCAAAATAGACAAGTGCTTCACTCAATTTCAAGTGTGCGTTTCTTGTTTTAGAAGAGCGCACAAAACGAACGTGCGAGAGATTTCGTAGCAGCACGAGAGACAGAAAGCGGCACATGCACTTCTCTGTCAGAGATAAAAAGTAATGCACTGTTCTTTACTTCGTGCTTTGGATAATGGTATCAAAATTATAAAATAAATGATTTTAGTAACAAAAAGGCATTGTAGGAGCTCATAGAGGGGAAATTTCATTAAAATCTTAATTCACAAACTAGTTGGGCCGTTTGAAAATAACGTAATAGGGGGGAAATGGGGCATACTGAGCATACGGGGTAGTTTGAGCACCCCCTTTTTCTCTGAGATTGAACATTTAAGCGGAAAAATAATTATATAGTGAACTAATAAAGGATTCAATTAAGCAATTTTGAAAATTGGAAAATATAAGCCATATATAAAGAACTTGAAAACTTCATTTTGTTCCCACTGTCAAGGAACATGGTATTCCACGACAAACTCTTGTACGATATTTAAAGCTTGCACCGCAGCAGAAAGTTAGACTCGCCGGGTCATATTCCACCGTATTTTCTGAAGAAGAGGAGGCTGAGCTAGTACAACACATGCTTAAACTAGAAGTAAGCTTCTATGGAGTAACGGCACGGGAAGTCAGAAGTCTGGCTTTCCAACTGGTTGAGAAGAATGGGAAAACACACCCCTTCAGCAAGGAGAAACAACTAGCTGGAGTCGATTGGCTTATTGGCTTCCGAAAGAGGAATCCAAAGCATTCATTCCGTTCTCCAGAGGCAACATCAGCTGCACGCGCTCAGGGATTCAACCGGAACTCGGTGAATAAGTTTTACGATGTGTTGGAAAAGGAATTTGAAACCGGCATGTTTTCTCACAGTAGGATCTACAATGTCGATGAGACGTCTGTCGTTACGGTAAGATAAGATAACAAAATCTTGATTTGTTACTGTCCTTCAGTTGTTTATTTTAGGTTCAAACTAAGAAATCTAATGTCTTGACTCTACGAGGTAGGCGACAGGTAGGCTGCATAACATCAGGGGAAAGAGGATTGTTATCCACGGCATGCCTATGTGTGTCTGCGACTGGACATTTCCTACCGCCTATGGTGATTTTCCCTAGAGCACGATTAACCGAGCAGTTAAAACACGGAGCGCCTCAAGATAGCATTTTCAGCTGTAATTCAACCGGGTGGATTACACTGATCGATTTTAATACATGGTTCGACCACTGAAACACACACCAGGAAAACCCGGTGCTGCTGCTACTAGACGGTCATATCTCCCACACACAAAACTTGGCGTTCCTCGAAAAGCATGTTGAGAACAATTTTACTATGGTGAGTCTCCCGCCTCATTGCAGCCATAAATTACAACCGTTGGACGTGAGTTTTATGGGTCCGTTCAAAACCAACTTTTCTAAAGCTGTGGAGACTAGAGATGGGCATTCCGCTCCTGAGCTGTTCCACTGAATCGATTCATTTTAGTGAGCAAATGACAACCAGCTCTTTAGAAAAGAATCGCAGCTCACCAGCTCACCCGTTCTCACTGTCCGCTTTGCTTTCCTGTGAGCTGAACAATTCATCTACTCTGACAAATCAAAATGCAGAAGAGAAAAAGAGAAGAGAGCTGTGTACAGTGAACTGATTCCCTTTTGATTTCTTTTTTCCATAAATCGCAGAACCGGCTGTAACTTTGCGAAGCACAATCTCACGCAACGCAAACGAATCTAAGTAGTTCTCAAGCGTTGGTGCTAGTATTTATTCTAAAGAATCAAAAATCCATTTTATTTTCGAATGGTCATTAAAAAATAAAGTCGAATCCTTTTGTTATTTTTTTAACTGAATAATAAATACATGTCGAATCTCACAGAGTGTAAATCAAACATCTCGATAATAGTTGGTTAATTGAATAAGTAAATCTTGTAATCTTGTACTTTACGTGATCAGATCACATATTCAAATCGATTAGACTAACAACAAGTTGTGAAGTGTTTTCTTTGCTAAAGCTTAATTTTATCCATAATTGAGACCAATTGTAACCTAGGATAGTCACTTCCACACTCGATTTATTCCTATGAGCTGATCGGCTCAGATCCGCTCTTTAAAATGAGCTGAATTGCCCATCTCTAGTGGAGACGTTTCTGAAGAACAACCCAGGAAAAGTTGTCACATTGAACGAGATCAGCAGTTTGTTGGGCAAAGCATTTATGCAAACTTCCTGTATAAACACTGCTATAAACACTGTCAGCTCCCTTCCGTACCATTCATTCGTTTTAAACCCGACCGATCAAGCGTCTTTCCTATTCCGCCGTCAGCTATTTTGCCGATTCCCAAATCGACAGGAAGGAAGGTTGCGAGCATTCGAAAAAGGGACAAAGCAACAAAATTAACCACTAGTCCATACAGGCACTAGGCATTGAAACAATTGCAGGCTACACGAGACATCATCCAGTTGACGAAGGAGAGAAAGGTTCAGCAAAAAGCAAATTCTAAACATGGTTCCGAAGCTTCTAAGAAAGAAACGTGGTCGCCTAACTAAAGCGGACAAGCGTAATTTGCAAAATTTGCATGATTCCCTTTGTGATTCATGCTTTTTGTGGTTTCACGAATGTAGCCGAAAGGGTGAAAACTGCCCATCATGCCGTCCGTAAGATTCTTTCTTTTTTATCTTGATGTAAAGATATTAACATAAAAATGGTCCAATAAACGATTCTTAATTCCTCATAAGTCTATCTTTAATCGTTAAAATATATTAAGGATTCAGATCGAAAATATGCATTTGTCTTTATTGCAAGTGTTTTCCGTTGCTGTCAATTTTTTTTCGTAAATTTATTTGTAGCGAGTGAAAGTGCGATAGCTTCTTTGCAATCAGCAATGGAAATGGATCCCGAAGAAACAAATGATCCTGAAAGTTATATTGAAGAAGAAATGCTGATATTTGCCGATTTCTATTCAACTACCGAAGAGCTAGCTGATGCTAAGGTTCGAGTGAAGGTAATTGGAATTGACTCGTAGAGTCCCATTATACAAATCAATAATTATGTATACAGAGGATCGTAAGAATTTGCTCTGGGAACCAAACATTTTCCTGGAAGAGGATGAGGAACGAAAAAACGAATGATTCACTGTACAACCCAGATCCGCCAAAGTTTTAAAATGCCAGGAAAATAAAGTGATTAGCCTATCGTCTGAGCAGCCGCAGCCGCCTGGAAGAGGACACGTCCATTTTCTCGTTTCGCCGCCGTCATCCATCCGCCTTACACCGTTTTGCCTTCTATGAATTATTCTACCGCAAAAACAGAACTGTGACCGCCGATTTCGAGTTCGAAAATGGACGTTTCGGGGAGAAAAAGAAAGTGCCGTCGTCGTTGAATAATGATCGCGTAAATGTGGTAAAATCTTCTGCTGAAAAAGGCGAATCAAAGAAGGTGTCATGTGCCATTTTTTTCCAATTTGCAGTGCTTGATCAAGAACAGAGAGGTATACGAAAGAGGATAGGCAAAATGATTGAGATAGGCAAAATTTTGCCCAAATTCAATTCCTTATAACTTTTTGAAAAATTGTTGAATTTGGACAACACCGGAAGCATTCGACGGCAACGCTGGTAGATCACCTTTTCGTGGTGCGTTACGGGGTATCAGATCTACCACCGAACCCTAGTCTGAATTAATTCAAACTAGGGAACATATTTGTTTTTGTAATCAAAGGAACATATAGGGTAACGGGATGTAATGTTAGGCCTGCTCCTCAACTCGGCCTATGTATCAATTATGTCATTAATCCAGTGATAATCAGCAAATTTATGTTTGCATCATAATTATCGATATATTTTGAAGCAGTTGAGACATTATTTATCAATATAAAGTTGTACACTTGAGTGATATTGTCAATTTTATTGACATTTTAGCTACCATGGAATCACTGGTTAAGCTGAACAAATAAACTTCATGATCTTCAAATTAGCAAAATTTGGCTAAATGGAACCGATATGAATAGTTATGCATCCTAGATATACAGAAATAAGTTACACGTTATACATTAATGATTCGCTGAGAAAAACTAACAATGATTTCTCAAGAAAACTGTAGACCCAATTTTAGGGACACATTTTCAACTACGCTCTCAACTATGGCCTAATGAATTTATTAAATAGTAAACAGTTATTATTCATAAAGTTTTCAATGGAAATGTATGAAAACGTGATTGTACATATTCCAAAGGGCTTACTCAAACCAAAATCTGAAAAACAAATTTCATAAAGTAGGAGTTGTAATGCTTTGAAATGAAATGTCCAATCGATCGCGGGTGAAAATTATTTAGGTGTAATAAAGTAGCTTTATCTTAATTTAATTTGTGAAATTTGGTGCTGAGTATAGCAAAAATAACGTAAAAAGGAATGCCTTGTAAGATAATAAAAATAAACTTTACGACGATTCTTTTGAACAAAAATTCGGAATGATGAGACGAAATTGAACCACAAATAGACCCAATGGTGCCTACAGACCGACATTGTATCCATTTCGTGGAAAGTTTTCGGCTTAATAAAGTTGGTGGGTTAACTTTCCTGGTTGAGAACTGTAAGCGTTTATTAGGTTTTTTAGCAAAGGTTTCCAAGTTGATTTTCGTTTCCGTTTAATTTTTTTTTTGTTTTTTTTTAATTTTAACGGGAGGGGGGGGTGAGGGATATTAATCCTTATTTCATTTTATGTCTTGTGAAAAGTGACAATACTCGGATTGCGCCACCGAGGATGAGCTTGGAATAAGGGTAACATGGTTAGTATTCATTTATGTGAATTCTCATTTTTCTATTTGATGTTCTATAGTTTGAATTGGTTATAACTAGGGTTCTGATGCATGGTCAGTATCGGAGTCATTGTTTGTTTTGTTTGCAATGAATCCGGTTTTGACGGATAAAGGGGCGCGCCTTTGAAGAGTACTGTCGCTCACAAAGGGTTTAAATAGCGGAAACTTTCAATAAAACTCGATTCATTGCCAACAAAACAAACAATGACAACTGTAACAACACCGAATACTTCATCATTTCTCAATAGTGATGAAGTAACTCGACATGCACTAAACAAAGGATACGGGATATACTACAATAGATCAAATTACTGGTCGCAGTGGTTTATGTCCCGAACAGAGGAAAAAAAAAAAAATCGACGGCAAATTTAGTCAAAATTCAGGAATATGCATGGTCACCAATATTGGCTACCGGACACCGGAGATGTTCCGGATTTTCAGAGGGCATGTCAAAAAAAAAAATTCGGCTGCTCGTATTTTTGTGTGGTGCAAAGTTACATCGATGACCCCTTTTTTTCCTAGAAAGTAGAACTCATTGAAAATTGAATGCCGGCGGTTGCACTAAGATCCGTTGAAAAAATTCCGAAATATGGCCATTTCCGTAAAACTGGTTCCGGATACTATGGTCAATCATGTATATCCTTCCAATCATGTATATATCACCAAAACATCAAGATTTTTCATGGAGATGCTTCAGGGAGCATATTCAGGACGATCAGTTGCCCTGAACACTCTGTAGTAGGTTCCAGGTGACCCGGGGGAAGTGGCCAATTTGGAAAATGTCCGGAGCCATATCAATATGGGTATCAAACTTCAAGATTTTTCGAGGTGATACTTCTAAATGCATTTTAGAACCAGCAGCTGCCATGACCACTCTGTAGTAGGTTCCACTTATGAGCTTATTAAAGGTCGTCCATCAATGACGTAGCATTTTAGATGGGAGGGTCTAGTGGATTTGTGACAATATGCTACGAGGCGGAAGGGACACTAATGAAAATTGAACATGGCACCATTGATGATTGCTTGATCAAGAACAGAGAGGTATACGTATTTGCGGGTTATGTATTTCTTTCTCTTTGTAATTTAACTGCCCTCGGAGTGTGGGGTCGCTTCGAGATGCTACAGCGGAATCGGAGTGTTGAATATCGGAAAAAAATAGTTTACGGTGATTAGGTCATGCCGATGTTCTGTTGCTTATTGGAGCGGTCCCATGCCTTTGGCGGATAGTGCTAGTTACATACTTTCAGCGTATCGTTAACCAAAACGAACCCTGCTGCTGACCGTTTCCCAACATCCCAGTGATTTCTCGTGGAAGTGCAGAGGATTTCTCGGCTTCCTTCAAAGCGATTATTTCGTCAACACGTTCTTTTCCATTCCCTACTTGACCAGCATTAGGGCACGGCCGGCGCCGGTATTGCTCCATAATGGGTCACCAGTTTTTACACATTGAGGATGTATGTTAGTCCCAAGCATCATCTGTTGGTTCTCTGTGTAATAACAGCTGATCTGGCAATAACGGAACAGCATCCGTGGGCGGTCAATCATGCTCATGCTCATACAATATATTAAGGATTCAAAGCTAAAATTTCTACCGATTTTTATAGATGTGCTCATTATGCCCCATATGGGTGCTCAATTAGCCCCGTACCTCTAAGAATGCTATCATTTCCATCCAATCATAAAACTTGTATTGTTATGGTCCAAAATGGCTAATTTCATACATTTTATTATCAGATCACTGATGAAAAGACTTCTATTGAAATATAGCAGCGAAACACATGGAATTTGAATGCATTTAGTAACAAAAAACTTATGCATTGCGTAGAGTGCTCATTATGCCCCTTTCTCCCCCTACTTGTTAGCACTTCAAAAGGTTTTTGTATGGAAACTCTCAGCCTTATTTATACATCCTTTTGCTCTACCAGACTCTGCTTCGCATATCGTTACATTACTCATGGATGATCATTTCCATTGTTAATCATGGATGGTACATGAAATTATCAGTTTGTCAGTTGTCTAATAAAATGCTCGATTCTACGTACATAATTGGGCCCTGTATTTTATTGCACAAAACATTATGAAAACATGTGGAGTAAACACAAATTTGTGCCGGTCCAATCTAGAGTGCCGCCGTGTCCGTTTTTCGCACTTGTGATTGCACAGAGACGATAAGGGAGAGTGCAAAAAGGCCACAAATACAAATTAAGCACTCTTTAAGGTAGAGGAGCTTTATCTCTATCCGCTGATATATTCAATTTGAAGGAATTGTATTCAACTTCCTATAAATTAGCAGACAAAGTGTTTGTTTACAAAAGCAAATTCGCCCTAATCAAATGTTGGCGCTGAATTGTTAATGCCCAAAGAGACGAGAGCAAATTCGAAATGATATGTGCGGCTTTGAGCGCACGGCAAAACAAGGGTGAACGGGAGTACAGACTGCACTTTCACGTCTCTTTGAAATTTAACGTGCTTTCTCGTAGCAGCGCGTGCTGCACTCAAAGAGATTTGAGTCGCACCTTATCCCTGAGTTAAGTCGAATTTCTTTTTTAACTAGACCTAGCATGAAATGGACGTTCAGCGACACATTTGAATTAATAGGCAAACGCAGGATTTGTCCAATAACAATCCATATCGAAACTCTGAAAAAGCTCACGTCCCGCCGTTAAAGGTCTCTAGACTCATGAGTGATTTCAATATTAAAAAAAAAACCCCTGTGAAACAAAGCCGCCCTACTTTATCACAAAGAAAATAAAAACAAATGCTTTTTCGGCGAATCATGAGATCATTCCATCCCTGGCACCTTCGGATTAGACCTTCCTTTCGAAAATAATCATTGACAAACGAACAAACAATCCAACTCCAAAGATTCAGGAACTAACGAAACTAGCAAACAACCTAAGTGCAGTTCAGTCTAAACCTTCCTCCCGCATGTTCCGATTCCAGTCCCTCCCGGCCAACAATTCTGGTTGTTGCGTTTGTTGGTGCTGTCGCGGTTTCCGATGCCGGATTGAAACTTTGCTCGATTAAAGATAATAAGTCATTATACCTACACGTACGATACAGAGTTTTTTTTTGTGTGTGTTTTGTTTCTGATTTTCCCTTTCTCTTGATGTTACGAATATTCGAAAACATGAAATTGATTCCCATTCATATCCCGTTCTCACTCGCGCGCTTGTGCTCATTTCGTTTGCATTCAAATTCCAATGTATCTGTGTGTGTGTGTGTGTGTGTGTGTGTGTGTGTGTGTGTGTGTGTGTACTCCTCAACTTAATCATAATAACACTTGTTTTGCTCTCCTTGCTTCCCAATTGAGTAAAAAAAAACCTACTGTTTAACCTAAAGTATAAAAAAAACAGATCGCGAAAAAAGATAAATAAATAGCGTTAAAACTTCATCTTATAAAAAAAACATCTGATTATATTCACGAGGGTGGAAGGGGGGCATGTAAAGTTTGCTAAAAATTAAAATAGAATAAATTAAAGGCACGGCCTAGTTTCTAAAACGAGGGAAAACTGTAAGATTGTTTTTGTTCTGTTTTTGTCCTGGTTCGGCGATCTTCATTCACCTTCGCGTGCATTCGTCTATTAATTTGTTCCTTTTGTTATATTTTTCGTACGCGAAAGAAAACGAATACAAAAATTCGATTACTACTACATACAAGCCGGTTACTGTTTTTGTTCTGCTTCTTCAATCTTGCTTCGTATTATATGAGTGTGTTTTGCTTCATTCCTCTTTGCTTTCAATTCGCTTCACTTTTTTTCCGTGGACCTTCTTTTTTCGTTTTCTGTGGGTTTTCTCCTATTTGTTTGTTAAATATAAAAGTCTTCGATTATTATTCTTACTGTTTTGTTTGTTTTGTTTTGTGTTTATTTTAGTACTATTATTACTTTTATATCCTTGCCATTGTAGTGTTGTTCTGCTTCTTGAAGTTATTATTAATGAAATACTTAACTCTTAGATCAAATATCTATGTATTTGTTGCAATTGATTACCTTCCTTTTACAGTTTTAGTAGTTTGTATTTGTTTTTTTGCTTCACATCCTCTACTTGTTTTAATTTAGTTAATTCGTTTAACTAAACATCATATGTCGTACTCGTTCGCATCCACCCACCTACTCCGTCAATCTCACACTCGATCATCCGCTCTAGCCGGTGTGCTCCTTTCAGAAAGGCATACGGAACAGCTGACGTTTGTCGGGAAATACTTGTAGCCGTCTCTATAACCGGGGTCCAGTGTGATATGAGCTGTGCGGCAGGCCCGGACTCGCTCGATGTAAGGTGTACGGTGAGTTAGAACGCTGCGAGTACGACGACGATGAGGATGCCGCCGATGCTCCCGGTTGGCCCTGCTGTGAAGATACTCCGAGCGAACTCGGAAGTCTTCCGCCACCAATGCCACTTCGTTCGGCTCCCCCATCGCCCAGCAGACCACTGCCGCCTCCGCTTCCGAGAGAACCGGACGGAGGATGGCTCCGGGTCATGTAATGATGAAAATTGCTTGGCGAAGGTGTGGCTATTCGATGATGCTGCAAATGAAAGAAGAAAACACCGTTAGATATTGAAATATGGTTTGCCCGTTGGTGCCACCTACCGGCAGGTTGTGTAAACCCATGGAACCCGCGGCACCGATCATGTGGCTTGGTCCATCGCCCAGATCCAGATGGAGACTTTCGGGCATGTCGCCGAGTTGAAGCTGTCCGAGCGATGCGGTCGCCATTGCAACGTCCGGCATTATATCTGAGAGATGTCCTTCCGAGCAGGCACCAGCTTCACCGGAGTGGTCACCGGCCGGTGCTGACAGTCGATAAGCTACCACGTCTCCACCGGGGATCAACGATGGCAGTTCCTGACGACGGTGTGTTCCTATGATACTTGGACTCGGTCCGAGCATACCTCCCGGTGGATGATGCAATCTACCTCCCATGCCACCATTACCAGGCAAATCTCCCCCGGTGGCTCCAGAGCTATGCGGCATGACTTGCGAAGGTGGTTGAGGTTGCTGCCGGGGGAATGTCATGTTACGGCCATAACAGGCCACGTTCTGTGGAATAATATCACTTGGCAGTGCTGGTGAAGGTGGCGGAGTGGTGTCCTCGTCCAGTGATTGGTTGCTCACATGGATATCGTCGCCCTGAGCTTTCGGAGTGGAGCCATCGGCATCCAAGCAGTAGCAGCTGGAATTCTCCAAAAGCTCCGCTATCTCATCCGGGAAGTTGAACTCGCGCACAACCCTCAACCTGATTTGACGATTTATTTCGTTTCGACTGGACAGCGGAAGCGTCAACGCTCGTTGGCAACTCGGAACCTGTCGAAGCTTTTGTTCTCTCTTTTGCATGGCTTCCATTGCGCTTGGGTCTGGAGCAGGAATTGACGCAGCCGCTGCAGCCACAACGTCCACTCCGGCCGTACCTCCGCCGCCGATGTTTCCGCTAGCATTACTATTCAGTCGGGACACCATATACAGCGTGTCCGGAATGTCCGGCATGTGGCGGGACCGCCGCATGCGCAACATTTCGATCTGTTGCGATGCGATATGATCCTCCAGCAACACCTTAACCTCTTCGTAGTACGGCATAAACAACCGGGGCCGCACGAACAATCCGTGATTCTTTCCGCCCCGAATCCATGCGTTGATTCGCAAGCTCTCGCGATCGTCTCCGATCATATGTGACGGTGGAGTACTGACCAAGCCACGCCGAATTGCTTGGTTCAGTATCTCGTTACTCGGTGGCAGTACGTGGTCCATGCGAACATGCGGAAGCAACTCCGATAAAATCTCTCTCAACTCTACATCGCTCAGGTCTCGCTTTTTGATTCCTTTCCTTGTTACTGAGTGTGCAGTGTGACTCAACAGGTTTGGTTCGCGATCTTCCATCCGCCGAATCAGTTCCTGTTCGCCCCACTTTAGCACAGCCTGCAACACTTCTAGTTCCGATGCCTGGAGAAAGTTATTCTGGAGCGCTTCGATCAATTGTGATTTATCGAGCTGGAAGAGCACCGGAGATCCGACGATGGCCGAAAACTCCTCGCGCAAATAGTGACAAGCTTGTCGATAAACCCAGGCTGATCCATGTGGTTGTCCACCCCAACGCAAAACCGTAGCAAGGGTATCCAGCGACAGCCATTCAAGAATCAGATCTTCGCACCCCTGAGCCAGTATGTCCAGTTCGAGAAATCTCCCAATTTGGTACAGTTCCATAGCTTCCTCCAGTGGTGAAGGTCTGGCACGGCCGGTATGGGTTAGAGCTTGTACTTCACCAAGACTACCGGCACCGCTGCCGCATCCATTCCCACGCAGAATCAACGAAAGGTCAACGGTATCCAAATAGATTGCGTGCAGCAAAACACGAGCATAGCGCTTTGGAATGACAGTTTCATCCAGAATGATACGTGTCGGAACATGCAGCGAACGGTCTGTTCCGTGTAGTTGATGGTCCTCATTGATGTTACGGATCCGTCGTTGGATCATGTTCTTGAAGAACGGTGATCGTGCACTGAGGATTGCCTTATGGCAAGGTAGCTCCAATTTCGGCCGGAAACCGTACTCCGAACTGCCAGAATCGGGCCGATGGTAGTCGCCACCCTCCGAGGTGAACACTATGGCGGCATCTGCGTAGTCCCCAGTTTCGAGCAGGTAACGCAGATCGTTTTCTAGCGGATTCGGCGTGCCGAAATCTTCTCCTAATCTACGTAGTAGACTTACATCTATGGTCGGATCGTGTGTACATAAATCTCCTGTATACAGATATCTTAGCAGCGACGAAAACATCGGAACGTCCACCGGTGAGGAGCGTAGTTCCAAACAGATACGTGCCCCGTAGCCCGGGCACCCGGCAAGCAGATCTCGAAAGTACGGACAACGAGCGGATAGCAGTGCACGGTGTACCGGGAAGACCGTTCCCCGAAACACCAGATCACAGTCGGTGCAGTGTTTGTAGTCGTACAAACTGGCGAGATCCTGTTTGAACGTGGTTGCCGGTGGCCTTGCCAGCTCAGCCTGGACCGAGAGGTCCTTCAGTGCAGCCAGGGCTTCGTATTCCTCCAGCAGGGCCGACAGTTCCATTGGGCTCCAGCTGGACACGAACTCCCGCAGCACCCGGCCATGGTCGCATGCTTTTGACGAGCGCCGTCGCCGAATCAGTTTCTTTTTCAGTGTAGCAAAACCGGTGACCTTCTTCCGTCGTTCCCGCACTACAACCGGTGGTCCTCCGACGGGCCCGTACGCTCCGCCAACCATTCCACCGCCGGCCGCCGTGAGCGGTGTCGTTGTCGTAGCACCAGCTGCCGTCGTGATAGCACCCGTCAGGCCCGGAATCCCGCCGGGTCCGCCGGGACAATCAGTTGATGCCGTCGCCCCCATCTCCGTAATGCATGTATCGCTTTTACTCTCGCACCAGTATTGCAGTCCACAGGGCACCAAGCATCCCCATAGACCGAGATTCATTTTCTAGCGGCGACTGCGGCACGCGACGGTTGATCTGCGAATGGGAGAAGAAAAAATGGGGGAGTTAGAAATTTTACGGTCTGGTTGGTAGGGTGCATTGGAGGGGGGGAGGAGGGAGGGCGATGTAATTTTTGAAATCCACAGGAAAGGAAACGGAAGCCGGAACTTCGCACACACAACACAACGTTGCCTCATTCCTTGGCGAGTGTGGTCAATTTCCGGTATGTAAGGCTTGTTCGCGACAAAATCTGGACACCCCTAAATACGTATATCCTTGGAAATACTTCAGCAACGCGTGAAATATTTCATGTGGCTATAATTTATTTATTTATTTATTTTATTCAACTCACAATATTTGATAGTCTTAATGAATCTATATTCTAGTTCTAAATACGTCAACACTAATATTAAAATCAAAGTCAGAGTACAGATGGTTAAATACGTTCATCATTGACCGAATTGGCTCGTTCAGATCATACTCGTAGTAGCGTCGAGCAAGCGAAAAAAAATCACTGGAATGAAGTGTGTATCCAGGTGCGTTTACGTCCAACATAGCCAGGAGATTTGGAGCGTCAAATTCACCAGCCAAAATTTTGAAGACGAACACAGCTTTAGCAGTTTTTCTACGGTGCTCCAATGTATTCAAGCCCAGCAACTGGCATCTGGCTTCGTACGGAAGCAGATTCAGTGGGTCATTCCAGGGAAGGAAGCGTAAGGCGAATCTAATGAACTTCCGTTGTACAGCTTCAATTCGATTGATTACTGTTATCTGGTACTGGTCCCAAACGACAGATGACGTTTCCAAGATGCGCGACACCAGGTACTAAGCCGATCAAGAAGATTTTGCAATTCGATACAGTTCGAAAAATCCTCAACAATCAAGTATATTTTCATATCATCGGCATTTAGTATGCAGAAATCTTCGCCAAGGTACAAGGCGACATCATTGAAGAAAGGTGAGAATAGCAACGGACCCAAGTTGCTTCCCTGTAGGACGCCAGAGCCGTTAGTGAACCAGTCAGAGACAGCAGAGCCAATTTTAACTGCCGGTTTTCTACCACACAAGTAAGTCCTAAGCCATGCAATGAGCTGAGCGGAAACTCCCAGCTTTTCAAGTTTCGCAATAGAATTGCGTGACTAACTCGATCAAAAGCTGCATCCCACGTCCAACGTTTTGAATACATAACGATGAAAATTCCACGAGATTAGTTGTTACGCTTAATCCAGGAAAGAATCCATGCTGCTTAGTGCTGATGTATTGTTTCACACGAGAACACAGATAGTTAGAGACTACTATTTCCAGTAATTTAGAACACGCGATAAGGAAGTAATCCGTAGTGCCTTACATTATTCTTCGCATCTTTTGTATGTACCGGAAACATGAAAGAAGCCTTCCAGAGTACCGGAAAGTTGATAAAAAGTCTAAGCTCCATACAAATCCATAAAATTGTATGGAGAAAAGTTCGAGGGGGAAGGGGGAGATTCAAAATATTGCGTGTTTATGCATTGACAAGTTGAACATGTGGAGTAGAGGAACAATCAACGACTCGCAGAGCATTTTTTTCAGAACACAAGCAGAAACTCTATCCGGTCCAGGTTGGTACGACGTTTTCAGTTTAGAGAGTGCCTTGGTCAAATTGTCCGCAGAAACAGTGAAGGTAACAGCATCAAAGGCATCACGCGGTACATACCTTAGCGCATCTGAAGTAATGCAGTCATCTCGCGGTTCCTCGAAGAGTGATTGAAAAAATTCAGCCAGCAAGGAGGATTTTTCTTCCGGTGTACTCGCCGAGCGATGGTCCAAGTGCATTACAGAAGGCAATCCGGTATCCTTACGCTTGGAGTTAACGAAGTTCCAAAATCGCTTAGGTTTTCGCTTCACACCACGCTCAGATTTTCTTGCGTAGCGTCGACAGAGCCAGTTGTTTAGTCGTTTATACCGTTGGCTACAACATGTATAGGAGAACTTGTTTAGAGATGATCGGTGAGAACGGTACGTACGACGAGCAGTATTTCGTTCCGTTTTACAAACTCGAAGTTCACGGCCCGACCATGAAGGTTTCGACTGAGGTCGTTGAAGAGGCACACAACCGTTGAAAACTTGATGAAGAATCTGCCTACACAATCATCGACCTCGGTGCAGAGACAAACAGCAAACCAATCGATTTCCGTCAATCGTTGACTCATGACATCATAGTTAGCATTTTTGAAGACAAATGCAGTAAGGTCATATTTGTTGTTGGCACTGCCTCTTTCAATACTGCTTTGAACGATTAAAATATGGGGAGGATGAGACGGATCAACGTGAATTAGTGGGTCGACAGCTTCTTCGAGCTCAAATTGTCTCCCAAACGAATCATTAATAAGAACGAGGTCAAGCGTGTTTCCTGCATGATTCTTGATATCGTTGACTTGTTCTAAGCCGTTCGAATACATGGAATCCAACAAGGTAGTGCATGATCGAGATAAAGTTGAATTAGAACGTTCAACAATACAAAACGACCCATTTACTCGTGTCCATCGTAAACTAGGTAGATTGAAGTCCCCTAATATAACGAGTTTTTCACCACCCGCAATGGCCATCGAGATTTCCTCCACACAAGCAGCATGGCGGCGTAAAATCAAATGATCATTCGCCATATCTGGAGGTATATAGATACCACCGACAATAAGCCAGTAATGGCTGAGCTTAACAGTGACCCAAACATGTTCAATAGTATGATCGCTTAGTGACGACAGTGACGACGATGATAAAATGTTGATTATAATAAAAACAAATTATTATTCATGCTTAACAATTCATGAAAAAATAAAAAAAAAATAAAAGTCAATGTTTTCCTCCTGGATAAAACCAGTGCAACTTCGCGTGTTGTTTAACAAATTCAATTTGGCTTTCAATATTTCGTAGCGAATCCTTTATTTTCAATTACGGCCTTGCATCTGCGAGGCATAGACTCGATCAGGTGGTCAATGAAGTTTTGTGGAATTGCTGCCCAAGCCTTTTGGATTTGTGCAAACAACTGATCCTTGTTTCGAACACCTTCACGATCAATTCGCTGATTCACGATCTCCCACAGGTTCTCGATAGGGTTCAGATCCGGAGATTGGGGCGGCCAGTCCATCACCATTATTTGGTTATCCTTAAACCACTGTTTGACGACTTTGGCGGTGTGCTTGGGGTCGTTATCTTGTTGGAATATCCATTTTAATGGCATATTCCATTCAGCATAAGGCGGCATAACATCTTTCAGGATGTTATTGTACATGAAACGGTCCATGATTCCATCGATTCGATGAATTGGACCAAGGCCGTTCGCTGAAAAACATCCCCAGACCATCACATTGCCTCCCCCATGCTTCACCGTCTTCTGGCAGTACCGTCGTTTTTCAGTCGGTCGACGTACACGGCAAATCCCGTCGCTTCCGAAGAGTTGAACTTCGACTCATCACTGAACAGGACCGTCCGCCATTTCTGCACATCCCAGCCAATATGAGATTGAGAAAACAGGAGTCTTTTCTTCTGGTTCCTAAGTGAAATCAGAGGTTTCTTCGCAGGACGTCGAGAGAATAATCCGGCTTCAACGGCACGTCGTCTGATTGTCCGATCCGATACAGATAACTGTAAATCCGTTTGCACCTTGAAGGAAGATTTGGAAGGATCCTTCTTAATGCATCTGACGACCATAGAGTCCTCTCTTGACGTACATTTTTTACATTTTTTCACCTGGTATTTGTCACAAATCGTTTTTTGTGACATTCCGCTCTTGTAATCATCGATTATTTTCTTTCGTAGTTCCAATCCAAGGCTGTCAGGAGCCATTTTGGTGTCTAATAACATAAATATAAGGAAAACATGAGTATTGACCTTTCTCAATGTTTATCATGCAATATTTACCTTGTTATGGTACAATAACGCAAGTAAGAACACTTTTGTCAACAAATGAAACCTTTTCCACCTTTTTTTAAACACTTCTAGAGGAATAAGTACACGAAAGCGAAAAGTTGAACTTGTTTTGACAAGCGCAAAATGGCTCTGGTCAACAAAACACTGCCGGTGAACTGTCAGTTGACAGCTGATGCTGCAATAATCATGTAGCAAACATCTAGACTCCTTAACCGTCAACTGCAGTAACTCACTCGATTTCGATTTCGAAACATTGAAGTTTACTGATGCTTTTTATGATTGCTCGATTTGAGTTGCACATGTTTTGTCCAATACTGTATATCATTGCTTTTTGATGGGGAAAAAACACCGATCAAGCCCAAGCTTGGCTTGAAAAATGTTATCCGAACTCTGCCCCATCTGCGACCATCAAACGATGATTTGCCAATTTCAAACGTGGTCGTACGGACACCGATGATGCTGAACGCCCTATTCCGCCAAATGAGGCAATTATTCTGGAAAATATTGAAAAATCCCTGAAAATCATCATGGACAATCGCAAAATGAAGTTGCAAGAGATAGCTGGCACTCTGAAGGTATCAAAAGGTAGTGTTTACACCATCATACACGAACATTTGGGTATGAAAAAGCTGTTTTCCAAATGGGTGCCGCGTTTGCTCACACCGGAGCAAAAACAACGACGAGTCGATGATTCATAGAGCTGTTAGGAGATGTTCATGCGAAATAAGAAGGAGTTGTTGCGTCGATACATCACAATGGATGAAACATGGATTCACCACTTCACTCCGGAATCAAATCGGCAGTCTGCTGAGTGGCGTGCAGACGGAGAAAGCCGTCCAAAGCGTCCAAAGACTCAAACATCGGCTGGGAAGGTAGTGGCCTCTGTATTTTAGGATGCGCATGGAATTTTATTCATTGACTACTTGGAACATGGAAAAACAATCAACAACGACTATTATATCGGTTTGTTGGATCGTTTGAATGCAGAAATCGCCCAGAAAAGGCCTCATTTGAACAAGAAAAGGGTGCTCTTTCACCAAGACAATGCACCGTGTCACGAGTCAATAAAAACAGCCGACAAAATGGTCGAATTGGGTTTCGAATTGTTACCGCACCCACCGTCTTCTCCAGATCTGCCCCCAGCGACTACTGGCTCTTCGCAGAACTCAAAAAGATGCTCCGTGGAAAGAGATTTGGCTCAGATGAGGAAGTGATTGCTGAAACTGAAGCATATTTTGAAGGTCTCGATAAATCGTTCTACACCGGTGGTATCGAAAAGATTGTATCACTCTAAAAGGAGATTATATTGATGAATAAAAATGAATTTTGGCCAACAAATGTTGTTGTCCTACTTAGGCCCGGGACTTATTGACCGATGTGTTAGCATCCGGGATTCGATAGCGTCATCCAGCCAGGTTTCTGTGAGAACCATTATATCAAACGAAGACTCGTTCGCCGCAGTCTAGAAGTTGTCCAGTTTTGTGCGCAGCCCCCGTACATTTTGGTAGTATATTTAAATTATTCAGTACATTTCTGATATTTTCAGCGAAAAGAAATTACTGTGATTTGCTGCCTTTCAAGGTATCACTGCTTGATTGTCCTAGAGCATAGACCAGTTTTAACCCTTTATAAGGCCGTGGCAACCAAGCTAGGATATAGCACATACTATTTTAGAATACATTGCAAACGGCGATTAGTGCATACGTATATTTTTCTTTTAAAAAAAATATGCAAAATTGTAGGTGGCAATATAGTTGCCACTGCCCGTTAAGTCGAAAAACGTTGGTGGCAATATAGTTGCCACCAATATCATTCGTTTATCCATGTTTTTTTTTTCACAATTGCACTTGATTTGGCACAGATTGTTCTAGAATGCTCAGATATCTTAAATACTTAACAAGTTTTGGTTATTTTCGAGAACATGATGGTAATATTAACTGCCGTTAGAAAAATGTAATTTCGTGAAACAAAAATCAATGTCCAAGTGTGAATTTAAATTTATAGTATCAAGAAATACAGAAGTTTTGTTGTATTCGCGCATAACATTTGATTAGATCCGGAAAGCCAAACATAATTTAACTCTTTTCACGTTGATTTACCTACGCAAAGCAACACTTCCGATAGATAGAAAAGGCGTTTCACTGTAGCACCATTTGTAGACATTATAGACAATATTTATCAGTTTATGTAGTTGAAATCTCACAAAGTTTCAAAAACACATCCACTTTCAACCCCAAAAAACGCAGCTTTTTTTTAAGTGTGTCATCATTATCTCAAACATTTTTTATTTTATTAGCGTTTATTAAGATTCAAAGAAGATGATTTTGATAATTCCTGGAATAAACAAGCAAACGAAAACAATTGTAATTCATTACCATTGAAGGAAAACTTACCCATGCTTCATTCAGTTATTTTGTGGAACTGGGCAAAGCATGGTATCACGCAAAGTGGCACTCTACATTTGGAGCATTGTACTTAAGACCTTTTGTTATTACATTTTCTACTACATAACCGACAACGACGATATGTGGACATCTTTTCTATCTTGCGACTTCCAACGTCAGAAAAGTGTAGACTATCCGGCATACTCATTTTTTTGGTAGTTGGACAATGTTTTGGACTTCTTTGTTGAACATGTAGCTCACTTAGAAGACTGCGTTTTCTCGAAGTACAACTACCAATGAGGCCACGAGCCAACGGCAGTCTAAATTGCAGCTGAGAAACCGGGTTGCACACACGTTTGTTGGTGGTATACAGTAAATACGCATACGTGATGGCTAGATCTATGCAGAAGTAGAAAATTTTTTTGGCTACTCCTACCTACTTCATAGATGCTTCGCTTTTGATCGAATCGATCAACGCCAATCATACGTTTAGTATATTTCTGCACTGCCTTTGGACATTCGATGTTTCTTTAGATTCATCGTTCTGCTGTCTTCCACATACAGTTTTATCTTTATGTGGATGAAACGCTGTAGTTAGCAGTGTGACAAGTTCCACATCTTCGCTAGTAGCACACCTGTTGCCATTAAGTTAAGAAAACATAAATGTGCCTTTGTTAGTCATAATCAAGTTGCTGTAACTAATTTTGATCGTGGTGTACTGCTTGGGTTGCCACATAATAAAGGCAACATTTTCTTTGATGCGCCACTTGTAGTCGCCTCGCTGTAACTGTCAATGGTTACATGACCATGGAAACCTTGCTCAATGAGCTTTTGGGTTGAGCTCCTCACAACTTTGGCTCCCAAGCCAAATGTACGTTGTTTATCATCGCGTTTGCCAGTATACAACTGAAATTCGAAAACGTATCCCGTTTCGCTGTCCGCTCTTGTCCACAGCTTGAAGCCTCTCTTGATCGGTTTTTGTGGCATATAGGGTAACGGGATGTAATGTTAGCCTAGCTCCTTCATTCGGCCTATGTACCAAATATGTCATTAATTCGGCGATAATCAAGAAATTCATGTTGCTATCGTGCTGACCGATTGCACCCGATGCAATTGAGACATTATTAATCAACTTTTAGCTAATCACTTCCGCGTAATTATTGATTTACTTAACTTTTTAGACATCATGACTAAACTGGTTAAGCTGAACAGATTATCTACACGATCTTCGAATGATCTAAATTTAGCTAAATTGAACCTATAAACCGAGTAATGCAGCAAAGATGTACAGAAAATAGTCACTCGTCATAAACTAACTGTTCACATAGATAAAATAACAATGATTTAACAAGAAAACCGTAGACCCCATGTTAGAAACATATTTGTTTATATGTTCCCAACCATGGCCTGTTGCATGAAAAGTGTATTAAAAATGTTGTTATTGGCAAAATTTACAATAAAAATGTCTGAGTTTCGGTTCTATGTTTTACAAATGACTCATTTTAACTCAAAACAAAGGAACAAAATCAGTGTAGAGTGATTTATAATGTTTTGACTATCGAATGACAGATAAATCATATGTGGGAATCACTTAAGTGTTTCTATGTTTGTTTTGTGGAATTTTGTGTTGGGTTAGAGCGACTACAGCTGGCAACGCCTTAGATCAGAAAATCGGAAGAAAAAAAACCATACGAAGACTGCATTTAATAACAAATCTCTCGAATGGGACGAAGTTGCATCCACGAATAGACCCAATTTGGTGATCGTAGACCGACATTACATCCATATCCCTCGAAAGTTTGTGACTTTATAAAATGATTTGTGTAACTTTTCGAGATACATACTACCAAATTTCTTGTTACACTTCTCTAAGCAAGTGTTCAACTAGTTAAATATCGCTTCCAGCTCAAATACTTCGAGTTATAATAAAAAAAATGCAATCGATCGTTGCATATTAGGCTGAGTCAAGGGACACACCCTACCCTACTGTTTAAGTGTTGATCGTCCTTTGAAGAGGATCATCGATTCACCAACCGATTGCGATAATGTTGGCCTGGCTTCTGATTGACATGCAGCATTCAGGAGAACAAGGATCGGACGATCTTTATACAGCTTGTCATAGTTTTCGGAACCCTTTGAAGGCTGCATACGGTTGTCGTTGAGATGTAAGTTCTCGGCAATTTTTTTTGCACCGCTTGCACGGCATGATCTCATCACAGTAGAAGAAGGGATCACTTGACCAATATAATTCGATACTTGCCAAAGGATGAAGACCCATTAGAACACATATCCCAGGGTATGCTTTGATTTCTGCTGCAGATACAGGCTTCCAATTTAAGCTTTGATTTTGATCTGCGTAGATATTTGTTTGTGTAACAATCTGTTGTATGACATCGTTGTTGAAAAGTCGTGCAAAATACACCGTTAAGTTTTTTAGAAAACAGCGCACCAGCATCCTGAGCAGCAACAGCATCCTGAGCAGCAGCAACATTATCCTCAAGAGATGTCGCTGTTCACTCATGCTTGGTACTTCCGAATCCGCCTCAAGGTCATCCTCAGATATATCTAGATCATCAGGCAGTTCATCTGATAGATCCAATGAGCACGACTGGAATTCACCATCCGATAACGGCGTTTGACGTCCATTGGCAACATCACTACCATCGACCGAATCGACACTATTAACAAAGAGGTTAAGCAGATTTACATCCTGGCATAAGCTCCGTTCGCCGAAGATGGACGCTTCCGGGACTGCCTCCAGATCTTCTTCGGAAACATCGGAATCATCAGGCATTCCACAAATCTTCTCCAACTCCCTTTCTATTTCATCGTCAGAATCTGCATCCGGTATTGTCTTCGCCATTTTTTCAGCTAAAACGTGAAATTGCGCGTTACAACAGGTGGCATTATTAGCAATTTTTTGCACGAAAGAAACTCGATATTTTTGTTCAATTTTGCAAAAAGTACCTCATTGGGCAGCAGTTGATTCTAAAAAGCACCAGTATATCAAAATACGTACTTAATTGATTTAGTTGCGCCGTTAAAATATTGGACTTTGCTTTTACGCAAAATGAAAACAAATTGTTAATTCACCTTTATAGGGTTTCAACACATTTTTGTAGAAGTGTTCCCAATAATAACAATATTCATTTGCAACAGAAAAAAATATAAATGCATATTGTTTTTAATAAGAAAATTGTTGCAATCGTTGGTGGCAATATAGTCGCCACTGCCTGTTAAGCAACGTTGGTGGCAATATAGTTGCCGTTACCCGTGGATCCGAAAAACATTAGTGACAATATTCCGTAAATACTGCATCAAATAAAAAAAAAGCGATTTTACAAGTGAACATATGAATAAAACTGCAGAACCCGACACACAAGATCTGAAATTGTCCATCTATTTTATAACATTTACCAAAACGCCATTTTTAATGGACATTTTTGCTAATTTCAGTTTTCTTATAAATAAAAAAGCACTTAAACATGTATTTATTTTCAATCATTATCCAAAAAAATAATTTAAGCTCTTGGTATCCTGAGTTAGTTATCGACAAATAATCAACCATATATATTCAGTAGCTGTAGAGAATTAATTTTGAACTGTTGGTGGCAACATAGTTGCCACTGCCTTATAAAGGGTTCACTGAATGATTTCCCAGCTAACCAATAAGCATTAGCATATGCAGTAAATCAACCCTAAATCTGTATTTTAAATGCTACAAGCATTATATTTGCATTACATCAGCATCTTGAATCCAGAGCCTCCCGTCACAGTCGAGCCACTCCTGCCAGCGACCTTCAGCTATCCCGGCCCTGTGTTTGAGTTTGGAGAAGGGGTCTTCCAACCCGTTATCGCAGGCAAGTATGCATGCAATTTGAGCAAATCCCTTCCGATAGCATTTGTCGATTCCAGCAACTCAGGACCAATCCAGTATTGTCGATGCACAACAGAAGCCTCAAGAGCAGTAGAAAGTGATTCTTTCGTCACAAATTCTCTCTCGACTCAACGTGGAAATCTCGAGCTTCCCCCTTCGAGGTTTGAAGCTGGGCAATAATCCAATATTTCGGTCTACTATCAGAACGTGAGAGGCTTACGTACCAAAATCGTTCAGTTACGCTTGCTGCTTACCAGCTGCGACTATGAAGTTATTGTTTTAACGGAAACTTGGCTGCGAGAGGATATCAATAGTGCTGAAATATCATCTGACTATGCGTTGTTCAGTTGTGACCGTAGTGCATCAACAAGCCAACATACTCGTGGTGGGGGCGTATTGATTGCAGTAAACAACCACCTTCGTTGCGAGGTGATTCCTTTGATGGATTGTGAACGACTTGAGCAAGTCGCAGTTTGCGTAAGATCGACACATCGTTCGCTCTACATCATTGCTGTTTATCTTCCCCCGAACTCACACGCGGATCTTCATTCTGCCCATACAAAAGCAGTTCAGCATCTCGCGCTAGCGAAACCGATATCGTTTTGTCATTGGGTGACTTCAACCTCCCGAACTTGCGATGGCAATTGGACGACGTGGTTAACGGTTACATTCCGTCGAACGTGGTTTCCGAACAAGAACAATCCCTCATCGAAATCGTTTTCGAAGCGGGCTTACGGCAAGTTAACAATTTCTTGAACACCAATGGAAGACTCCTTGATCTTGCATTCGTAAGTTTACCGGAACATCTGGTTCTGGTCGAACCCCTCACTCCACTGTTACTGATCGACAACCATCACAGGGAATGAAGAGATTGGGGGAGAGGGAGGAAGGGGGAGGTTGGAAGGGAGGGGAGAGGGGGGGGAGAGGAAGACGAGAATTACGTATCAAGAATCTAGGCCAGTGTCAAACAGAACCCATCACGTTTCTGGGATTTTGTGAAGAAACAGAAATCATCTTCCCGAATTCCTTGCAACGTCAGCTACAGCGATGCTCATGCTAGCTCAAATTCAGAAGCCGCTAATCTCTTCGCCATATTCTTCGAGAGTGTGTTCAGCAAAGTGTCACCTGTACCACGTCAAGACTGCTTCGCCCATATTCCCTCGCATTCCATCAACCTTCCCATCATCCAATTTTCCCCAAATGAAATCTCGCAAGCCATCGAAGACCTCGACGCCAAGAAAGGATCCGGGACAGACGGCATTCCACCAGTTTTTCTGAAAAACTGCTCCACGGAACTAGCAGCCCCTTTTGCGTGTTTGTTCAACCGATCGCTACGTGAAGGAACATTCCCGGGGGTTTGGACTGCCTCTATCGTTCCCATTCACAAGTCTGGCAACGTCAACCGAGTGTCAAATTATCGTGGTGTTTCTATACTATGCTGCTTAAGCAAAGTATTTGAGAATCTGATGCACAAGGTGCTGTATACTGTTGCATCACCCTTAATTTCCGATAGCCAGCATGGATTCATGAAACACCGCTCAACAACAACAAATTTGATGTGCTACATTACTACGCTGTCACGGGAAATAGAAAAGAGAAGGCAAATTGACGCGGTGTATGTTGATTTTGCAAAAGCATTTGACACCGTCCGCACAGCCTAGCCGCGAAAAAAAATAGGCGGGTTAACTCAACGATCCAGTTTATTCTGCATGACGTCCGGTGTACCTCAGGGCAGTGTCCTTGGTCCACTGATATTCAACATTTTTGTGAACGATCTGTGTCTGCTTCTCTCCTCGTTTAAGCTTTCGTTTGCCGACGACCTGAATTTTTTTCGCGCTATACTGTCCCCGGATGATTGCACCATTCTACAGACGGACATCAACACCATATTGATCTGGTGTGGCGATAATGGCATGCGCGTCAACAGCAAAAAATGCAAGATCATATCCTTTACCCGCTCTAGTAATCCCGTGCATCACCAGTACAGTATGGATATTGAAACACTGGAGCGTGTTACTTCTATCTGCGATCTGGGCGTAACCATCGATGAGAAGCTTAGGTTCAATGAACATGTTGGGATTACGACTTCCAAAGCATTTTCTGTTCTTGGGTTCATTCGTCGACATGCTTCCGAATTCACTGACATACATGCTTTGAAAACACTGTACTGCACGCTGGTGCGTAGCATCCTAGAATATGCTTCCCCGGTTTGGTCTCCGTACTACGTAGCGCATATTCTTTCAATTGAACGGGTACAGAAAAAAGTTCGTAAGAATTTTCATTGCGGCTACTTCACTGGAACGATCCAAACAATCTCCCTCCCTATCCCGAGCGATGCCAATTGATAGGCTTGGAATTGCTGTCTGCCAGACGCGTGAAAATGCAGCGTTTATTTATATTCGACGTCATTAACGGTGTCATCGACTGTCCTGCGCTTCTTGAGCAGATACCGCTGAACATTCCTCCACGACGCTTTCGGAACTCCAACTTGCTTGCTGTTCCGTATCACCGAACCAATTACGGCTACAACAACCCTCTTGACGCTTGTATTCGGTCATTCAATGACATTTCTGGCGAGTTTGATTTCAACATGTCCAGGAGTATTTTTAAAAACCGAATTATACGAATTGTTTAGTTACATAAGTTAAGTTAGAATAAGTACAGTCTGTACGATCTTGTTGTAGAAGTTGGATTTCGAATGTATTTAAAGTTGTGATTCGAGAAAAGATTATGAGAATATAGAGGAAAGCGTAGGGGGAAGGGGTTGTTTTTAGGCGATGTGGGGCGAAGATGGGGTGGGTTGGGGGGTTGTGGAGTGGTGGAAGGGTGGGAAATGGGGTTGTGGGAGGAATAGTAGCAAGGAGAGGAGGATGCGTGATTTTTGTTCTTTGGAATAAGCTTCTAACATTTGTTAAGTAAACAACGACGAGAAAAACAATACTGGTTAAAATAAGAAGTTGTGGTTTCAAAACCTCTAATTAATCACATGTGGTCTTTGGGCAGATTTCACCCGCTAGAACCATTCTGTGCCATTGGCGGTGTTTGAGCGCGATCAAAGGCATACATTTTTGCCAGTCAAGGTGGCGGATCCGTCCCTGCCTTGACCTATCCCGCAGTGGGATGTTTGGCAAAAGTGTCTGTGTTTGCTTCGAAATACTGCCAAAACAAAGCTCTACGCTCAATTTCTAACTACTTCTGTTCAGTTTCATAACCTGCCGAGCTCTATCGGACCTATCGATCTTTGGTTCTAGCAGAATTTGCTGTTCACTACTGGGATCCCATGATGTTGAGAAGATATTTTCAATTTCGAAAACATTCTAACATTTGTTTTTTTTTAATGTAAAGCTGCTTAGTATAAAGGGTGTTCCGATCAAAATTTGGTCAAACAGTAATGTGTGTGAGTCGATCAAAGTTTTTATCAATAAGTCAAATTCTTTTTCTTTTTAAAGTTAAGTAAAACAAAAAAAATAGGAAAATTTCCAGTTATTTTCTTTTTTACCGAATGGGAATTGGCGGGTTTTTTTGTTTAACTCCTGCATGGTATTTTGTACCGTCTTCTTTTTCACTTTATTCGGCGGGGAACGCTTGTTTTGCTTTGACTGTTTCTCGGTCCATTATGGGTTTTTTGTTTTTTTTAAGGTTGACGATGGCCCAATATTGTTCGATTCTACTTGGGCACCACTTGAACGTTGTTGGCAGCATACCACTCCATGGCCCTTTTTCCGTAATGGCAAGATGAAGAACGGAACAATTGTGTCGCTTCAGGAGAGGCAGTAGACGTTTTTGTAGGCACTCGCTCAGATAAATTTCCTAAATGACGGTTCCGGTCGCAACGTAAACATTGCTCTTCAAGCCACAGGTACAGATGCCCTGCCACACCATATATTTCTTCGCGAGCTTTGACAGTTTAATGTGCTTGAAAATATCTGCCACCTTTCCTCGTCCAGTTGCCGTATAAAATTCCTGTCCAGGAAGCTGTCTAAAGTCTGCCTTGACGTAAGTTTCATCGTCCTGTACCACGCAATCAAATTTCGTCAGCATCGTCGTGTATAACTTCATGATCGTGCTTTGGCCGACGTGTTTTATTTGTCGCGATTTGGAGTCACCACTTTCTTGTAAGTCGACAGTCCAGCTAGTTTTTTAGCTCTATTCACGGTTGAAGGCGCCACTTCCAGCTTCTTTGCGACATCTCGGACGGAGAGGTTGGGGTTCCGCTCGAAACAGCGGGCAACTCTTTTTGTCGTCGCTGTGGCCTCCAACTTTCGATTTCCCCCCGATCCAGCTTTCTTGACTGTCGACAAACGTTCACCGAACACTTCTAATACGTTGGTAACAGTTGATTTAGCCACATTCAACAATTTCGCCAACTTGGCGTGAGAGTAGTTTGGATTTTAGCCATGCACGTGCAAAATTTTGATGCGTTGCTTTTCATCCTTCGACGACATTTTGATAACTGAAGTGTTAATCTCAAAATCAAAATAGAGGCATGATGCTATACGCACACATCTTCAAAATGAGGGGTGTGCAAAATTTTTTAATGCACGATGAAAGGAAATGCGTCAAGTTTAAGTGTTCATCAGTTGACTCTGTTAATGCTGAACGAGCGTGTATGATTCGGATTTGACAACAAATAATTTAACTATCGGTTAGGTGACGACACGATGGAGTTACTTGGATTTCTTGAAATCATCACATTTTCTTAAAAGTGCCGTGCGCTCTAATTTTAGCAGACGCGAGATTCAATCGATTCGGAGAAAAACGAAATCTGATAGATCAGTCTAGAGGAGTTAGAAATCAATTCGACTTTCAATTTGATTCGTCAGATCACAACAAATGAACTCGTGGCTCTGCTTGCATCGGCAGAAGGCGTTGTTAGGGACTATTCATAAACCACGTAGACTCATTTTTGAAAATCTCAGACCTCCCTCCCCCCTCGTAGACTTTTCTCCATACATTTTTTTAAATTTTTTTATTTGAATTTATTTATTTCGTCAATCATCATTGTAGACTACATATGCATTTACCGTTATGTAAAGTTAGTATCTACGGGGTACAACTCTTGCAGTCAAATTTTTTCTTATTGCCGCTTTAGGCATAGTAAAATCAATTATTTCACAATATTCATTGTAGATGTTCATCATTCTGTTCATTGGTCTATTTTTAGCATAAATTGTTCTCTGAGGCCTTACATGAAATAAATGTCTAAGTCCTAAAATGCGTGATGGTGCACAAAAGTTCAAACTTTCTTAAAGGTACGCTGCGAGATAACATTATTAACAAAAGAGATCATAGCAATTTCTCGTCTTTTCTTCAGTGATTCAATATCAATAAACATGTAACGAGACTCATACGAAGGAATAGGAAATGAATTCCAGCCTAGTTTTCTAAGAGCAAATAACAAAAATTGTTTTTGTACAGATTCTATACGACTAATGTATGTTTCTTGGTATGGAGCCCAAACAACAGAGCAATATTCGAGAATGGATCTTACGTACGTTACATGAAGTGTTTTGATAGTATATGGATCCTAAAAATGATAACTGAACCTTTTGATGAATCCTAACATATTGTTTGCTTTGAGAATTGTTGCATTAAAATGATCTACAAAGGTCAATTTAGAACCAAGAATCACTCCTAAGTCTCTCATTTTGTTGCATCTGTCAATTAACTGATTAGAGTACACGTGAAATCATGATGAGTAAGTTTTCTGGAATATGATATGATGTTACACTTTTTAATATTAATATCAAGCAGACTTTTAACACACCATTCGTAGAAGACATCAATTTCGCTCTGAAAATGTTGCAAATCTAACTTACTACAGATTTCCATATACAGTTTCATATCATCAGCATAGATAATAACGTTAAGATAATTTAACACAAGACTAACATCATCAACAAAGAGAATGAATAAAAGAGGACCTAAATGAGATCCCTGTGGAACTCCTGATGTGACATGAACGGCTCTAGAGATCTTTCCTTTGACACGGACCACCTGTGTTCTATCTGTCAAATAAGATTCAATCCATTTTAATAGTATCCTGGTTAAACCCACACGCTTAAGTTTGAAAAGTAGCAATGGAATGTCAACTCTATCAAACGCTTTGCTAAAGTCAGTATATAAAGCTTCCACAACATTTCCTCTATCCATTGCACTTAAAGAAAATTCTACAAATTCCAATAGTTCAGTAGATACTATAATTGTTATGTCTGTATTCTCCGTACACATCAAAACAGAGTGTATACAAACTACCGCTAGAAACTATCACAAGCTGTCAGTGGTACATGAGCGCGATCAACACGTTACTTTTGCCTGTTTAGGTGGCGGATTCGTCCGTGCCTTGACCTACCCCGCAGTGGGATGTTAGGCAAAGGTAACGTCCTTGGTTCGAGTACTGCTTTGCCCATGTCCTTCGCTCGATTTTCAATACTTCTATTCAATTTTCAAACCTGCCGTACACTGACAGAACTTTCAACACTTTCTCTTCATATCTTTCATTCTAGCAAACGTTACTGAGCGAATGATGAGCGAACATCTCCTTCTAGATGTTGATCTGCCTTTGAAAAAACCAATCGCTTCAAACGTCTTAGGAATACTTGAAATGATTACGATTCCTCTATAATTTTTAATGTTTTTTTTTTAAATACTGGTATTAAAAATGATTTTTTCCAGAATAGTGGAAAGTCTCCTGATTGAAGTGATAGGTTAAAGAGCCAAAACAGGGGTTTTACAAAAGAAGTTGCTAGTCCTTTCACTAGTACTAACCACCTGAAGACCTACAAGAAGCAGAAAATCTCGAAACAAAGTGCAGAACAAGAAGAAGCGAGCAGCAACAAGGGCCCGGAAATTGTAGATTCGCGTCTTTTCGCAGCGTCCGGATGCATGCGTTTTAGCTGGACGATGAGACCTATGTCCTATGGAGGACTCAAAAACCCTTCCAGGTTCACAATACTTTACTGCCGTCGTTGGGGAGGATGTGAGCGATGCGGAGCAGGTCGATTCAAGTGGAGAAATTCGGTCGAAAGGTACTGGTATGGCAAGTAATATGTTCCTGTGGTTTGAAGTCAACCATTTTTTACACTACCGGAACTATAAAATGCGGGAAATCTACTTGATCTGAGTGTCTCCAGTAGATATTGTTGCCTTTATATAAGAAGCATAGTACACCTCCACTGTTTTGGCGATGGATTTAGCGTCGGCTCACTATGCCAAAACCACTCTCAATTGGCTTGCGGAAAAGGGCCTAGATTTCGTTGAGAAAAATATCAATCCACCAAATTGCCCTCAGCCTTTGACCCATTGAACGTTACTGGGCAATCGTGAAGAGGGTCTTCAAGAAGACTGGTAAGGCAGCTGGGAACATGCAGTATTCAAAAAAATTTGGGCTCAAGCGTC
>JAHHFK020001174.1:0-43240 GCA_024533555.2 Aedes koreicus
CCCTGGGATGCATAGTTGACGTAACCACCATCATGCCGATTGTTGAGAGAACGCGTTTTTCCGGGTTTAAGCTGAAATGCAATGTATACCAACAATTATGGACAAATGTTCTGTCCATTTGATGAAGTTTTATTAATGAAAGTTGGCCAGCAAGATAATTAGAATAGTTTCATTTTTTTATCATCTTTAAAACGCATACGCCAACTTATGTGAATAAACAGGCATATTACTGAACGTTTATTCTTATAGTTTGGCGTTAAAACCAGGCTGCTAAGTTCTGAATAATATGTCGTACATTCACGAATCGGGAAGCAACTGGACGCGTGCGATGAAACGTCATATTTTTTTTTTCGAAAATTCAGTGATTGACAAAAAAAAATTCATTTGAAAATGTCCGACAAAGGTGCTCCGTCTCTATTGCTGTCCTATTCAAGTTCAGATAACGACGGTGAGAGTGATGCAAATTTGACGGTGGAAATTCCCGATAATCAGCCGATACCGCCATTACAACAAGATAATGATCATGAGGCTAATGATCCCGAGAAAAATGAGCTCGAAGTGCCGGCCGACGAATATGTTCCGGAAATACCGCACATTGATCAGCAAGAGGTGCAACTACCGCCAATCCTAAACGCAGGCGGTAGGATTCCTGGTCTTCTAATTATGGTTTTACATTATCTAATGTTTCAATGTAGGTGATCTAGACTCCGATTCAGATTTACCGATGGCCATTTCCGGTGTTGAAGACGAAGATGCCCGAAATGGCTCTCTAAATGGACCCGTTTATGCCTTTTTGTGGAACGATGTGATATAACGAAGATATGAAGACATTGCGACTACTGACAAAGAAACAGATGAAAGATGTTGAAAAACTGTCTTTCAATTTGACCGAGCGCTTTCAATACCAGAAAGAAGTCAGTGGGATAGGAAAATCTGGGAAGCCTTCTATCATTAACAAGCTTTTGCCTTTGATGCCGGAGGAGAAACGCGAATACTGGATTAATTTGCCTGAAAACAATAATGTAGCATGTGACGACTAAGAGAGTACTAGTGGTTAATACGGTTAAGTAACTCGATACAAACATAAACGGAAATATATACTATGTAGATTACTTAAGTTGTTTTTGTTGGTTTATTGAATGCTTTGAAGAAAAAGAAATCAGCTCGCAGTTAATTTTATGGCTGCATAGATGGACATAAAATTAGAATAAGTAATGCATTTTAGAACCTGTAGCTAATCCATTGAATTAAGATCGGGAGGGGAAAATATACCTTTTGTTGTAAGACATAGTGTGGTCGAAAACCATTTTCCGAAAGGGCGTGGCCGATGCTATAGATGCTTACGATGCATTGAAGAAATATCATCAGAAGACGACGCGTTCCGTCCGAGTGTGCTCCTTCAACCTTGTAGAGGGTGGTAACGTGAAACAGCATCTGATGGAGATGGATGATCTCTTCGATCGGCTCGATGCACCCGGTACGGAATTGGATGGCGACACGAAAATATGTATGCTGCTGAGGAGTTTGCCCGCATCGTTTGATCATTTGGTGTCTGAACTCGATAGCAGGTCGGACGATGACATTTCTATGGACATCGTCAAGGCCAAGCTGGTGGATGAATACCATCGGCGGCTTGAACGGGACGGTGGCAGCTCTGGAAAGTCAAAGGTCGAGAAGGCGATGCGTTCGTCCGAAGGTAAGCAAAAGGAAACTCGGGTTTGCCATTTTTGCAAGCAGCAAGGCCATCTTCGCCGGAATTGTAGAAAGCTACAAGCAACGAATAAGGAAGCGGGACGTTCCGCTCCAGCCACCACAAAGGAAGTTGCTGGTGCAAAGGCGAAAGCGGCGCACGGTGAAGAAGGCGAACGGTTTGCTTGGATCATCGACAGTGGGGCAAGCGCCCACATGACGAACGATAGGGCGTTTTTCACTTCGCTGAAAGAGTTTGCTGGTGGGTGGATAACACTGGCGGATGGGAAGCGAACGCAGGTGCTCGGCGAGGGAAGTGGAGTGTTGTTCGGCTTGGGTGGCGAAGACGAAGTTGTAAGAATCGATATGAGTGATGTAAAATTCGTGCCTGGACTTTCCACGAGCCTAGTGTCGGTTGGAAGATTGGCTCAGAAAGACTTGAAAGTGTGTTTTGACGAGAAAGGATGCCAGATTTTTAACGCGAAGAAGGCCGTTGTAGCGACTGGTGGTCGTTACGGCGGTTTGTATCATCTGAAGATTACCAGCGTGTCGATGAAGGCTTCCATGGATCGGCACAAAGAGAACTGCCAGCATCAGTGGCATCGCCGTATGGGCCACCGTGACTGGACAGCCATCGAGCGAATTAACAAGGAGCAGCTAGGAACCGGTATGAAGGTAAGCGACTGTGGGCTGAAGCTTGTCTGCGAGTGCTGCTTGGAGGGGAAAGCTGCGAGAGGCCCCTTCCCGGCGGTGATTGAGCGGAAATCTTCCCAAGTGCTGGACATCGTGCACACTGATCTGTGTGGCCCGATGAAGACGGTCTCGCCAAGCGGTAACAGGTACGTAACCTTGAACCTTGTAGGTATGTAACCTTGTGGATAGCTTCGCTTTACCGTGACTTATTTACTGAAAAATAAGTGGGAGGCTAACAAAATAATACAGGAATATGTGCTTTGGGTCGAAAACCTATACGGCCGTAAGCCTCGCGCAATTCGGTCGGACGGAGGTGGGGAATTCGACAACCATGAGTTGCGGAGATTCTATAAAGCCGCGGGTATAAAACCGTAGTTTACCGCCCCTACTCCCCCCAGAAGAACGGTGTGGCCGAACGTAAAAATCTCGCTCACAGAGATGGCAACGTGTATGCTACTGGATGCGAACATATACAGGCGCTACCTACCTCCAAAACCGGCTACCATCGAGATCGGTGCAGAAGATGAACTGTGGTGGGGGCAAAAACCGGAAGTAGCACACCTTCGCTTGTTCGGTAGTGAAGCACACGTCCACGTACCGTCAGTGAAGTGGAGCAAGATGGAAAGCAAGGCACGGAAGCTGATATTTGTCGGCTATTCGAACGAGCACAAAGGCTACCGATTTGTCGATCCGGAATCAGACGTCATTACGATTAGTCGCGATGCTTTTTGGAGCTTGGCAACGGAACTTCTTCGGTGGAAATCCCACTTGTGGTGCGCGAACCATCAGCTGCAGAAGAGTTTGCCAGTGAACAAGAAAAAGACTATGAAAACGACAATGAACCATCGGAAGATTCAGCACCGGAGGACGAAGTGGAAGAAGGCTACGAAACCACTGAAGAACTTCGGCGATCTCGCAGGCAGAATGGTCGCAATCCACCGCGATATCTCGAAGATTACGTGCTGGATGAAGTCGTCGGGTTTGCTGCTAGTGCCAACGAAGAGCCGGACAACTACAAAGAAGCAATGAAGGAACCAGAATGGCGAAGCGCGATGGTAGACGAGCTACAGTCTCATCGGCGCAACGGAACGTGGGAGCTTGTGGAGCCACCTTGCGGTAGGAAGGTTGTCCGTTCGAAATGGGTGCTGAAGATCAAACGAAACGAAAAGGATGATATTGTCAAATATGAAGCACGAGTAGTAGCGCAGGGCTACAGTCAGAAACCGGGAATCGATTTCGAGGAAGTGTTTGCGCCTGTGGTTCGGGTTGCGACTTTGCGTATGTTCTTCGTGATAGCTGCGAAACGTAACATGGCAGTTCACCATTTCGACGTCAAGACAGCTTACCTCTACGGCGTGCTTGACGGAGAGCTATTTATGAAACAACCACCCGGCTTCGAAGTACCCGGAAAGGAGCGTCAAGTCTGCAAGCTTAAGCGAAGTATTTACGGACTCCGCCAATCAGCACGGTGCTGGAATCGAAAATTGAAGCAAGTACTGACGAAACTATGATTCACACCGTCTACAGCTTGTTCCCATGCTTGTTCGTGAGAGGTTCTGGACAAAACCAATCGTTCTTACTGGTTTACTGGTTACAAGAGTGGAGAGGAGGAGTATGATAAAATTATACTCTTAGATCAGACAAACAAAGGAATTCGTAAATCGCTTGCATGTAGGGAATATCATGCATTCCCAAAACATCTCTTACCTTAGCTTCATACCATTTTGAAAAAAAAATATTTTTAAATCAAATGGAAATATTGTTGATTCAAATTTATACATTTTTAAATCAACGCTGAGTAGTATTAAAAACAAATAAATATTTTTTTGATTCAACCAAAATCATTTATTTGAATCAAAGCCCTCGTATATTTGATTCTAATATGCTGTATTTCTCTGCGTGCTGGCCTGTGTTCTATGCCATGTGATATGAAGCAAGGTTTAAACAATTGTTTACCAATATTTCGGGGGATAAGTGTACGTGCTATATGTTTAGCCCATACCGTTTACCGTATTCTCGTTGCAGTTGAAAACCGGAAAAATCACTCCCGCAAATCAATATAACTGCTTTTCTGTATGGCAACAAAGTGTCGCATCTAGTGCGCTGTGTAGCACATCAGAGGTGCTGTACAGCGCACTAGATGCGCCACAATTCAATCGTACAGAACGAGAGAAAACCCGTTTGAAGACCGTTTGAAGAAAATAGACCACCTGAGATATTAGAGTCACCTTGACCAGGATTCATCTATACACAGAAAGAATTCTTGTAGTAAGAACTATCATTTTATCCGACTGTGCCTATCTTTAAAACTACCATGAAATTTTAGTCAAATTTACTACGTTTATGGTAAAACCTTCAACATTTGTGGTATATTTGACAGACCTCATATTGATATCAACCGCACCATGGTTGATCTAATCCCAGCAAGGACCTGACTGGCAGCCATTCCACTGTGGCCAACATCTCTAACATCCAAACCTCAAAAGATCCATTGTTTGTAAACAATGCAGGTGTTCGTACCCGCAGTAATAAACGTCAGACGGGCCTTATTCAAATAAGGCCCGTGATATGTTGCATATTGTCAAACGCTAGTAATTAGGATAGGGATGCCAGGCCCCTGAATCCCAGGCATGGTAAAATCAAACGCATTTATAGTCAGGTGAAAATTGTTGGTGTTTGCGCTTAATTTAACCCTCGAAATGGTATAGTTTCTACTGCTGTTTTTTTTGCGTGTATAAAAAAATAATTAACGTTTACCCAAAATTTACTACCCAATAATGAGTAAACCTACTATTGTCCACTTTGGGTGCAATTTTATCCATTAATGGGTACTTTACCATTAGAGTGAATAGCAGCAACAAAGTTCAGCTGATTAACGTCTGCGTTGTGTTGATGTGTACATCATAAAACAATAATATTAATTCGCGAGGAATCGACTCTTATATCATTCGTGCTACAATTTAGCAATTCATTTGACTATATATGAGTATTCTGCTGTGAACTAGAAAAACACCGATTGATCCGAAACATCGAATTTGTTATGTCTAATCCAAGATGATCGAATGTGGAGTTTGTTTCGAGGAATACCATGAAAGTGATTTGGAGCAGCATCGGAAGCTGTGCGTGGTTCGGTTGGTGTTTCGGTGCGTTATTTGTTCTTGGGACTACGTGAGTAAGGATGGATTGTGGATTCATCTGGCTATGCATGAGGTAAGACACGGAGACAAGTTGGTTAGAAATTATTTTATTATTGCTTTCAATTTGAGTCATTGTTTGATCCATAAGGGTCACCCACAATAGATACGTTTGCGTTCCGTTGACGTTAATTTGACAGAAAACCTATGGGAAAACTATCAAATTCACGCAAACGCATCCGCAACGTATCAATTGTGGGCCAGCCAATAGTGTTCTTATCAAAAGATTTCAGATGAACAAAAGGAAATGCATTATCAGGAAACGAAAGCGAAACACAAGTTACATCAGTGCTTTTTGTGCAACGACCAGCGTGCTTATCCGGAGAGTACCTACAAGAGTCATGTTCAGGTATGTAAGTCAGGCATAACAGTGACAAAATATACAAAATATATAAATATAAATTCTTAATATATATTGTAGGAAGTTCATGTTGGCTGCGAAAATTTCAAATCCGAAAAGCTCCAGATTGATCATCAGTTAACTCGTGGTATGACCAGGAATCAATCAGTGAATTCCGATATTTTAGAAGTCCATCAGAATGTCAGCAACATACCCATTAAATCTGAGCCAATCACTTTTACCTCTGCGCACTTTAAGGCATCACAGAAAGGGCAAAGCAATAACTCAAACGACAATGTGGATTCACGACTGAATGAGCGTTCGTTTGGTAATTTGAAGGCTGACAACGATTATCATAATATGACCGAGCAGAATACCGAAGTGCTTCCTATTGCTAATGGTGAAGACAACGATTTGCTGCTACCTGGAATGTCATTCGCTTGCGATATTTGTGGAATAACATTTCCATCTAATCACGCGACCTATTATCATAAGGTAAGTAAGGTCTATTCACTTTCAACATCTGATTCTAACAAAGGTTTTCTATTTTATAATTACTCCAAACAGAAGACAAAACATGGACAAATGCATAAGTGCCCTCATTGTCGAAGAATATTTCAGACAGAGGAATATCAAGCACATTTGTCATCATGTGAGAAAAATAGGATTTCATGTAAGCTATGTGATTCAACATTTGAACTTCCAAGAAATCTTACTAGACATATGAAACGAATTCATCATGTTAGGAAAAAGCCAAAAAAAGAGAAGCAGCCGTCACAGGATATGACATTCACTTGTGATATTTGCGGCACTATATTTTCCTCTTATCATAATGTCCAATACCATAAGGTTGGTGTTTTTGTATGTTTCCCATTAATTTTTAACGTTACTTTTACGTTCTTTGTTGCTCCAAACAGAGGAAGGATCATGGACGGAATCATAAATGTCCTCATTGTCGAAGCCTTTTCCTTCTAGAAGAATACCAAGCTCACATGTCATCATGCGAACAAAAAGAAAGAATTTCATGTGCATTATGCCATTCAAAATACCGAAATTCAGTATATCTAGCTAGACACATGAAACGTGTTCATCGAATTCCAGCTAAAAAGAACTCAAATGTCGAAACAGTTGCTAGTTCTAGTCGGGAAACGTCGGATTCGTGTCAGAACGATAATACACATAGTAATAGGGCTGAGAAGAACGTCACCGAACTATTCCATGAACCATCGAAGGCAAAATGTCCCCACTGCGATGGAGAATATGCCAGAGGTAGATCTTTGCTTAACCACATCAGAAATACTCATAGGCCGAGCGATTGCACTATCTGCGGAATCACATTTAACGGTGTAGAAAAGGCCCGTTATCATAAGGTAAAAGAATTATTTTGGATGCATATCCTTAGTTCCGTTTCTCGTGTTCAAGTTTGCTGTTTCATACAATTGAGGAATCCAAGTAAAGCTAAAGTGAGGTTAAACGTCGTAGTATCTAAAACTGACATTGCTAATACCTTTCTGGCTATTTTTTAAACTGTATGGAATTGATCAGTATCGTCATTATAGATGATTTTCTGCCCTTGTTATAACCATAAACTTTGTTTAGACAGCTCAAAAAACCATTTTTCATTTACCATTTTTAACCTCTCTGCATCCTGGAGAGTGTGTGCTGTTGAGTGGAATACCTGTAACTAGAAAATGAGAAGAAAGATAAGCTTTAAAGGTAGTTGGAATTAAATGGAAATTACTAATCTTTCTTCTCATTTTCTCTCTTTAGCGTTATTTATTCCTCCATAAGATGCAATCAATGCAGTAGGCCATTGGCCATTAGTTGAGAATATTTTCTTTTTAAATAATTATCCATCTTAAAAGTATCGTATTGTATACAATTTGTATTGCAATTTTATGTGTGCTCTACATCTTATTCCAAGCACCTAATAAAACTAAACGGCATGCTTTCAGTTTCACATGTGCAAAAAAATCGCACTGTTGAAATGAAGTGAGATGATTATTGTATTGTGGGATACATTTTATTTATAACTTCTCTCGTTTATAGGTTATGAAGCACACAAAGCCAATGTTCGAGTGCGGAAATTGCTCGAAAACGTTTTACTGGAAAAAAGATTATAAATTTCATTCAAGCATTTGCGATCCTGTCCAAAAGCAAAAAGAACAAAGTTCACCCGAAGAGATTGACCTTAAAATGGATATCAAAGTTGAAGAAACTACACTTGTGCCACAGGATGAAAGCGGACACTTATCGGCAGATATATTCACCGTAATTATTTGTCTTGATTCGTGTCAACTCGAAAAATATCGACGATAGATAAATCCTGGAACTCATTCAGTACGTTACAGTGAAAAACGTTCAGGGAACGTTATTGGTATTTTCGAGTTGACTCAATTTATTATCAAACTTAAGAATGTAATGAAACCCAACCGATGATCTTTATTGTTACAACTTTTACAGGTTCTGCATTGCGGTGAATCGAAAGACGTAGTGACAAGTGAAGCTGAAACATTAGGATTCAAAATCAAAGAGGAAATTCCAGAAGAAGACTTTGCTCATTCTACCGAATTTAGCGGAAACATTCAAATGCTATAAGATTGGTTACGTTAGGTTCCTTTATTGAAGAGACTAGAGTGCTAAAAGTTTCGGGGCTTAAAACACGATTTATAGACCATTATATATGTACAAACCGATTAAAATTATTTGTTTATTTTTTCTACTGCCAGTTCATGTTTCACGCTATTCTGAAGTTAATCATTTTTGAGTAAACAATCACTCAGTTCGGCCAAAAAAGCACTTACTCAGATATGGATAAACAAGCCTCTGCTCAAATTTGAGTAAATGTGCCTGTGGGTGAAACCGGAAAAAAGGTTACTCAGATGCTGAAATGAGTGAAATGGGTTAACTTTACTCATGTTGATTGTGAGGAATATGGAACCCCTTTCTGGGGATTTTTTTTTAAAAATTATACATAAAAAATGGATTCTGTCTGTCTGTCTGTCTGTCTGTCTGTCTGTCTGTCTGTCTGTCTGTCTGTCTGTCTGTCTGTCTGTCTGTCTGTCTGTCTGTCTGTCTGTCTGTCTGTCTGTCTGTCTGTCTGTCTGTCTGTCTGTCTGTCTGTCTGTCTGTCTGTCTGTCTGTCTGTCTGTCTGTCTGTCTGTCTGTCTGTCTGTCTGTCTGTCTGTCTGTCTGTCTGTCTGTCTGTCTGTCTGTCTGTCTGTCTGTCTGTCTGCTGCCTGTCTGTCTGTCTGTCTGTCTGTCTGTCTGTCTGTCTGTCTGTCTGTCTGTCTGTCTGTCTGTCTGTCTGTCTGTCTGTCTGTCTGTCTGTCTGTCTGTCTGTCTGTCTGTCTGTCTGTCTGTCTGTCTGTCTGTCTGTCTGTCTGTCTGTCTGTCTGTCTGCCTGCCTGTCTGTCTGTCTGTCTGTCTGTCTGTCTGTCTGTCTGTCTGTCTGTCTGTCTGTCTAATAAGCTCCGAGACTACTGAGCCGATCGGCGTGAACATTTGTATGCAGGGGTTTTTGGGACCGGGGAAGGTTCTTAAGATAGTAAGAAACCCCTCCCTCTCTCAAATGAAATACATATTTCTGCATAACTCGAGAACTGATCAAGCAAAGGAATCCAAATTTAGCATGCTGAAGTTTTTGGAGGCAAGAAAGGTTTCTATGGTAGTTTGAGACCCCTCCCCTCTTTAGAAAGGGAGGCTTCCATACAAATGAAACAGAAGTTTCTGCATATCTCAAGAACTAATCAAGCAAATGGAACCAGATTTGGCATGTGGGGTTTTCTGGAGGCGAAAAATGTTTCTATGGTGGTTTGAGACCCCTCCCCTCTCCTAGAAGGGGTGCTGTCATACAAATGAAACTGAAATTTCTTCATAACTCTAGATCTAATAAAGCAAATGGAACCAAATTTGGCATGCGGGGATTTTAAAGGCAACAAATTTTTTTTACAGGTAGTTCAAGACCCCTCCTATCTCTCTGGGGGGGGGGGGGGGCTCCCATACAAATGAAACACAAGTTTCTGCATAACTCGAGAACTAATCAAGTGAATGGAACCAAATTTGGCAGGTGGATGTTTTTGAAGGCAAGAAATGTTTCTAAGGTAACTCAAGACCCCATCCTCCCTCTGAAAGAGGAGGGTTCTCATACTAATGAAACACAAATTTGTGCATAACTCGAGAACTAATCAAGCATATGGAACCAAATTTGGCAGGTGGAGGTTTTCGAAGGCAAGAAATGTTTCTAAGTTGACTCGAGCCCCTCCCTTGTCTGAAAGGAGGGCTCCTATACAAATGAAGCACAAATTTCTGAATAACTCGAGAACTTATCAAGTTAATGGAACCCAATTTGGCATGTAGAGGTTTTCGAAGGCAAAAAATGATTCTATTGTGGTTTGAGACTCCTCCGCTCACTGAAAGAGGGGTCTCTCATACAAATGAAACACGAATTTCTGCATAACTCGATAAAAATTAAAGCAAATGGAACCAAATTTGGCATGTGGAGGTTTTTGAGAGAAATAAATGTTTCTAATGTGGTTTGAGACCCATAAAAATGAAACATAATTTTTAGCATAACTCGAGAGCCAATGAAGCAAATGAAACCATATTTTGCATTTGGCATGTTGAGGTTTGTGGAGGCAAGAAATGTTTCTATGGCAGTTCAATACTCCTCCCCATTTTGAAGGGGGGGGGGGGGGCTCTCATACAAATAAAAAGCAAATTTCTGCATAACTCGAGAACTAATCAAGTAAAAGAAACCACTTTTAGCATATGGGGGTTTTTGGAGGCTAGATTTCTACATACATAAAAATTAATTTCTGTTTGTCTGTCTGTCTGTCTGTCTGTCAGATCCCTATAGACTCGGAGAGTTCTGAACCGACCAACGTGAAAATTTATATGAAAGGGTTTTTGGGGCTGGGAAAGGTTCTTATGATTGTTTGAGAACCCAAACTCTCTCAGGAAGGGGGGCTCTCATACAAATGAGACACAAATTTCTTCATAACTCGAGAACTAAACAAGCAAATCGAATCAAATTTGGCATGTGGGGGGTTTTGAAGGCAAGAATGTTTCTATGGTGGTTCAAGACCCCTCCCCTTTCTGAAGAGGGGAGGGGGGTTCAAACAAATGAAACTCAAATGTTTCTTATAATATAAGAGCCCAGTGTGATGGTTCGAGAAGTAATCAAGCAAATGGAACCAAATTTGGCATGTGGGGGGTTTTGAAGGCAATGATTGTATAGTGGTTTGAGAAACAACCCCCCTCTGGAAGGGAGGGCTCCCATACAAATGAAACACAAATATCTACCAAAAATGAGAATTATCCAGGTTACTTAAACACAAAACGTGTATTTCTCGGGTAAGAAGCATGTTTTGATAGAAGTTTGAACCCCTACTTATTCAAGAAAAAAAAACTCATTTCGAAAAAAAAACCATAAACGTGCCAGTTATATTAAATTTTCCTTCATTTAGTTGCAAGCGTAGCAGCGCACGCCCCGGGTTCAGCTAGTTAGAATATAAAAGAAACTGATGAAAGCTGGATTGCATTTATAAAAAAAAAAACCTATCGTAACATCCTTCATGTTCCAACAAACATCGTTCACACACTCTAGGAAACTGTATATGGAGGAATTCTGGTATGTATTGCCAAAGTGTGGTTAAACATCGTGAAAAATGGATTTTCGTGTTGTCTAAGCAAGTATTTAAAGCGCAAGTATTTCTAAGCAAAGATAAAAAGAGCAGAAAATCATCGATAATGACGATGCTAACCAATTCCTTATAGTTCAAAAAATAACCAGAAAGTTATTATCAATTTTAGTTTCAGATACTACGATTTTTAGCCTCACTTTAGATTAACTTGGATTCCTCAATTGTAACGTGAGTTCAAATGGTTTCTACTAACTGTGTATTTATTAGTGGCACAAAGGCTACCCATGTAAGCCTCCAATTCTATCGGATAGGTGAACTCTTCCTCTTCGAAATGACCATGGTGGATTGATTTGGTGAGATTTCAATGACGAGATGTTCGCTGAAAAAGCCATTGTTTACGTTTGTCAGTTAGGCCTGTTGTTGTTTCGACAGATAGCGGTAGATCCTTTCGTACTCGTTGTTGTCCAGACTAGAGTCCCTACTCTGAAAAAAATTTTAGGGGTGTAGCGAAAATAAAAATGGGGGGGGGGGGAATATCGTATAATGGTTTTTATAAAAAAATGAAAATTGTAGTTTGCCCCGGGTATGTGGTTTTTTGTTTTTGGTATGGGGAAGAAGGCTATTTTACATTATGGGGAAAGTTGTGTATAATATGTTTTGTGTGGTAGTTTTGCTTTTGTTTATTGGGGTGTCAAAAACTATATTGTACAATATTCTTCTACTCCCCAATAATAATAAAAATATTTATTATATTCTCTGTGTGTGAAAAAGCCAAGTGGAACATGCAACACTTATTTCGATTAGTTCTTATTTTGCGTGCATGTATGATTCAAATGGGCTGCTCGATAGGTAGCCCCGATAGGTAGATTTGGTTTCACTCTTGGCGTGACTCTTTATAGGGACTCTAGTCCAGACTTGCCACAAGCATATCGTCGACATACAAAAAAATAAATGACATCACAACATTGACGCACTGGATGTAGAGGCACGGGTCTACCTCGGATTGCTTGTACCCAAGCTGCTTCAGCTTATCCGTTATTTGTTGTTATTTGTTGTTTCAGGCCGTAAAGTCTACGCTTCAATAGACACACTTCCTCCTGATATCCAGTATGATAGTCCATCGGTTGCTTTGTGTAAGTGGTCACCGTGAGTTCTCCGTGCAAATATGCCGACTTGACATCGATATGCTTGACTCGCAAGGATCGACGAGCAGCAATCGTTTACAGCGTTCGAAGTATAGTGTGTTTTGGTACTGGTGCAAAAACCTCGTCGCAATCGATGCCGTATTTTTTACTGCAGCATTGCGCTACTAGCCGCGCCTTGCAGCGGATCACCTGGCCAGATTTGACGAGATTCTTTTTGAAGATCCATTTGCACCTTCACTATTTTCCACGCCGAGTTTTCTTGAAGAGACGCGAACACCTCGTTAATTGCTTTTTTCCACTCGTAACGCTTTTGACTGCGCATAGCATCGTCGTACGTACGGGCTTCATCTTGTTGACTGGACGCCAATCGGGCAGCTTCCCGATAGCGCACCAGTGGTACACCAATATTTGACGGTCCACCCGTCGCACATCCTCGAGCTAGTCTTCTACAGTAGTATCGTAATCGTCTTCGCCGCAAATCGTTCATTCGGAATACCCTTTTAAATCACCATCCTCGGAGCACCTCCTCCGAACTTTAAACTCAACGCCAGTGAGAAGTGGTGCGTATCAGCGGAGAGTACTCAAAAGCTGCAGGTCTTCATCAACCGATGTCTGCGGTATGTAATTCGTGTCTGGTGGCATCATAATTGGATCTCGATGCCAACAGAAACCGATATCAGTGGAAATTCGAGAACGAAAGTGGAGGCGGGTCGACTACGAAGGGGCGGAAACGAAATCTGCAAACAAGCGCTGGATTGGAACCCAGCAAGACATCGAAACAGAGGCAGACCCAGGGGCTCGTGGCATCGCAGCCTCAATATGGAAATAAAGGAAGTCGATCAAAATCTGACCTGCGCCCAGGTCAAGGCTAAAGCTAGCAGGCGCCCAGGAGTCTTTCACGTTGGCCCTATGCAACCCTAGGGATGGAAGGAGACATAAGTAAGTAAATGCTCGGAACACATGTCATCGGACGTTGGGAACTCGTGCTCCTCCTTTGGATGGAGCACGATGCACCATTTTTATCCGTGTGTAACTTTTTTGTCCGTGGGTAAAAATTATAAGTATAACTAGTTTGGAGTGAATGTGCAAAATTTCATAACAATCGGTTCAGTGGTTATTGAGATGTCATCGAAACAAGAAGAAAATCGCCGGAGAATTTTGCGTGCCGTCATGGAAAATCCGACTGCGACCATAAGATGGATCGGAAGACAACTGGGAATCACCCATACAACTGTGTCTCGGGTGGTAAAATCGTTTAAAGAGTCCCAGACGACCGAGTGGCGGGCTGGAAGTGGAAGAAAATCGATGACAGCTGACCCTGTGAAGGCTCGGAAGGTGTTGGATTATTTCAAGTGTAATCCGAACCTTTCGATTCGCGACGTGGCTCTGAAGGCAAAGTGTTTCGCCTAGTTCGTTCAGCAAGCCATGAAACGAGCTGCCCTAGTAATCACAAGCATTATATTATTGCTCTTATTCAACACAAAATCAACATCTTTAATGCGGGATCGCATCAATTCAACAGTTGTCAAGTAATGAAGCGTTAGATTAGCTTTAAGAATGTAATGATGCATTACCAATGCAATAATGCTACTTTAGCAATGTCTTATGGCATTATAAAAGATATAGCATTAGTTCGATCTTAGTGGGGCCCTTTTCAGCTTTAATCCAACTTCAATGATGCACTAGACGTAATGCATATGCCCTATATATGCAAGCTATTATAGCCTCGTGGTTACTTGGGTGGGTTTCGTGTATTCAAGGTCCGCAAGGCACCGAACCGGCGTGATCAACAAAACACGGCGGCCAAATCCCGCACAAGGAAGCTGTATCGAGAGTGGATAACGAAACCGATGTGTGTGGTTATGGATGACGAAACCTACATCAAGGCAGACGCAAAGCATATACCGGGGCTGGAGTTCTACGTTGCCAAATCACGGTTTGATGTTCCGGAAGAAATAAGGAAGAAGAAAGTGGACAAATTCTCCAAAAAATACTTGCTCTGGCAGGCCATATGCCAATGCGGTAAACTGAGTAAACCGTACGTCACAACGGGTACCATCAACCCCACCAATTTTTGAATCCATACATAATAGTTTCTTCTTTATTTACTCGTAATCGCTCGGCAATACATTCAACACAGAATATTTCAGTCAGGTAATCGCTATGGCATTCCTAGGAAAAACTAAAGGAATTTCCCTCGGAATGGTCAAATAGCTCGTCAAGTAATTCCTCTTTGATCTCTAGCATCGTATAGTATGCCGATATCGTTATGTGGCTCGTGATTCAAGGTCGGATCATTCTCCTTGTCCATTTTGGCGAAATTCTCCTTCTTGATTCTCTTTTAGTTGATGCATCGCTTAGGCCAAGCGCCCACTGATGTGGCGGAAGTGTGACATCTGCTAGCACGTCAAAACCCTTTTTGACGTTCGCCTCACGCCACAAGACTTTCACTCGATGGTTTAACATGTTATGTGATATCACACCTCCACATCAGCGTGATACCACCGGATGGATATAGTCATGAAGAAAACGAATATTTTTTTGGCTCAGGAAGTACTAGCACACCTGTCCCAAGCTCAATGATTCGTCCCTAAGACCATAACTCACACCAATACACTCTAAAATGTTCTGTCAAAATAACATAGCAAATCAAAGCAAAAACAAAGATACTTGTACCAAAAGGTGCTGAAAAGCGCAAGAGTTCGTGGTAAGGTGCAGACTGCAAGACTTCGGAACTAGGGGTTCAACAACAATGAACCAATTTCAAATCGCTAGTTGCAAATTGATTGTTGGTGATACCACCACACCACATCAGTGGGCGCCTCGACTTAGAGCTAGGAAAGTTTGCAGGTACGCATATATAGGGTGACAACCTCGGACAACCCGGAAAACCAGTTTCCTGACGGTCTTTCGTCGATGCTGCGGCGATCAAGAGATGCATTGATACACTGTAGCATGGTAGCAACAATCAATATGCAACTAGCGATTTGAAATTGGTTCACTGTTGTAGAGCCCCTTGGTCCGAAGTACACCTTGAAGTCACCACCTAACTATACATATTTGCGCCTTTGTTTTGATTTGCTGTGTAATTTTGACAGAATATTTAAAAGTGTGTTCGTGTGAGTTCATTATTAGGGGCGTATTATTGAGCTTGGGACCGATGTGCTAGTACTGACTGAGCCAAGAAAAAAATCGTATTTGTTCGGGACCTACTGGTCTTAGAGTTAGTCTATGATAGTAGGGTGGTACGCATCAGCTGAGTTCTCCGTTATTGTAATGGCTGGCCCACAATTGATACGTTGCGGTTGCGTTTGCGTGAATTTGACAGTTTTCCCATAGGTTTTCTGTCAAATTTACGTCAACGCATCCGCAACGTATCAATTGTTGGTGACCCTTAAGATCGGTATCAGTTTTCGGAATAATTTCAAATCGCCATTGCGCAGGACACGGCATCCGTAAATGCTTTTTTTTAATGGATCCTCCATTTAACCATATGGGCGGATTACTGTGTAACCTGCCTGATGCATCCTATACTCGGTATTGTTCCTTGGTTGGTCGGCCACAATTTATCCTAGATTATAAACTGTAAATCCTGCCACCGTCATTGGGTAATGACTCGTGTTCCAGTAGTTTTTTCAGCAGATACCGTCGCTCCTTTTTCACCAGCAATTTTTTTTCCTGGATCTGGGGCAGCATTTTCCTTGAATTTGGTTCAAGTTGGGTGTTTGTAAATAAATAATATCAGCTGACATAACTACCATGTACACTAAATCACGTCTACGCACCATTGAAAATAATCCAGTATATACGGAACTTTCCCGGTACTATAAGCCGGTTCTCTAGTACGATAGTGATCCATAATTTTTCAAATGTTTCTTCGGCACAACTACGTCCTTCCCTTTTGGGTCCATGGTAGAACCAACAATCAATATGCAACTAGCGATTTGAAATTGGTTCACTGTTGTAGAACCCCTTAGTCCGAAGTACACCTGGAAGCCAGCACCTAACTATACATATTTGCGCCTTTGTTTTGATATGCTGTGTTATTTTGACAGAATATTTGAGAGTGTGTTCGTGCGAGTTCATTATTAGGGGCGTATTATTAAGCTTGGGACCGATGTGCTAGTACACACAAAGAATAATGATTATTAAAATTAAAAAAACCATTGCCAAAATTGAAAAGTTGCGTTGGTTCTTTTTCGTAGAAAGCGGTTTACTTTCAAAACCAAAACCTTCAAACCGTCAATTCAAAATTTTGCTGCTCTACATTTAAAAGTTGAAATTTTTAAAACAAATTGTAGAACTGTCAAATCGAAACCGTGGCATCGTTGAAAATAAAAGCCAATTATTTTTATTCCAAAATAACCTTTCATCCAGAAAGTGTCGTTTAAATAAAAGTATGCTGTAAAAATACTATTAACATAAAAAGTTTTCTTTTCAAATGAATTGTAGAACTGTCAAATCCACACCGGGGCATATTTGAAAATGAAAGCAAATTATTTTTATTTGAAAATGAACTTTCAACTAGAAAGTATCGTGCAATCAAAATAAATGTATGCTGTTTTGATTGAAAGAACAAATGGTTTAACATAAAAAGGTTTTAATTTTCAAATTAATTATTATAACTTTCATAGAGACCGGAACCGGAGGTTGGCGTCGTTCAATCACCAATGTTTCCATCCCGAAAGATCAAAGTTGAAATATTTACTCCATAGCTTCCGAATGCACCTGAGCCAGCTCTAGCATCTGATGCCGCTCGTCGTCGCTTGTGGCACCGCTGTAAAAAAAAAGGGATTATTATCAGTGACTTAATAACGCCGAATGTTTGTGAACTTTCCTGATAAGCGATTCGTTGGGGCGATTCGCCAAGGGGAACATTTTGAATGTGAAGCTTTTGTATTATTTGACAACAGTATAGAGAAAAAATTCATACGACGATTTCCTTTGTGTTGGTGGATTTGACAGTTCTACAATTTTCATGGTAAAAGAATTCACTTTTAAATTTACACACTGAACCGAAACATAACACTTTCAAATCAAACGAAGAACTTTCGTGGTAGATAATTTTGCTTTCAATTTAATGAAAAATAAATACTTTTAGAAGTAAAGTGCAAAACTTTTAATGAAACAAGATTTATTTTTTGTGTGTACTGACTGAGCCAAGAAAAAAATCGTATTTGTTCGGGACCTACTGGTCTTAGAGTTAGTCTATGGTAGAACCAACAATCAATGTGCAACAAGCGATTTTAAATTGGTTCACTGTTGTAGAACTCCTAGTTCTGAAGTACACCTTGCGACACCTTGCCATGCATTCTTGCGCTTTTCAGTATCTTTGTTTTTGTTTTGATTCGCTATGCTATTTTGACAGAATATTTGAGAGTGCCCTTGCCATGCATTCTTGCGCTTTTCAGTATCTTTGTTTTTGTTTTGATTCGCTATGCTATTTTGACAGAATATTTGAGAGTGTATTGGTGTGCATTACAGTCTTAGGGCGAATCATTAAACTTGAGACTGGTGTGCTAGTACCTCCTGAGCCAAAACAAAATATTCGTTTTCTTCATGACTATATCCATCCGCTGGTAGAACTACACAGAAAAAAATCTTGTAGTAAAAACTAACATTTCACCCGACTATGCCTATCTTTAAAACTACCATGAAATTGCAGTCACATTTATTACGTTTATGGTAAACCCTTCAACATTTATGGTATATTTGACAGACCTCATATTGATATCAACCGCACCATGGTCGATCTAATCGCAGGCATGGTAAAATCAAACGCATTTATAGTAACCATGAAGCTCTATATAGATACAACAATTTTGCATTATATTACGATATAAGTTTATGGTATAAAGCAGTCTAATCATACATGCGTACTTAAAGTAGAAATAAAGTCGAAGAGGGCCCCACTCCTGTCAAATTGAAGCTAGCGCACATGCTTTATTGAAGCCCGAGAACAAGTATAATTACGGCATAGTAACTTTTTCAGTAGTTGAATTACTGCTTCTACTGAAATGTTTTATTGCATTTTTAAAAGCAAATATAGAGCTTGGGATATTTTGGAAAAAAAAACATCAAAAATGTATTCAATTTTCTTCTATTTGAATTCATTTCCTCTGTTACGTTTTTTTTATTTAGGGATATTAATTCATATTATTTTACGGCATCTTCGCGTTACATTGATGGGATTTATTTTTTATAAGCTCAAATGTGTTTCCTACATCGGGATTCGAACCAACGCCTCTCACGAATGATCGATAAATGCCGGTTGCGTTAACACTCTTAGCTAAGAGAGCAATGGAATTATACAAGACAACTGCATAATATAAACGAAGCATACCCTCTTTGTCGTTCTATAAAAACATATTTCATGCAGCTTTTTTTAGATTCTGACTAAACACGTCGTTGAGACTGCGATACCCGAACCTTTTATCAGTGCAAACCTCAACCCGATACGAGTTACAAATGAAATCATACCCACCGCCGTTCATCACACAACAAGCTGACACAATTTTGATCACCCGGTGCAGGTTGAAACTGGATCATAAATGAAAATGATATATCATATATATGAGAATGAAGATTCCTCGTTGTAAAACAGCTCAGTCCTCTTAATACCAACAACCAGAAAAACCTGCGACTCCCCATAATGCAGCCATATCCCAAACCAAACTTTCTGCTGATAAGTCCAAGGTGAAGGAGAATGAAGATGACGATTCTGGATCTGACAGGCAGCTCGGCTCGATCATATGTTTCTCATTTCTAAAGTCAAGTTGGAAAACGTCATCCAGATGATACTGCAAAATGCTGCTTTTTAGCTAGCGATGAAGCATTTATTGAGATAATGCAATAATGCATCATTTAATGCGTATTTAACGTTAAGTTGTTTGTAGATATATGGTAATGCATCATAACATTTTTAATGTATTGCTGGTTGCAGTTGTGATTGGACTCTAGAAGTGATTTTTGCGAATTAAAAAGTGTGATAAAAGTGCACATTAACGTCAAATCGTTTTGTTGTCTTCGGTGCACTTATCCTTTATGCTGAAAGGTATAAGTTCACTGAAGACAGGAAGCGATTTGACGTAAACGTGCACTTTTATTCCTCTTTTTTTGTTTTTGTCGGTGTTCAATTTTAACAAGAATAAGGGAAAAAAGGAATGGGTTGTGGGGTGGGGGTTGTTGAAAAATTTTATGTGGGGTTAGTGGTGGGGATTGGTGGGTGGATTTGTTGTGTGATTTTCGTGGTGGGGGAGAAAAACGGAAAAAATAATTGGGTAAATTTATTTATATGTGGTTTTTGGGGGGCAACAAAGTGTCGGGTGTAGTGCGGGGGTAGAATAAGATGCGCGTACAGCGCACTAAGCGCCAATCAAAAGAAAGAAAGAGATAAAAACGAGTTGGTGCGGTGTGGGGTTTGGGGTGTAATTATGATAGGGGTTAATTGGTGTTGGTGGTTGGTGATCCTCATGGTAAGAGATATGCGGAAGCAGCCATTTTTGAGCCAATCGTGCAGCGAGAGCTGTCAAATCTGAGCCAATCGTGCAAATTTTGCACTGCGACAAGTGTTATCAGCCTCTGTGAATAAAATAAACACCGTTGCCAAATCGTTGAATCGAATTTCCGCATATCTCTTGCTATGAGGATCACTAGGTATAGTCAGGTGAAAATTGATGGTGTTTGCGCTTAATTTAACCCTCGAAATGGTAGTTTCTACTGCGGTTTTTTTTTTTGCGTGTAGGCTTTTTACTCAAGTTTTGGCGAAATCATCCTATTTTTATTTGTCAAACTGCAAAACCACTGTGTGCTTCGGATTTAAAGTAAGTTTGAGTTTTATCGAATAGCTGAAAAATTGAATTAAAGTTAACGTGAACAAAATTTGGGTAATCTGTATTAGTCGTACACCAATATTTTAAGGCACAAGTTTGAGTGATATTCCACTGACGTGTAAAGCGAAAGTGAATGCTGAAGAGCGTCTGTTGTTGTTGTCGTTTTTTGAGGGAGACCGACTGGTTATTCGAGTATTTTCGTTTATAAATACCTACAAATTCTGTTCTGGCATTATTCAATTCAATATGATTCAATGTGGAATCTGCCTTGCGGAATACCAGGAAGGCAAATTAGAACTACATCTGGAGAATTGTGTGCTTCATTTGGTGTTCCGCTGCACCCATTGTAATGCGGATTACATAAACAAAGAAGGATTATGGAATCATATGGATCTGCATGAGGTAAGGAAGATCCCAAAAATCGTTATCCATCCGTATCTGCAATCCACGCTGAAACAATGTTTATATCTATAGATTCCAGATATAATTAAGGAAGTACACTGTCAGGAAATCAACGTTACACACAAGCTGCACCAATGCTCACTGTGCAATGACCAACGTGCATATTCGGAGATTCCCTACCAGGAGCACGTTCATGTAAGTGATGGGTTGTAATGCTACTACAAATATGCGATAGTTCAATTATTGATTGCCCTTACAGAAGGTTCACGAAGGTTTTAAGTTGTGTAATGTCGATCAGTCAAATACAGGCCTGCCGGTATCATCGGAATCTGATGCCTATGGAATTGTTCAAAAGGTCAGTATTTCGGTATTTCCCATGCAAAGATCTTCTTGAGTCATTTTTTTTTGTTATGTTTAATTTTACTAGCAACGGTACCCTGTTAGACTATCTTAACCGGTTTTCTGAGAAAACATTGGGGGAGCTGTATTTGTGCAACATCTGCAACATTTCTTCTTCCAAAGCCAAATACCATAGAGTTAAATTAAAGCAGATTCAATTTGTTTCTTTTTTTAAATACAGTCTCTTTGTTCATTTTAGCTAACGAAGCATACGGACGCCAAGTATCAATGTCCTCATTGTTCGAAGGATTTTTTCGAACAGAACGCTTTAAGACTCCACTCGGTAGTTTGTGCGGGTAGAAAGCAATCCTGTGAACTGTATAATTATAAGCTCAATACCAAACACGATAATGTTGAAGGATCTTCGAAAAAGGTCACCCAAGAGCCAGAGACAAGCTCTGTTCCGTTAGAAGGAAAGAAGAAGGAGATTAGAAAAGTAAAAAGGCCAATGTGCCCGCACTGTGGAAAGGTACTATCTGCTAGACACTTGATGCCTCGTCACATCGAAATATGGCATGTACCATGCTCATGCGACATTTGTGGAATTAGTTTTCCGAACAATTATCAAAAAGATTCTCATGTGGTATGTATATCGTAACTTTTTCGTTTTTATATTCAATACAACATGCATAATTCCTTCATACAGAAAACGGCTCACACGCAACCAAAGCATAAATGTCCCTATTGTCCACTAGAATTCAAGAACACTTCACTGTACTGTTCACATTTACCCTTGTGTATAAGTAGGAAATTCACATGTGACATATGTGGTTGTAAATTCAATCACAATGTCACTCTTGTACGTCACAAAAGAAAATCCCATCCATATAAGAACGTGATTGAAAATTACGCTTCTGTTGAAAACGGCAATAAAGAAGTTGCTTCCTCGAAGAAAGAAAAGAAAGTAGTTACGAATCGAATAGTCATTACTGATTGTCCGATTTGTGGAGAAACGTTTGGCGATCAGCATCTAGTTGATCAACACATCCAAACCATTCATCGGATGACAATTCGCGTCTTTAGTGCTGATGAGGTGTTGGATCAAGAGGTGCGTATTGTATTAGATTAGATTAGATTATTATATACTTATTTCGTGGCATTCTGGAATAGATTTAGAACAGGAATCGGATCAGTTAAATGATCAAACGTCATTTGTTGTATAATGGACGCGAATAAAAAAAAATAAGGTCTATTCTTACTATTAATCTACGTTTTGTTTCACTCTGCTCATACTCCCTTAGCCGACAACAGAACACAACGACTCTCAATTTGACGTAGAGAATAGCGCAAACGTACTGCTTCATGGATTGGCTGTCCAAACTGATGTTGTGGATATGCAACATGGTGAAAATTTGGAACTCAAGATGGAAGTCCACATCGAAGATACGATCGTACAAGAAACTCAAGATCGAGTTCAATCATTCACAACTACTTCGGCCTGTGACCTAGATGATCTGAAAAAACGTAAACCAGAAGGGGCAGCTCTCGAGAATGTAAACCAAGCAGAACATTTTAAGAATAAGAGGCATCGTAATCGCAAGTGTCGCAATATTTCGAAATATTCGGAATAATTTTAGCAAGTCATTCGTAGTATTAATTTCAGAAATAGAAGTGTGTTTATCATAAACTAACGTAGTACTAAGATAACGAATATGATTACCATGATAGCGATTCACATCGCATACAATGATCTCAATAATTAAGTATTAAGCAACGGAAAACGAAAGTGCTCATAATTTTCAATGTAAGAAAATGTGAAAATCTGAGAGGTTTGTTTTCATAGGGATAAGGCTTTCTATGAGACAGCATCGTTAAATTTTAAGTTTAGAGTGTTGGCCGACCTACGTATGTTTTGTTTTAGGCGAACTAGAGACGTTCTTTATACGCAGAGAAAAAGTCAAAAGTCTTACAAACTGGTACTGTGGTTGCAAATGGATATCTGTTTGCAGCGTGGCTTTTATAAGAATATAACATTTTTATAATAATATTCCACCTTTCCTCAAAATGATTGTGTTTGCTTACAGTTGCTCACAAAATGAATCGTACGCACGAACAAATGCCATATGTTCCCCTTTTTTCAGTTAAAATAGTAAATTTAAAGAATATAAACACATGTAATTTAAAGGTTATGTATCAGGTGTGCAAATGGAAAACCGCCGTTTTTTTTTTATCAAAACTTGAGCCTTTATTGTGAAAAATTGGTTAGATATTTAGTCTTGAAAGTATTAACCATCGCTATCCACAATTTTTTCCCATCTTTCTGGTAGCATACGGATTCCGTGTCGAAAAAACTGCTCATCTTTCGAAGCAATCCACCCAGTTTTTGGCCTCTTCGTAAGAACGGATGTGCTGCTCAGCCAGGCCATGCGTCGTCGATCGCAAAAGGTGGTAGTCGAAAGGAACAATGTCTGGAGAATACGGCGGGTGTGGAAGGATGTAGTGTTTCTAGGTATGGTTTAACGACCTGAGAAACAAGCGCCCGAGCGCACCGTGGAACGAACCTATTAAAATCACGCATTTTTTTAATACCTGGAAAATGCGCAATTTTACAAGGCTAGTATCTCTGGAGAAGTTTATTATCATAAAATAGGCTATCTTTTCGTACCATTAGAGTGATGATGTGTCCACGTATTAGGGTGATCCAAAATTTATTTTTTCAGATTGTGCACAAAAAAGGTGTTGTTTTCATAAAAGTTGTAGAACACACTAAAACAAGCAACTTTGTCGAAGACAGCAACTCGCTATCTCTAGACGTTGACGAAATATGATGCATTGTTTATGAAAAGCCCTTAAAAATCAGTTTTTGATCAATAATTTTGTAAGAAATCATTATAAGGGTTTCAAATATTCTACAAAGTTAGTCACTTTATTATGTCACACATTTTTGTTGAAAATTGTGTAGCGCTATGATGTATATTAAAAAAGTTATTGAAGGTTTTTAATGACTAAATTTTATTTTAATATTTTTAATAGGTTCGTTCCACTGTGGATCGTTGTCATGCAGAAAAGTGATTTTGTCGTGTTTTTGCTGATATTGTGGCCGTTAAACTTTCAATGCTCGGCTCAAACGCATCAGTTGTGTTTGGTAGCGAGCTCCTGTGATTGTCTCAGCCGATTGCAACAGCTCATAATATATCACGCCGAGTTGGTCCCATCAAATACACAGCATAAGCTTCGAACCATGAATGTTTGGCTTGGCTGTCGATGTTGATGCATGACCGAGGTGACCCTACGATTTTTTTTCGCTTCGGGTTATCGTAATGGATCCGCTTTTCTTCTCCAGTAACAATACGATGCAGAAAACCCTTCCTATTTCGTCGTTGGAGTTCACACGTGAAAAAACGCCTTTTGATGGTACCCAATTTCCTTGCTTTTGGATCATTCCCCCCAAGGCATCCAAACGATGTGAAATGGCTTGTCGAGTCACACCCACTGAATCTGCAAGTTCGTGTTGAGTTTGACATGAATCTTCTTGCAGTAATGTCTCCAAATCTTCATCTTCAAACGTTTACACCAGTTCGGGACGTTCCTTGTCTGAAATCAACACTTTTGAAGCGTTGAAACCATTCACGACCAGAGGACTGAAAAAGGTGTTAGTTCTTAAGCCTGCCACTTTTGGCGTGGCGCTAGAGACGGTTTTAAAATTTTAAGCTCGATTCACAACGGATTTCATTTCTTTACAATATTTATTGTACAATTTGGATATTGTTTCCAACAATATCCAGATGATAGTTAGTTTGTATGCACTTTCACTCAAGGTAACGTTTCAGATCATCCATGTACAATATTTTGTCCATAATCCGGCTGATAAACTCCAGATTTCGCGTGTCTGAAGCAGACGTTCAACCTTGACGATTGACAGCCATGTTTCACTTTGGCTTCAAATTCTGTATTCGGTCGACAGTAGTTCTGTATTCGGCTCTCTCCAAATAATTCAAAAACTCAAGTTGTTTCTTCTGATTCATCACTGAGACGAATGGCTTCTTACGGACAACTCAACCATGCAGAATGCATTTCCGGAGAACGCGGTGAACAGTTTCAGATGAAACAGGTTAGTTGGTGTCGTAAGACACTTCCGCCGTCAATTATAATAATTTCTTATTATAAGATAAGTATTCGTTTTACTTGCATCGATAATTGTCTAACCTGCTCTATAACATAGGAAAAAGCTCAGATCAGGCTTAAGATCATCTATCACGTTATGTCTAGCATTAGGCATCAGTTTGGCTTTCTCTTAAGTTCGTCTCGTAAGTTTTTACATCAGTTTTAACAAAGAGTTTCATAAGGCATGTAAATGAAAATCCATGCAAACGTAAGGAAATCTGAAATCCAAGGGGTCGGTAAATCTGGTCAGTTGAAAATCTCTAGAAGATCGGGCGATCTTTTCGAAAGATCAGATGGGATCGGGCAAACTTGATCAAACAAAATAAACATTTACTCTAGTCTTACAAAATGTTCAAAGAAAATCTATGTTCAATGCCATGCCATAGCTGAACACGCATGTAAAACTATAACTTTTCATGAGGCGCAATATGAAAACAAAATTAAAAGTAAGCAAAACAAGCACCAAACTAAAATTGCCTCAGTCAACGACTATCAAATCTCGAGGCGCGCAGGTGGCGCCATCAACATACGATTCACCAAAACTAACGGAAGGAGCTGTAATTTTAAAATGGCAATTGCAGAAATTTACACACGGAGGGCTCTTCAGCTTGAATGTCTGTTCTCTGTGTCCATAGTTGACTTATGATATCTACACCGTGATCAATAAATTCGGATACACTTTTTCATTTACACGCGTGTAAAAAACATGCTAAGCGTATATTTTGTATATGTGTGTGTGATAATTTTACCATCATGTATATACTGACACATGCGCGTGATATTCATTGTCGGTCAGTTGTTGTTTGCTTGTTACGCGCGATGAAGCAATTTAGGAAATTGTAGTGAAACGATTTTTAAATGGCAACCGCCCTGGCGCGATTTTCAAAAGCCTGAAATCTTTTGGTGTTAAGCGTAACTTTATATACAAGACCATCAAAAGGTATCAGGAGACGTCCTCTTTGGAGGACAGGAAAAGGTCCGGTCGTCCACGTTCGGTACGGAAACAGCAAAACATCAAAATCGTAGACACCTTGAACATTTTACAGTATTCGGTAATTTTTTACCGAACTTTCAACAGCTGAACATTCGGTAATCCGATTTACCGGATTTCAGTGAAATTTTACAGTATTCCGGTAAAAAAATTACCGGAACTTGTCAAGTTTGACCGAAATCCGTTAAATCGGATTACCGAACGTTCAGCTGTTGAAAGTTCGGTAAAAAATTACCGAATACTGTAAAAAAATTTAATTGTGTAAGGCAGTGAATCCGACGCAAAGGACAACGTTCATTACGGAAAATTGCGGCAGACCTGGATATTTCCTACGGATCGGCTCACAATATTGTACGACGCGATCTTGGATTCAAGACTTAAAAAAAATGTAAGGTTCATGGCATTTCCTAACCATCTAAGCAGAGGAGGTTGGATAGAGCAAAGGTGATACTATCGCGGCACGCTGGTCATGAGTTCATTTTTTCTGATAAGAAACTGTTTGTCCTGGAGCAGCCTCACACCGCACAAAATGATCGGGTCTGGGCAGCAGCTTAGGAAAATATTCCTGCGCCACAGATAAACGTACCTCGATTTCAAAGTGCAGCTTTAGTGATGGTTTGGAGCGCAATTAACAAGCGAGGTAAACCACCGTTGATTTTCAACGATAAAGGAGTGAAAATTAACTTCGTCTATTATAGTACAGATGTTTTGGAGAAAATTGATGCTCTCAACCTACGACAGTTCTATGGTGAAAATCATTATGTATATCAACAAGATAGCGCGCCAGCTCACACGGAGAATATTGTTTAGGCGTATAGATAATTTGACGGATTTCCGGGCGAAGAATGAATGGCCACCCAGCTCTCCGGTTCTGATTCCATTGGATTTTTTTCGTTTGATCCTACATGCTATCCAAACTGAAGGACTACAAAATCTCTTATCCTGAAAATTTGGGTGGATATGCCCATGGAATCAGTACTGTGACAGTTTCGAAAAACGTTTGAGGTTGGCCAAGAAAGTTAAAGGAGGAGTCATTCCGAAACATTTGCTCTAGAGTAGTATATTTTATGGAAAGTAAAGAGTACTTTCCATAAAATATATCAAGAAACTCAAAATATTGCGTCTGCGTTATTTCAATGCATTTTGAAAGTGTATCCGAATTTATTGATCACGGTGTAGTATTGTAATGATATTGCAGTTTCATAGGGAAAAATTAAGAAATTCCCTTGTCTAGTTGCCTGAGTGTGTACGATTAATAATGTAAGATTATATTGAGTATGTTGTTCCCTTTCGATTATTACTAGTTTAATTTATGTCGATAATTTTCATATCAAAATCACTTTTCATTTTTCCGATATAATTGGTTAGCAACAGTTCGAAACTGCCATAAACTGTAGTATCATTGCCGATAAATTTTGTGATTTACTAGATTGATACACCACTTGACAGTTCGATTGGTACTTCAGCTTCAAACTCTGCGTGTTTCTTGTTATAAATAATGTCTCTGAGGCGCACGTCTCATGAAGGGCCTTATTATGATTTTTAAAAAACGATTAAAGAACCCCAGTAAATCCGTTGAAAATTGCCCGAGAATCGTGAGGAGTGTTTTTTTTAATCAAGCGATCAAAGTTAATATCGATACTGCCGTTCTATGTATAACTGTCCTATGTTCTATGCAATCTTTGTGGGCGGTGGGAAAGTTATGTATAAAACGGCAGCATTGCTCACTCGCCTAAGTTACAACGGTTACAAGTTCAAAACTCACCCTCGGACCAGTCACAGGATTAGCAAAAAGGTGTTGAAATAACAGCCATAGGTGATAAACCCATCTCAAGAGATTGCTAAGCTAATAAGAAAACATAATAACAAGTGTAAGTTTGAGAATAATAACTAAATAATCCCAGTGTTTCTCGGAATAGTCGAATAAACTTAAAATTTATTATTAAAATTGAATTACGATTACGCCATTGGGTCTATTCTTGACGAGTTGAATTGACTCTCCATTTAATTTACACGCGGAGTCGACTCACTTTTATTCGACAATGGTTTACTCGTCAAGTGAGAGCAACTCTTTTCGACTCGCAGACTAGACCCACATATTTAGAGTAAAGCAACGTAGAGTGTTTCCGCAGACAGGCATTCAAGCTCGAACAGAACACATCCTACACAGTAGCGCCGCTTAGTCAAATTATTGCTAACATTAAATCTGAATGTTTGACTTGCAAGCCATTTTTCCCTTACCAATGAAAACATATCTGTGGCGTTAAGTTATTGCTACTTGATATCTTGAGGGAAGTCATGTTTTTACGCAGGTAAATGAGATGAAGTCGAACGCCCGTCTGTGGTATTGTCAATTAAAATACATCGGACTTATGATCAGATATAACGTAAAAATCTAATGAGATTTTAGTCATAAAGCATTTTCAACTTTTGTTGTAATAATTTAATTCATTTATCCGGTGGGTAGCGCAGTAGTTACCCGCTCTGCTGACTGAGCAGAATGTCGGGAGTTTGATCCCACAATTTGTCACTTTGTTTCTTTCCACTAGATTTAAAATGCAAAGCAATCTGCTGCGGTTTTATTGATGGCAACACTTACCATAGTGAATTCCTAATCGTATGCTTTGTTCAGACTACGCAGTTGAAACATGATACAAATTGATTATAAAAAGAATCAGCGAGAAAAATGCGATCAAGTTAGCCTTGTATCATGTTACAATTTTGCAGTCTGTACAAATCATAAAAAAACCCTAGCTTACTAACACAACTATCCTTCCCTTGCCAATTGTGGAGAGGCAGACGTAAACAGGCTGTTCTAACAACGATTAATCCTTCCCCTTCCCGAAGGCCGTGAGGACGTACCCGGCGTCGGAACTGCTCTTAAAATAGAATGAATAAGTGAACTTGTTAAGTGATCTTAAGTGATTCTCTGTGAAATTGCACTAGTTCTAATCAGTAACGGATGAGCATCTACGGAGTCCACCGGTCTTTAAATACAAACATACGATAACGAATGATTATAATTTTATGATCTGAAATTGGAAAATAAAAATAAACAATAATCAACAAGAGATACGTAACCATCTCACCTGTTTTTCTTATGCCCACCATTAGTCGTTATAAAGGGTGTCCACAATGAAATTGCCACACACAAAATTGATTCGCAAAATTCGAGTTTTCATCCGATTGCCATCAAATTTTTAGGGATTGAGAAATAACTATTAAACTTCATTTTACCATTTTACTCGTATTTTATTTACAGTCCATACGCAAATGCCCGCACCTTGGCCTTAACCCCGGCCATAAGATTCTGCACAACCTGTGAATCAACCGTTTATTGCATGTAAACCCATACTTTCTTCAGTTCCTCGACTGTCTTCACTACCTTAGGTCGTTTAAGAAGGTGCTGCTTCATAATCGCCCAGTACTTCTCGATGGGGCGGAGCTCCGGAGTGTTGGGAGGGTTGAACATTTTCGGCACGAAATTTACCTTATTGTCCGCATACCACTTCAGCACGTCCTTGGAGTAGTGGCATGAGGCCAAATCCGGCCAGAAGATTGTTGGGACGTTGTGGGCCTTCAGGAGAGGAGCAGCCGCTTCTGGGGGCACTCTTTTATGTACACCTGTCCGTTCATCGTGTCCTGGGTCACGGAAGGTGCACTCCGCTTCCCGCACGTGCAGATGGCTTGCCAAACCAGGAATTTCTTCGCAAATTTGGACATCTTCTGAGTGCGGACATGCTCCGGAACGCTGAACTTATCCTTGGCCGTGAAGAACAGGTTGCCGGGGATCTGTTTGAAGTCGGCCTTCACATATGTTTCGTCGTCCATGATGCAGCATTCAACTTTCGTCAGCATGTTGAGGTACAACTTCCTGGCACGGGTTTTGGCGGACTTGTTCTGCTTCTCGTCGCGATTAGGGGCCTTTTGTACCTTGAACGTTCGAAGCCCAGCCTTAGTTTTGGCCTTCTGGACAAAACTTCGGCTTAGGTGCAGCTTCTTAGCCACATCCCGAACGGAGGCGTTCGGATTTCGGTTGAAGGCCCCAACTACGCGGTTGTGATTTTTGGTGTTGTACGGAATACTTTTTCCTTCACTTCTGGGCTTCCGATCGGTGGTCAACCGTTCCTCGAACCGCTTAATCACTCGCGACACCGTGGAATTCGCGATTCCCAACGTTTTAGCGATGGAACGATGCGAGAGATCCTTGTTCTCGTGATGAATGCGCAAGATTTTATCACGCACGAGCTGTTCTTTCGACTCCATTTCCGCGAGTTTTGATCACAGGACTTTAAAACTTGCAGGATGTAAATAAGGCACTATGAACTAAATCCACCCAAATTTTCATTAAATTCTTCCCAACGGTTAAAAAGTTAGAGCAATTTCATAGTGTGGCAATTTCATCGTGGACACCCTTTAATGATTTCGTGAACAAATATGTAAAGTAAGCTAATGAGTAGTGATTTGTTTAGGTGTCCCTTGAGCGCGGTATTCAAGCGCGTACGCCGACCCTGAGCCAGTGTAGAAGGGCGTCTCATTAGTTTTGATTTTGCTTGACCAGACACCCCCCCCCCCCATTAGCTATAGCCATGGTGTGGTTGATATCACTATGAGGTCTGTCAAATATACCACAAATGTTGAAGGTTGTACCATAAACGTAGTAAATTTGACTGAAATTTCATGGTAGTTTTGAAAACAGGCATAGTCGATAAAATGCAGGGACCTGACAACCCTATCCTATTTACTAGCGTTTGACAGTATGTAAAATTTCACGGGCCTTATTTGAATAAGGCCCGTCTGACGTCTGTTACTACGGGTAAGAACGCCAGCATTGTTTACAAACTATGCATCTTTAAACGTTTGGTTATTAGAGATGTTGGGTACAGGAAAATCGCTGTCCGAGGTACAGCCATGGACCGAATAGAATGGAAAACTTCTGTGTACAGCAGAGGCCACACCGGCCTTGGTCTGATTCGTAAGGTAAGTAAGACAATTGTCCTTCTCCGTGCATGTCGTTGAGCTTTTTCGAACGTTGCTGATTCTCCACAATCCATAGCAGCCAATCCAAGAACGAAATCGTCGTATTAAACGAAATCGTACCGGTAAAACTACTGTCTTGGAGCCAACATTTCCTGGACTCGGGTGCTGCTTCATCCCGCTGTTTTTTTTCTTCTTCTTGTGGTTGGGTTGTTTTTTTTTTTTTCTTTTTCTTATGATTTTTTTTGGTTGGGGGGTATAAAATTTTGTTATAGTTGGTTTGGGTCTTAGATTTTTGTTTTTTGTTCCTCTGTTGTTTGTGTTTCTTCTTCTATTTTTTTGGTTTTGTTGTTGTACGGCGGGTGGTCCTGGGTTGGTGGGTGGGGGATTTTTGGAAGATTATTAGTATGTTCTGCTTTTGTGGGTGGTGGTTTGTGGTTTTGTGTTTTTTTTTTTTTTTTTATTTTTTGTTCTTTGTTTGCGTTGTTGTTGGTTGTGGGCAGGGGGGGGGGGGGGGTATAATTTGACTAATAGCGAATTCGTTTTTGATCCAGTTCCAAACTGGATCGGGTATCAAAATTGGGTCGGCTTGTTGTGTGTTGAACTTCAGTGTGTATGGTTTTATTTGTAGCTCGCATCGGATTGAGGTTTGCACTGACAATAAGTTCGGGTATCGCAGGTTGGAACTGGTTCCAACGTTCCAACCTAGGTTCAAAAACGAATTCGATATAACTCTAAGACCAGTACTGCCCTGGGATGCATAGTTGACGTAACCACCATCATGCCGATTGTTGAGAGAACGCGTTTTTCTGAGTTCAAGCTGAAATGCAGTGTATACCAACAATTATGGACAAATGTTCTGTCCATTTGATGAAGTTTTATTAATGAAAGTTGGCCAGCAAGATAATTAGAATCGTTTCATTTTTTTATCATCTTTAAAACGCATACGCCAACTTATGTGAATAAACAGGCATATTACTGAACGTTTATTCTCATAGTTTGGCGTAAAAACCAGGCTGCTAAGCTCTGAATAATATGTCGTACATTCACGAGTCGGGAAGCAACTGGACGCGTGTGTTGAAACGTCAGATTTTTTTTCCGAAAATTCAGTGATTGACAAATAAAATTCATTTGAAAATGTTCGACAAAGCTGCTCTGTCTCTATTGCTGTCCTATTCAAGTTCAGTTAACGACGGTGAGAGTGATGCAGATTTGACGGTGGAAATTCCTGATAATCAGCCGATACCGCAAGTACAACAAGGTAATGATCCTGAGGCTAATGACCCCTAGAAAAATGAGCTCGAAGTGCCGGCCGACGCTTTTGTTGTAAGACATAGTGTGGTCGAAAACCATTTGCCGAAAGGGCGTGGCCGATGCTATATACTACCAGAATACCCTCTGGTTCCTGTAAAAAAGTCAATCGCCTAGCACTTCTACATTTGTTCACTGAGAGCTTTCTATGCCAAAGTTGCCATTTATGGATTCGTATCATGGTGTGGCCGGTACAACGATACTTTATTCCCAGGGAAGTTGAGATAATTTCCTACCTGTAAATTTCCTGGACCGTACCGGTAATCGAACCGAGGCACCTTCAGAATGGTCTTGCTTGGCCGAGGTGGTGTTATGGCGGGCTTTTAATTTCTCGGAAAGCTGTGAGCTTTCGGAACGTGTACAATAAATGATGCCGTCAATTTCAACACCCACTTGCTAGTTTCTTCTGCAATGTTACTACCTGTGGTTTTAATTATATATCAGAATGGTCAGAATTCCAGGCTCATCCCTTTTCACTTTCTCGCCACAAAAAAAAAATCCATCAATTCTATCCCATTTTCAACTCCAAATGTCAAGGCAGTATGAGTGATACAGTATCCTGATCCAGTATCCTTACTGATCGTAAGGAACCGGCCAGTTGTTTTCCATAGATCGATAGATGGCAAGTATGTATGTAAACTCTAATCTGCTTTCCCTGGTGCATTCAACTTCGCTTACAGCCACCCTTGATGTGTACGGTCAGCTTTGCATAGCTATGGGTCAACATATGCGGAGAGTCGTCTTTCATGCGACCAAATGGTGCTTACGCCAAACCGTTCTTTTCAAATTATCTCACAATTTTTCCAAGAAACTTTTTTTGTTTGTGCTTGGAGACAATGTATTATAGGGTAAAGAATGCAAAAAAAAACAAAAAGTGAATTTTGGTCGTCTTGGCGCTTACGTCAACTATGCATCCCAGGGCAGAGTAGGTCCCGAACAAATACGATTTTTTTCTTGGCTCAGTCAATACTAGCACATCGGTCCCAAGCTTATAGCGAATTCGTTTTTGAACCTGGGTTGGAACTAGTTCCAACCTGCGATACCCGAACTTATTGTCAATGCAATCCTCAATTCGATAGAAGTTACAGAACAATATATCGACACTGATGTTTGACACACAACAAGCCAACCCAATTCTGATACCCGATCCAGTTTGGAACTGGATCAAAAACGAATTCGCTATTAATAATACGCCCCTAATAATGAACTCACACGAACACACTCTCAACTATTCTGTCAAAATAACACAGCAAATCAAAACAAAGGCGCAAATAGACCAAGGGGTTCTACAACAGTGAACCAATTTCAAATCGCTAGTTGCATATTGATTGTTGATTTGTTGACTGATAACCATACAGTAGGCTTCTTTGTCAATGAATCGGTAAGCCTTATTGTCGCTGGGAGATCCTTGTTTCTCCCAGGAGTTAACACTTTGTTTATATACTCACAATCTCTATACCAAAGACATTGTCCACTTCCCGGCGTTGTCCTACTAGAACCACTACTCTTGTTGATGGGATTTCTTTTCAAAAATTAAACTCACTCACTTGGTGATTCTTTGATCGTGGACCGATCAGGTAAACTTGATTTTGATTTTCTGTTAAATAGAAACTCTTAATCTACATGTCGCTGCAGTGATTGACAGCCTATGTATAATTATTGGTGTTTTAACCCTGTCTTTTCTATGCCATAGTTTTCACTTATTTCCTTAATTTATGCTTCACATTGTTATTTCCTTCTGTGCCTGGCAACCAGGCACTGCATATCGGAAAGGTTGCTGGTTTCATATTTCTATAAGCTCAACTGTCAAAAGTGTTTCCCAGTGTGCCACATGTGTGGTATGGATTGAAAATCGAAGTGCCGCAGTTATGCAACATATTTGTCTAGTGCGTAAGACATCGTGGTTGGCACACTGTTCTAAGCGACTTACACTCTAAAGTGTGATATGGCTGCACGCTAATCAACGCCTGCTCCAGCGTTTTCAACTTGTACAAGCTTGGAGCTGGCTACAGCCAGCACCTTCTCCTTTCTTGTTTCATATTTCACAGCCCTTCTCACTGAATATCGCTAGAAAAGTTTTGCTTGTAAGGATACTTTCAGCGTATCGTTAACCATAACGAACCCTGCTGCTGACCTTTTCCCAACTATGCAACATCCCAGTGATTTCTCGTGGAAGTGCAGAGGATTTCTCGGCTTCCTTCAAAGCGAGTATCACGTCAATACGTTCCTTCCCATTCCCTACTTGACCAGCATTCGGGCACGGCCGGCGCCTGTAATGCTTCATAATGGGTCACCAGGTTTTACACATTGTAATGTATGTTAGTCCCAAACATCATCTATTGGTTTTTTGTGTAAATAAAGCTGATAACGGAGTAGTATCCGTAGGCGGTCAATCATGCTCATGCTCATTATTAGCTGCCGTGGTGGAAAAAAAACCCCGCAGCAGTCCGCAGAATACTTGATAGTTGTGGTTCGAGAGTTTTGGCAGCGAGGGAAAACGACAAATACTCGCGACGAAAAACGGTGACTTCCGTACAGCAATTTACACTTTTTCGCACTACCTACCCATATCATGTCGGAGGATCAGCGCATAATAGGGACACAAACACAGCGGAAACGGAAATTTCCGCATTAATCAAAGGAATAGGTGGAAGTATACGATGTTTGGATCAACAAAAAATCTCTGAAAAGACTAGAAAAGATACGTTATAACCGCAATCGGAGATCCAACAATCAGAGCAAAAGTAACACGAATCATACCAAAAATCACCGCTGCAACAATAACAATCAACTTTTTCTTAAGGCTCAGCCAACTGGCCTGCTCTTCAGCTACATAGTGCGCCGCATGTGCATTTAGGAATTCAAGTTTTCTACGGAACTGACGAACGTTTTCGAGGAAGACCATGATCTCACCTTTTCGAGGACTTGACGACCTCTTTTCATTAAGAAGAGGTAATTAATTTCCACATTTCGACTGACAAGATCCCACAAACTACTTCACGTCGAACACGTCAGATAGGAACTGAAATTTTGGTCTATGGCATACTTTTTAATCGAATGAAAAGTTCAGCTAAGATAAGAAAAAATTAAAACAAAATTTTGTGTTGTTAGTAGTTTTGGCAAATGAAACCAGTTGGGATGATAGTCTAAGAATTGAAGCAGTTTTTGGAAACAGATATAATGTTTTTAGGGATGAAAGAAATTTTCAAACGTCTGAAAAAAGGATAAGAAGGCGTGTTATAAATGCCGTTTCAGCATACTATAACTCGGGAATCATCAATACTATGAATTTTAAAGAAATTGTGCATGCATGGGTGAAAATGCACGCAGCAGTACCTAGTGGTTTGTTTACCCGCGTAACTAACCAATCACAGTTAGTCTAGGTATTAAGATAAAAATGATTATACAATATGATATATTGCCAAAGTTCCTTTTTACTGGTAACATTAAAAACTATTATAATATATTTATGAATTGGAGATGTAAAGTTGTAAGACGTAAAAAATGTGAGGTTAAACTCAGCAGTACAATTCTCTGACAGCTACTACTAGTTTATACAGGTTGATCCATTTGATTTTATTTATGTATTGAGATTAAACTAGCTAAAAATATGATATCTCACGATGATTTCCTAATAAATATAACATCCCCTTTGCTGGTCTAACTATGATTATCAGAATGGTTGCGCTTATTGTTTTCAGAGAAACATACACCATTGATGATGTGACTGGTATTTATGTGGAATATCCTTCATCACTCGAACGTGTTCCAAGTTAGTCCTGCACGACATCTTTTCCTTCGCGTTCTAGGGATCGTTCTGCTTGATATTGTGTTTTGGCTTGTTGAATTAGATTGTTCTTTTCTTCTTGTACTTCCACGGACTCTTTGAGCGATAGTATCTTAACTGGAGGATGGGTGAGTGGCGGTGGCGTTGCAGAAGTATTTTCCCATCTTCCTGAATGCCCTTTATACCACTTTTCACGTTCTATGTCGTGCACTATTGATTTTGTAGTACTGGTCGGTATTAATTTTGTCGATGTCCAGTTGAACTGTTTACCTTCCAAACTAGAACAGTTATTCGAACTTTGATCTCCTAATGAAATTTTATTACTATTGGATTGTGAACTTTTGCTAACGAAAATATTGACATTACTAGTTTTTCCGAGATCAGTTTCAAGTAAATCATCTGTAGTGTTGCATTCCACTTGGTATTGTTTATTTTTATCATCCAGATGCTGTCGCGGAACTTCATAGTTCTCTTCTAATTTAACAGGATGATTTATTTTTTCAAGGTTGTTCATAACTGCCTGACGCTGAGCATTCAATTTTTCACTCCATTCCATTTGAATCACTGATTGTTTTCCAACAGAAGCTATGTTGAGCTCTGAAAACTTTTCAGCTGCGAGATCAATATTTTCATGAAACTTCAGTTGCCTCAGAATTTTGTTGTAAAAATCCTCAACTTTGCGACCTTTATCCGGTAGTTTCGAAATTTGTTTTCTGTGATAATCCAAGATACATAAGTGAATTATCGAAGTTAGAGAATATATTAACTTACTTGTTCCGAAGTAAAAGTTCCTGGCGCTCTAAAAGATCTAATAACTCAGATTTGTTGAGCTTGTTGATATCCTGTATATAACCTTGCTTTCCCTTGTCTGTGCCATATGCAACATCACCAGGGACTTTCGTGAGAACTGGATGTTTATACATAATGGTAAGCTGTTCAACAGAAACCGTATCAAGAAAAATAATCACTTCTTTCACACATCGCAGATTCTGATACTAAACATTGAGAAAGAATATTGCGTTGTTGTTCCCGATGTTCTCATGCCGGTGCTTTAACTGTCAAAATTTATACACGGTGAAATGATAATGCTCACTGACATTTTCAATTACCCATTTATTGGGTACAAACAGGGGCCTGGCAATCCTATCCTACACAGAGAGGAATTTGATAGTCAATTTTACCATTATTGGGGGTTAGGATGACTATTGCAGTATAGTGATTTTGAAACGACTACCCAAGTAACCACAAGCATTATATTATCATAGACTAACTCTAAGACCAGTAGGTCCCATACAAATACGATATTTTTCTTGGCTCAGTCAGTACTAGCACATCGGTCCCAAGCTCGGTCCCAAGCTCACTGATTCGCCCCTAACAACGTAGCTCACACCAACACATTCTCAAATGTTGTGTCAAAATAACATAGTGAATCAAAACAACAACCAAGATACTAGTACCGGAAGGAACCGAAAAGCACAAGAATTATTGCAAGGTGCAGACTGCAAGGTATACTTCGGACCTAGGGGTTCTACAACAGTGAACCAATTTCAAATCGCTAGTTGCACATTGATTGTTGATATTATTGCTCTTATTCAACACAAAATCAACATCATTAATGCTGGATCGCATCAATTCAACAGTTGTCAAGTAATGAAGCGTTAGATTAGCTTTAAGAATATAATGATGCATTACCTATGCAAAGATACATTACCAATAAAAAAAAACAACAAAAGAAAGGCCTTAAATAATAACAAATAATAACATTTGGTAGCTCCCACTGATTGCGCCTCCACCGAAAAAGTGGTAATTTATTGTGAAGTGGAACAAAATTACGGTCGGGAGCAGCGCTTTTATAGTGTGTAAGGATTGTTTGTTTTATTTTTGTACTTGAATTGTATTTTTTAAAATCTAACATATGATTTTTCCAGACAGTTTCGTCCAAGTAAAGACCACGAACAAATGATTTATTCTTGCTTCAAGGCTGCGTAAAACACTTTATCTAAGGGTAGCGCTCATAAAAGGTTTTGATTGATCGGTCGACCAGAAGTTACAGCATTTCGTTGTGTAATTCCAACTATTTGAACCAGGTGATGATCCTTTTAATGTATGCAATTGGAGTAGAAGTTGTTCAACTGGACAGGGAGGAGTATTTCTCCAACCTGTGTCGGAGGGGAAGTTTGCATATTAAATCTTCCGGACCGCTTCCTAGCATCTTGCTATGAAGTACCTGCTGGTCACTCACACACCAATTACCTGTCGATCTGTGAAATTTTGATAAACCGACTGCTTAGAATTATCTCAAATTGTAATATTCCGTCCACTATATCACCAAATATTGCGAGTAGTTGAACGGATTGGAGATAATGAAGCATTGCGTTTAGGACCAAGCCCGACTTCAGTTCAGCCCATAGAATCTGACATACTTCATAAATAATAGAGCTTGCCGTGCTCTCACCTATCTTGAAGCTCCATGATAGAAATGGGGTGTCAGGCCCATGAGCCAGGTATCTGAAAACAGGATGTGAATCATTATATAAAGACAAGAAACACGGGCAAACTCGCACGGGTGCTCAAACAAAAAATACTTACATCACGGTTAATAAAAGCCTGAACTCTGGACTGAGAGGAGTTCTTGCGGAGTATTTCTCCAACCTGTGTCGTATAACTTCCAACAATGAATTAAAAGTTCTGGGAGTCATCCGAGTCGCCCGAAAGAACTTTTCAGGATTTTGCACCATTACATTAAAATTTTTCTATCCGAACATCTCGACCTCTTACCACAGAGAACAGACGTTCATCTTCGGTCTGCTACTTGTGTAAAACTTTAAACCGACATTTCAAATGTATGTCGTTATGCTCCTGGGAGGGGGCGCTGAGTGGTGCGATAACTATCATGTCAATGTTTATCAATAAAAAGCCTAGCACATAACCTGAATAGTTTTGTTTGTTTTCTCTGCACTATTCTTTCCGGCCTCCTTTCTTTTGGTTTAGGAAAGGGGGGCTCCAGGCCTCTTGCTAAATTCGACGTATTCTTTATACACTTGATAAAGTTTGCAAATGTTCAAAACCTCGGTGATATCCATTCCGGAATGAATTTTAATACAATAATTTTTGTCAAAAGGTACTTCCGTCACAAGCTCCGCCAAAATAAAAACAGAAATTTGATCTTCAAAAATGGCGATTAGAAATTTTTCAGCTGTCATCTGCCGGATTTATTGTGTGTTGGTTCTCCGTTTTGCGTACGTTTTTCATTATAGTACAAAACGGATCAACCGGATTGCTAAACGCAAACGCAAACGCATTCGCAACGTATCCATTCTGGGTTGCACTTTACCCTGCAGCCTCTCGAGCGATGCAATATCCATCTTATTATGAGTTCATCCATAGTGGGATTTTGAGCGAACTTCTGAAAATCGGGGCAAGAAAGAAGTCTACGGATTGACTTTTGGGAAACTGATGAGAAGAAAGATGGATGGTCGATGGCAGGAGCAAACAAAAGAAAAGTTGAAATATTTTTAATACCCATTTATGGGTAAAAAACATACCCGTATATTTTTCACTAACAAATTATCCAAATAGGTAATATTTCACTCATTTGCTTGTTTTTTTATTTGCCCATTTTTTGACAGATGCATACAGGTTTGAAAAATGGGTCAAATTTCATCCATTAATGGGTTTTCGATTCGTACTCTGTAGCAGCCTAGGGTATTTTTTGATTTCAATATTTTACCCATTTTCCATATAACCCACATTTTATAATAATGAGTAGACCTAACCCTAAAACTAATAAATCGTGAGTTTACTCAAATTTGGGTTTAGCCCCGGTTACCAAATTTTGAGTAGTTCAATTTTTTATGATTTTGGGTTAACTGACTCAATTTTGGTTTAATCCGAATGAGCGTGAACCTCCCTGAACTGTCAGAAATGCATTGATGACGCCATCGCGCAAATCAGATCAGATCAGAGCCAAATCGTTTTTCTCTAAGAAAATCATTTAATTTTGTTGCGTGAGTTCACCTAACAGTTTAAGAAATATGTGGATCTGAAGTTGCTCAATAAGTAAGTTTAATATTTTCTCTTATCTCTGGACGATTGCGGCTTGCAGTTGCAAACTTAGGAGGTGCTTAAGATCGATTTGGTATACTTTGCCTTTGTTTTGAGTGCGTGAAGTATGTGTTTTTCTGGTTTTTCTAAACAAAAAGGTAAACAAAGATTCAAACGTAAAATCGACATAGAGTTTGCATTAGGGCTAATGTCGCAAACGTAAACAAAGGCTTCTTCTGCAAATTTCTCGAGAATGCTAACTTAATCATAGTAAATTATCACGATGATGGTACAGAAGAGGAGTTCCCCTTTACAATAGAAGTGGTAGTTTACATGAGTAAGTTAGCATTTTCAAGAAATTTGCGGAAGAAACCATTGTTTACGTTTGCGACATTGGCCCTTATGAAAACTCTCTGTCGAAATAATCCTTAAAACCCTTAGCACTTTCACGCAAACTAGGAATCCCATAACAGAGAATAATGTTTCCCTAACATGATGGTGATGCTAGTTTGCATGGGGGTGCTGAGAGTTATGAGAAATTTACGTTTAACTTTGTTTATCCTCTTTTGTTTACAAAATCATATACATATACATATCATATCATAGATGTTTCATTAGGGCCTAACTTACAAACGATAACAATGGCTTCTTCCGTAAATTTCTCGTGGCACAAAGGCTACCTAGGTAAGCCTCCAATTCTATCGGATAGGCGAACTCTTCCTCTTCCAAATGATTGTGGTGGAATGATTAGTATGCAATGAGAAATTCGCGGGTAAAGCCTTTGTTTACGTTTGTCAGTTATGCCCTAATGAAAAATCTCTGTCGATACGTCGTTTTGAATAAATTGCCGAGAACCTTTTTTTTTTTTATAATTCTATGGAAATAATTTGCTTATTTGTAACGGCAACTTGTTTGCATTTGACGTCAATTAAAAATAACTTCTTCCTTTCCCTCTTGCCTACCATGCATTGTGGTAGCTAGGTAAGAGTTTATCTGCTCGATCAGGTACCGCTTTCCAAACATGCCCTACGCTCAATTTCAACTATTTCTATTCAATTTCACAACCTGCCGTGCTCTTACGGACTTATCAATACTTTCTCTTCACATCTTTGGTTCAAGCAGAAAATTGCTGTCCACTCCTAGAGTTGCATATTAATAAGAATGATATTTCCAATTTTCAAACATTATAATTAATTACGTGCTTCGTGCAACAACAAACAACATGTTTAAATTAGTTTAAATGTATTTAAAAATAACAGTTACTGTTTAAAGCAATACATTTTTATGAATTGAGCTACATATATAGCAGCATCTATAATACATCTAGTTTACACTGGATATTATATGCATGGCATTGGATATCAAGATACTCTGTATCACGTAATAAAGGTTGTAATATGAATATTTTGGTTCTTCGTCAACGCGTGCAACATCGACCGCTCAGACTTGAACTTGACGAGAAGGGACTTTTCATCTGCTATCCTATATGCAGCTTCAATTTCATCAAGCTCCGCATCCAAGCCTTTGACGAAATTGCCACTTCACTTAAGGCTTTTTATCCGCTCCATTGCCGAAGGTAAATCGCACAGTATTTGTCAACTCACACATTGCCACTACAACAAAAGCGACCAGGCTGACGAAACAAGCACAATGCAAATTGATTACTATGCCGTAGAGAAGAAGGCTATCGCGCGAACAAACAAAACTATCAACCGTCCCAATGGAAGGCAGAAAGAGAACTGAGGACCCGATTTAGATATGTTTAGAAACTTTTGAACCGATATGTCTAAAATCGCATTAGTCTAATGCATGCCCGGAAAACTGATATGTATAAGAAATTATTCTGGAATGCATAAGAAATTATATTAAAATTCTGAATGAGGCTTTCACTTTCAACAGCACATTACACCTGTAAAATGTCCAAGCCAAGTAGCCTTGAGCATCACCAACAGGGTGATAAGGAAATATGCATAGTACGGTTGTTGTTCCGGTGTGATATTTGTTATAACGCTTACGTTAGCATAGAAGGCATTTTGAATCATCTGGATGTGCATGAGGTAAGGAACAGATCAACGATTTAACTGCCGTAGTCGAACTGAACTGAAATGTATCATTTTTCGAAAGATTACAGATGGAAGTAAGGAGTTACACTACCAGGAAATAAAAGCTAATGCAAAATTATATCAATGCAAATTGTGCACAGATCACCGGGCTTATTCGGAGAGTCACTACAGGAACCACTTGCATGTAAGTGTTAGGTTTGTAATGAGTAATGTTTCGACATCTAATTACATTACAGGACGTTCACGACGATTGTGATGAATTTTTATGTTCCGAAAAGCTGAAATCCAGTATTTGCAAGGCGGGAGATCTATCGAGCTGTAGTGGCTTGAAAGTGGAACGAAAGCATAGAACATCAACTGAATCCGTAAATCAGTTAGCTGATGGACAAAATGAGAAATCACAAGAACAAAATCAGTCTAACGGTTACAAATTAGGACGAAACATAAAGGAATCATCGATAATTCCTTCTATCACAGTTGGTAAATTTGTTACAGCAATCCGAGTTTAGCCTCATTTGTTTAAATTTAGTTTCTCTTAGATTTTCAATCGAATGAGGATGCTGATATGAACGAGGATTTGGAAGTACCCATGCAAGCAGAGAGCGCTTCGGAAGCATTTTCTGA
>JAHHFK020001175.1:0-70020 GCA_024533555.2 Aedes koreicus
TTATCTTTGGGATAAGGTCAGATTGCTGAATATATCGGAAACGGTGCAGCATGTGCAGAGTCCTAGAAGCCAGCACCATTTGGGATACGGAGGGAGATCTTGAGAATTACGCAAGGGTAGGCTTCTGAGTGCAATGTGTATGAATTTACGTTGATCTCAATTCTGAGATCACACGGCAGTTGATACGGTGTCCAAATTACCGCAGCATTTTCAAGAATAGGTCGCACAAATGCCGTAAAGCTTTCTTGATTATGGTGGTGATGTGCTGATTAAATGTGAATTATTCTCTTTTCACACCCAAATCACTGACCTGACCAACGCGCTCGAGGACATTCCCATCAATTCGGTAATTAAAAGTGATAGGACGCATTGATCGGTGAAACGTGATGGGAACATCTGTTACGATAGCAACATCTAGCAACGATAGCAGTAATATTTATCACGAGTCTTTTCAGTTTATACCAGGTGTCAAACACGTCTAGAAGCTCCTGAAGCCGATAACAGTGCTTAATAGACCTCTCCACCAGGTAGATTTTCAAATCGTCTGCGTATATGAGTACGAAGTTCGATCCTAGCAAGAACAGCGCAAATAGCATGGAGCCCAGGTTACTGCCTTGTGGTACGCCTGAATTATTATTGAACGTACTGGAAACAGCTAAATCAAGCTTTAGGCTCAGAACACAACTCGTCAAGTAGCTTTCCAGCCATACCACAAGGCGCTCTGATGCACCTAGACGGGATAGTTTGCACAGAAGTACTCTGTGATCAATGACGTCAAAAGCGGCCCTCAAGTACATGTACACGGCATCCTCTTGATTTTTAGCTTCAATCTGCGTAATACAGGTACTAGTGAAGTCCAGAAGGTTCGTTGTTACAGAGCGGCCTGGAATAAATCCATGTTGATTGTCTGAAATGTTTTGTTTGGTACAGCCAAGAATGACATTACTGACTACTATTTCGAATAGTTTCAATCCCGCAGATAAAGGGTGGAACGGTCAAAAATTGGTCAAACATGATTAAGTGCACACTGATTAGTTTATTAGATACATGATCAATCTTTACTTCTTTTTGAAGTTCATCGTCTACAAAACACAGGAAAATTATTTGATAAGGTTTCTGATTTTCGAAATGTGAACTGTCGGGCTTTACGTTTCACACCTTCCATCAAGTTTTGTACCCCTGTTATGTCCACCTTATTCCTGATACTGAACGCGAAATTGCCTTGAAGTGTTTTTCACTTCAAACTGTTTTTTGAGTTCTCTTGAGATTTTTCTTTACGGTTGCCCATTATTTTTCAATTGGGCGCAGTTCCGGCGAGTTTGAAGGGTTTTTCTCCTTGGGTACCATTACACACTATTGGCGGTATTTCATTCCCATTTTTCCGTAGCGAAGCGAAGTCAAGAAGCAAGAGGTCTGGCCAAAACAGCACGGAAAAACTATTTTTCTTCAAGAAAGGCAGTAAGCGTCTTTGCAAGCATTCCTTTACATAAATATCTTTATTGACAGTGCCAGCCCAAGTAACATTGCTAACACCATTCTGCTTTATTAAGTTTCATTGAAGTTTTATGAAAGCCACTTGAAATCAATTTGGTTTTATTATGGCACCAAGAGGTGCCAATAGGTTTCATATTTTGGTCAGGTTTATGAGAACCCACACAGCTTGTTTACAACAATCTTAAAACCTTGTTTCCTTCAAATTCCTTTTACTCCTATCAAAGGTTTTATTTCGACTTTATGAACTCGTAAAATGCTGTATTGAAATGCCGTTTTAGGATTCATTCATATTATCTTATTATGGTTAGTTGAATAAGCATTTTAAAACCACTTTGCCTCCTGTAAATGCATTAAACGGCAAATTGGTATTGAAGGAAGTCACCATAAGACCAAATAGTTTTACAATAGTCATTGCGAAGAAAAATTGGCTTTATGGCAAAACTGTGATTTTTTTCCAATCGCCATATTGAAATACAAGAAATAATTGAAATGTGGAAAAATAAATGCATCAAATTTTCAATGGTATGCAAATAAACAGTAGATCAGAGACTAATTTTGGCATTTTTTTTTAATTATCTCATCCAATTCCAAGCACTTTTCAGGAAATTCATCGAATATATTTGTTTTAATTTGATTTATGTTGTTATTAATTCGCATAATTTTCGAAGCGCATTAATTTTCGGCTCTTATCGTGCCAATATTCACCATAAAAATAATTGCGCATATAATTTGGAGCATAATACGCTGTAGAAAACACAATTTGTTTTGGATATTTTTCTATCAAACAAAATTTCACGCTACACTAGACCTCTTTTTTTACAGGTAAATTAATCAGAAGAGCAGAGAATCGAACAAAGCAGAACAACAAAAAACAAACTCGATTTCACAGTGAAGTTTGACAAATGTGGCCATTTGGCCACATTCTGGTTTTAATGGCAGTCAATAGGTTTTATTAAGGTTCTCAAGTGGTCATAACATCTTTCACTAGAACATTTTCAAAATCTTTATGTTCTTATGAAGGTTTTATTAACTTGTTTTCACAACCGTCTATAGAGTGGGCCATTTTGTACAAATTTCGGATTTAAAGAAGCATAGAGTTGTTGGTAGACAAAACAGTTTTGAATGTAGGTTTATCAACAAAGCCGGGAGGAGTGCTATACGGCTGGAATAAAACTAAAATTGTTACTTGGGAGATGTCACACAACTTTCGCTTTTTAGCCCACAGGTGCAAATCGCTTGCCAAATCTAGTATTTTTTCGGGAGCGTTGACATTTTTTTCAGCTTGAACTTATCTTAAACCTCTCCTTTTCCGGCAGCCGTATAAAACTCCCTTCCTGGGAGCTGCTTGAAATCAGCCTTGACGTATGTTTCATCGCCCATTACGACGCAATCAAACTTGGTCAACAAACTCGTGTACAACTTACGCGCTCTTCCTTTGGATGTTGTGTTTTGCTTATCATCTCGATTTGGTGTCACTGTAACCTTATTTGTTGACATTCCGGCTCGTTTCTTTGCTCTTTGCACTGTTGTGTGGAACTTTCCCAATTTGTTTCCGATACCTCTGATGAAAAGATTGGGATTGCGTTTGAAAATGCTGACCACTATACTTTCGGTCGCTGTGGATTCCTGGTTTCGGTTACCTCCAGACTTCGGCTTCCTGGCAGTCGCCAGACGTTTTTCGAACACTTTTATAACATTCGTCACGGTTGATTTGGCAATATTAAGTGATTTTGCCAAGTCGGCGTGGGAATAATTTGGATTTTGCTTATGCGCGTGCAAAATTTTGATATGCTGCTCTTCTTGCTTTGACGCCAACTGAAAATGGCATGAACCAAATAGAACCAACATTTCGTACGCATACATCATCATAAGGGGTGTTCAAGTTTTTTAAATGCACGATTCAAAAACTACATTATATTTGAGTCGACCAATTTTTGACCGTTCCATCCTTTAGACTGGTAATTCCTCTGATGTTCTTTACATTTCTTTTATCTCCTTTCTTGAACACGGCGAACATTAAAGGTTGTTTTCACACAACGGGGAATTTCTGCTTCTCAAACGATTTGTTGAATATGTGGTCAAGAAAAGTCGCTAAGGAAGCAGTGCAGTGACAAAAGATAACAGCATGTACACCATCAGGCCCAATTACATTAGCAGGTAAATTAGAAGCTGCCGCTTATGCTTCTAGTTGAGATGTGAGGCCAGCGGAGAACACTGACGCGAAATGCTTTGCTTCAAACAGATGATTCTGATTCGTCTAGAAATACATTTGACGGGATTGAAGAGCCTTTTCCTTTTATAATTCACAAAATTCCAGAAACTTTTTGGAGCTCTACTCAAGCCAAATTGTACACGCATAACATGTGATTTATACAGACTAGCTTTCACCTGACCGTATGCGTCACTAGCAAATTTGAAAGCCTGTTGATAAGAGACGGAGCGTTGCTTCCGAAGTAACCTCTGTTTAGTATTTCGCTCACATTCAACCTACGCAGTTCTGGGTTGCTCCATGGTGGCTTAACAGATGACCGAATCCTAGGGAGGTTTTCCTTGAGCCGTCTGTACAAGATGTCACAGAAGCGATCTGTCATATCGTCAACATCCTGCATATTGAGCAGTTCTGTCCAGTCCATATTGGGCAGGTATTCTGTTAGTGAATCAAAATCAAGTCGGCGGTAGTTCAAAGGTCTTGTTTCACCTCGTTCAGGAACAGTAGCTTGCATGCGAGGAATAGGCACAGAAATATCCAATGAAGGCTGGTCAGGATCAACGGTCAGCAAAGGGAGAACAGCTGTTGATACGTTGATAATATTCCCAGAAGGAAAGTATGTCATGCATTCTATCAAGATAGTTGCGATTTTGATTGGCTTGAGACATGTTAAGAAAGTCGATACCATCGACCAGGTTAGCAACTGCAGCAGGAAGTGGAGAAGAGTTGCGCCATCTTTCTAAAATACATAATGATCTTCTCCATAGAGCTGTCATTAATTGGGAGCAACAGTTTTCTTCATGAACCTTACGTTTTTTAAAAGCTATGAATCCAAGATCACGTGGTACAATATTGTGAGCCAATCCGTAGGATATGTTCAGTCTGACGCCACTTTACGTAATGAACGTTGTCCTTTGCGTCGGATTCACTCCCTTACGATTTTGGTGTTTTGCTGTGTCCGTACCTAACTTGGACGACCAGACCTTTTCCTGTCCTCCAAAGAGGACGTCTCCTGATACCTTTTGATGGTCTTATATAAAGTTACGCTTAGCACCATAAGATTTCAGGCTTTTGAAAATCGCGCCAGGGTGGTCGCCATTTAAAAATCGTTTCACTACAATTTCCCCAAATTGCTTCATCGCGCGTAATAAGCAAACATCAACTTACCGAAAATGAATACCACGCGCATGTGTCAGTATATACATGGAAGTAAAATTATCACAAATACACGTACAAAATATACACATAGCATGACTTTTACACTAATTTACACCGAATTCATTGATCCAGGGGTAGGAGGTACCAAAAACCTGGAGAGAGTCGATGAACTGAGACCCGCCTCGGTGAAGATGACCTTAGCGAACGAAGAACTGGAACCGTTATAACATCAGCGGTTGAATTGTTCGGAGAGAAAGCGTACTTGCCATTAATGATGGGTTAGAAGACCCTGTCACTACACTCACACACAGGGCCGGGATGACTTTTGACCGCTGGCAGGAATGGCTCGACTAAAGCGGGGGGCTCGAGGGCTTCCATGGTACCAACTTTGTTGCGTCTCAGTGATCGGCAGTCAAACAAAGATTGCTGAGGTAAAGTTGGCGGGAAATGCGGTGTGCTGGAAAGCTCATGGGATCCCATCTTGTTAAGCGGAATTGTCATTGAAATAGGATGGGAGGTTTGGCCATCTGGCGAGTTTGTGCTGAGCGAGCAAATGACCGTGCTGGAAGCAGGAAGAGATGTAGGAAGCGAACAATTGGATGGTTGGTCGTACTTGCCTGGATAAGCAAGTTGGAAGACTCCCTCACCAGCTCCGAACACAGGAACTGAGTGGCTTGGAGGGCTGAAACAATCGGTTGCATACCAGCTTTGCTCGACTGTGTCGGGTAGCTAAGGGGCTTCAATCATGCTTCGTGACAAGCATTTCGTTATCTGCGTGCTTTCATGACCAGATGAGCGATGACTGAGTGAGTAAGTCAATGCACCAACACTGGAATCTGGATGGAATTCAGGAAGCGAAGAATTGATGTCAAAGTCATCCATAGAGCTGATGTCGGTACGTCCAAAAATTGTGTGAAGCAAAGTTACAGAGTTGCGGTTACGTGTCGCAGCGCAGCTGTAACGTGAGGCAGATGGACGATACTTGGACGGGAATACTTGCCTGAGATATATTGTCGGAAGATCCCATCACCAGCCACAACCGATGGGCCAGGACGAATGGTGTGCATGGGGAGGTGGTTAATATTTTTATGACCGTCACTCAAAAATACTTGACAAAATACACGTATTTAACACTTCACCCACAAATAATTCACTCACAACGTAAGGAATGGACCATGAACAACGTATTCAGCGATGGATTACAAGGAAAAACTGAAAAAAAGCAAACAACAACAAACAAGCAGTGATGCGAATATGTGATTCTAAAAAATAGATATTAATATTGCATTTCGAAAATCAGCTGAATGAAACATTTCCAGAAACATGAAAACAAAACTTATGTCTATACTATGTCTATTGATCGAAAAATGTCTTCTTCGGGATCAAAACCACCGCCTATGGTTGGATAATGTCACTTTAGGATAAAGAAAACCATTTCTAACAGCGTTTAGTAACACACCGAGAATAAATCAAAACGCTACGCTCATAACAATTCAACAGACTGTGAACGTCATTCTTTGCAGTCTGGTGCACTTGCATGCAGGAAACAGACAGGTTGTCCGTCATGCTTGTCAGATTTCCCCACGCGTACGCTGCACTGACTTTCCCCAAGTTGCACCGGTATTGTTGCAAGGATAAATGTTGAAATCTAGTGGGAAGCGGAGAGTTTCCCATCGAGAGAAAAACAACCAACCATACTCATTAACGTATTCGTCATAAACATGTACTACCAAACTACCCAACCGACCGCACAGAAAAATACCTACCGACCCAACCCTGCATCAAGGAAACAAAATTAATATTTGAAGTCTGAAGGCAGCAAGAATTCCGGTTCCTTTCCTTTCTTCTGAGAATAATTACATTATTCCGATGAGGGTGAATGCTCACAATACAGCATGACCCTTCCAGCCATAACCAGTAGACATTTCAACAGAGGCATGAGGCGAGTGAAACTTCAACGCCATAATTTCGAGAGCTTCGCAATTTTCCCAAATTTCCACAAGAGAAACAGGGCGGTGGAAGGGACCGTCATTCATACTATAAGTTCATTTCGTTGAAAGCTGTGGGAATTGTGCCAAAATCGGATTGCAAAAACCGGCCACTCCATCGCCATTCCTTCCTCAATGGTTCGGCTTTTCAGCCATGCAATGTCGAATTTCACACACAAAATGACTCTGTTGAATGCATTCGCCAAGCGCACGAGCGGTGTGAAGGAAATGAGCAGCGAAGGTGGCCTCTTGAACATACCGACAGCAGAATAAATCGCTTAATAATGTGTGGAAATCACATGTTGAATCAAATTAATAAATTTTATTATTTGCTACACAGGGTGGTAGGATATGGCACAAGGCGACTAATTATATGTATTTTCAAATGTTGTGTACAAGGATGGAAATAAATATGTAATAAAAGAAGGAGGTGGGTTGTTTGACTGTGGTCTGCAAGCTACCGTACTACATCACCCAAATCGTTTTATGGGAGGGACTTTGCTGGCGCTCGTTCAACAAAAGCGGAGCGTTATTACAATTTCTCATTGTGAAAGCTGAATAACAACCAATGAGTGGTGGAATGTCATTTTGGCATGCCATCATATGCAATAAGAGCATTTCGGTGGAATAAATACCACCTCTCAGAAACACCGCTGGACTCAAACGAAACGCGGTCGATATAAGTAGGATAATAAGGACTGTATCGAAAATAAGTAATCCACACATTTTTCTTTCAAATCTTATAAATAAATGATGTTTTATTCAAAGAAATGCATGATTCATATTTGTACGGGATTGAAATTGAACATTGTGAAGACCGGATGAAATTAATATTATTCTTTCATGAATTTGCGAATTTTCTATCGATTTTTTTGAACTCATGCATATGCTCGGCTGCTTTACCAGTCTTTTTGTAGACCCTCTTTACAATTGCCCAATAGCGTTCGATAGACCGAGGCTGATGGCAATTTGGCAGATTGATGTTGAGAAAAACGACGTTTTGGCGTAAGGCGCCGACGCAAAATCCGACCAAATTTCCGCATTGATTATTCCGGGCCCTTGCTGCTGCGGGTTGTTTCTGTTCTGCACTTTGTTTGGTGATTTTTTGCTTCTTGTGAGTCTTCAGATTGTTCCGTATCTTGATACGTTGAATCATTCCGACGCTGGTTCCCGTATTATTGTTAAATCACGTATCGACATTGATTTGTTCATCCGAATACGAGCTACCATTTTCCGATCCAATTTAGGGTTGGAAAATCCGGGTATTCTGCCTTTTCCTGGCAGTTCATTCAAAAAACAGTGGTTGTCATAGATTTTATACTCGCGTGATGTATTTCAAAGCGCTTCGCCAATTGTCGCATAGTCACACCCATTTTAGCGTAGCCATGTGTCCAAAACCTTAATTTTCACGTCTTTTTCAATGTGTGACTTTTCGAAAACGAAGAATTCAAACCGTGCAGCAAACGAAAGATGACAGTCAAATGCACAGCATGCTATGGTGAACACATTAAAACCATCACAAATACACGCAAACAACGCAAATGTACGTGGATAGCTTATTTTGGATACATTCTTACATACAGATCGTTCCAGTTGGTACGAATTGGCCAATAACCCATTCTGGCCTGACGTGCTTATAAGGGATTCATATCTACAACCGAATCTATTATTCTGTCGGTAGTTTATGTATACGATATGAATTCATGGACATTCAAAGATCAAAGCTGAAACAAGTATGGAAGGGAAATAATTTTTAGGTTATCAATGGACTTTTAGGAATGAAGGTCATATCTACATTTTTATTAGAGAATGCTAGCGTTAAACGTTACACAAATAGTTGTATTTAAACGCGGTTATATGGGGTGGATGAACTTCTTGACATTCTGTACGTATTGTTTGCAATCACAGCAGGGAAAGGGTTACGTAAAATTTAAACATCGTGAGAGCAACTGTAGACTCCCAACCGATAAGACAACGATTACCAGCATCGGCGGATCGATGATAAGTAGTGTGCAGTCTACAATTCATGGGGCGACATGGTGTCCGCACGGCTGTACAACGGCGTACCTTTTAATTCGGTTGTGATTTATGTTGACCATTCGTTAAGTGTTACTCGAACAATAAAGGTTATGTTGACAGTGTAGTGTTTAAGAGTAATAAATAGACTTTTCATGTTTCAACAAGTGAATAAAGTCGATTCAAATGTGAACACAAAATTTAAATTTTTATCAAACAGTCACGTAAAGTCTGCTAGAAACTGCCACAGAACAGTTGGTGTAGCTTCAAGCTATTGACGCAAATTGATTTTATAGCGAAAAAAAAAATCTTGCAACGTCCCATTCGAACGATTACATTTATATTATCGGGGTATGGAAGGGACCATCAGGGCACCCAATTGAAGCGAATTGGATGGGGAGAGTGAAAATGCCAACTCCCCGTTGCTATTCGTTTATGGATAAATGACGGGCTCTTGTTCCCACTCATTGGGGTATACTCTTATTAAATTTTTGACCAAATTGTTCAATCTTTTTGTTGGAAGGAGATTCTTCTTAGTCCCGATGATACATACAGATGATGTTGCCTATCGATCGATCCAACCCGGTTATGGCTCTTGATACAATGACATGATGAGGACAATCAGTGGTTATTCAATCTTGACAAAGTCAAACTTGCTGTCGGACTTAGTTTCCGAGCTCTAATAAATGTTACTACATTTCGTTTAAAGACTGTCCCAGAAAGTGTGTACGCAGCCAAAACCGCTGCCATTTCACAATGATTGATAGCTTGTTCTGTTTATGGTTGCATCATGTTGTTTACCTTAATCTCTCAGCACTTGAGTATTAGTTTAATCCTTTGTGTCAGTGGTACAACGTCAGAGTATTGTGCCCAAATGATGTAAAAAACCCAGAATGTCAGTGAGGAAGATGGCAAAAATGGAAGAAGTAAGTGAAAAAGCCGTGCAAACTGCGATCAGAAAGTTCAGTGAGGATAATACGTTTAAGGATAAATCGAATTCGAGTCGGAAAAAAAATCCTGCTAACCTTCGTTTGGAGAAATGTATAATGAAGGCATTCAAGCACAGGAAGGAGGTTCCAGAGCGAGATGTGCTCAGAAAAAAATAATGAGTTTTAACAGGCGCGTAAAATTTCCCCTCGTTTAATTCCAAGCACAATGAGGCATAAACAACAAAATTGTTTGCAATCTTTCATGCGCCATACAAAAATGTTTGCAACCTTTCATACAACAGCCTAGGTTTAGGCGTTATTTGGTTTAAATTTACATGAAATATCCCATTATTTTCTGCCACATCATTCCCTTTATGTGCATTAGATAACACAGAAAATTCAATGTTTATTTTTATCTGTGGGGCCAAAAAGTTGGCACTTCGAAGTCAAATGTTCATCGTGCAAAGAACTTTTGAATCTTCAAACCTATAAGTCGTAGAACCAGCCGAAACGAACTCCAAAATAGAAAGCACCTTATTATCATGGATCACAAAACCTACGTGAAATTTGACTACTGCCTGCTGAAGGGTTTTGCATGCGGTCAGTTCTTTTGTTTTTACCCAAAGCATGCCATGTGTCAGCTCTTTCATCTGGAAGTGGATCTTTGACCATATTACATACTCTCGAAACCACCGGAAGATCCCACGAGCGACCAGCGAGCCAGTAGGATTTTACCGCCGAAACATGCCGTGCAGCAGCTCTATCTTCACGATTTTTCATAAAAATGGTTTCAATAGGCTTGAGAATGAAATTGACTACAATAACCACATCCGGAACAATTGAAACTTCCCTGTGGGAACCTGTAGTAGATGTTGGTTATGCTTAAACCCCAATATATGAACCATAAGATTCGCTGGCTATCCTGAGCCAAGTTTCTGAAAGAACCTCTAAGGAATAAATTATAAATAAATAAATTATCAGCTGCCGCATGGTATGTTTTGGTGATAAATCCTAATTAACCTCTACGACGGATTCCTCCACGGACATTCTGATGGTTCTAAGAGTCGCCAATATGGTGAAAGATCAATTTAAATTTATATATTAAGTATTGTGAAAAACCAAGAAGAAAGAGCTGTCGGCACGCCTGGAAATATTTACCTTTACTTCCGAGAGTTATAGGTTAAAGGCTGACTAAAAGTAAATTGGTACGCTTCTCGCACACCGCTTGCACGCCTCAAGTGCTGGGAATCACAAATCTTTGACAGTAGTTTATTAACACTTCTATGGAGAACAACTGGTGCAAATTTGATCAAAGTAGTCGATCGCGTTCAGAAATGACGTCAGATGGAACTCGAAAGAAGAAAAAGTTTTGTGCACAAACACCTGGAAAATCCGGAGTGGTCCGGTTCCAAGCTGGCTAAAGGACTGAAGTTACCGAAAATAAAAGTTTGACGAGTGATCAAAACCTTCAAGGAAACCCTGAGTGTGGTAAGGAATCAGTGAACCTACGAAAAAACTGGAACCAGGGATCCTCAAGGAGCGTTAAAGCCAGCCCCGGTCTTTCGATCCGAGATTTGGCCAGAAGGTACAACGCCAACTTTCAAACTGTGCGGAACATTCTTGACAGGGAAGGATACAAGTCGTAAAAAGCCAGTAAACATCCAAATCGGAACATGAAGCAGAATTCTGTGGCAAAAAAGCGTGCAAGGCTCTTGTACGACCGTGTTTTGACGAAACACGAGGGCTGCACTTTGATCGATGACGAAACATACGTCAAACTCGATTTTAAGCAGCTTCTCGGTCAGGTTAATTTTACATCGCGACTGGCATATGGATGTGCCGGGGAGATTCAAGTTCGTGTTTGCCGATAAGTTCGCGAAAAAGGCCATAAGTTGGCAAGCGATTCGCAGCTGTGACCTAAAAACGGAACCATTCGTCACATCCTCGACGATGACATCCCAAGTTTTCATCGAAGAATGCCTGAAAAAGCGTGTGTTGCCGTTCATCAATCTTCATTCATCAGTATATTTGAGAGAGTAAGCACGACTAGAACAATAATGCGCCGGCGAATTTCTTCACTGCTGTTGCTATCTGACTTAATCAATAAACAAATTTTACGAATTCATCCGCCACCTGGAACTCATCTCTGTCGATTATCACGAACTTTGCGAACTCTATCACACTCGGCTCGTCCTTGCTATTTATGGTACAGTTTATGACGTTTTCATCTTCAATCTAATCTTTTCTGGTCCACGTTTCAGTTCGGTGTAATGATCAACAACCACCACTGGAACTTCAAAGTGTCCACGTTATCAGCATAGCAGATGAATTGGCTAAGTTTGCTGAAAACCTTACTCCGCATGTCAAAGTCCGCACGTTTCATAATATAACCAAGAACAATATCCCATGACACCAGGGAAAATTTTGAAAATGTTCTAGTGAAAGATGTTATGGCCACTCTAGAACCTTCATAAAACTTCAAGAAAACCAATATATGGCCAAATGACCACTGCCATGAAAACCAACATATGGCCAAATGGCCACAGCTGTCAAACTTAACCGTGATATCGTCGTTGGTTTTTGTTGTTCTGCTTTGTTCAATTCTCTGGTCTTCTAAGCAGTAAATAATATTAAACAAAAAAGTTCTAGTGCTGCGGGAAAATTTGTTTGATAGCAAAAAATATCCAAATAAAAATTGAGTTTCTTACAGCGTAGCATGCTCCAAATCATGTGCGCATGTAATTTCATAGTGAATATTGACACAATAAGAGCCGAAAGTGCGAGTTTAAAGCAACAAAAACAAAATTCATACAAATCTATTCGATAAACCAATCATAAATTTCCTGAAAATTTATAGAATTCAATAAGAAGAATGCCGAAAACGGCCTTCAATCTACAGTTTATTTGCATTGCATTTTGAATTTTCTTCATTTATTTTTCCCCTTTTCAATTTTTTCTTATATATCAATACTACGCAGTTTCACCCAAAACCCAATTTATCTTCGCAATGACTACTATAAAACAATTTGGTAATGTTTTTTGCCGTTTACAGTCAAATTGAAGCCAACAACTTCCCTCAATGCCAATTCCCCGTTTGATGCATTTACTGGAGGCAAAATTGATTTAAAATGCCTTTTCAACTGACCATAATAAGATATTATCAATGAGTCCTGAACCGGCATTTCAATACAGCATTTAACGAGTTCATAAAGTCGAAATAAAACCTTTGATAGAAGTGAAAGGAATTTGAGAAAACAAGGTTTAAAGATCGTTCTAAACAAGATGTGTAGGTTCTCATAAACCTGAATATAATATGTTACATATTAGTACCTCTTTGTGCCATAATAAAACCCAATTGATTTCAAGTAGTTTTCATAAAACTTCAATAAAGCTGGATGGTTTTGGCAATGTTATTTGGGTGGGAAATAATTGAGAATCAACAATTCCTGACTAGGGAATTGGTCCTATCCTACTGGGAAGAGCTGCTAATATATCCGAGGTTGATCGCACTTGGCCATGGAGGCTTGTTAAAAGTAGAGTGGTCAATGTTCGGTTGGGTCACTAGATTATTGTAGCAGCTCTTTTAAGGTTTTCAGCAGCTCAAACCGAATTTTATGTAGTGGAACATATTTAAATCGAACTAGTTTCCTACTGCTAACGGTCAAATAATGCTAGCTGTTTGCTCTACAGGCGACAACCTGCAGCGCTCAATTGAGGTTAAATTCATTTCTTCTGTATTTATTTATCTCAACACTTACGTGCGCAACACAACGGTTTGAAATAATAAATCTTTTATACGGTTTTAACTCATTATTTCACCAAATCGCCCGAAGTCAGTAATAAACTGTGTGTCATTAATAGATTCTAACTCACTATGATTTTGTGTTGATTTTTCCTATTCATCTATCAGCTGGTATAGCTGACGTTTAAAAGTATATCATTAACGTGACCTAACTTCGATCATCTCCGAGAGTTAGTTCGGTTGAACCGTGTTGCCAATGGGCGGTATCTCAACAGTTCATGAATATGAGTTTACCGCTTTTGATTAGAAGCGTGTGACTTTTTTTATGTGAAGATAAACAAACGATTTTAGCCCTCCTTAGCAGAAACACCAACATGTGCGTATACGATAGAAGAGGAGCAGTGATTAGCTAGTCCGTACGAAATTCATTTCGTACATTGTATGAATAAGGTTTTATGATGGCATTTTGCGACAAAACGAGCAATATGAATGTTGAAGGCAATGTTTGAAACATATGTTATATTTAAAAAATGTTTGCTTACAATACAAGCGCAAGGGATAACACGAAAATATATTTTTATCGTAAGAAGGTAAGACGTGATCTCAAAATGTTCTGGATTCTAGTAATTATTTGCACTAGGAGACTTTTAGATTATTTGAAAGTTGTAAAATTTTAAAATATAAATATATATATAAATGTTATACAACTTACCAATAACGTTATATTTTGCTAAATAAATAAGGCAATTAATTTAAGAAATTTGAATCAAAAAGCTACGTTGTGCGTTGTCGTCGGATTTGCCAACTCTCTATAAAAAAATGTTTACATTTCTTAGAGAAAAGAAAAGGAATTTTCTAAATTCTGTCTGTTGATGAACTCTACATTTGTAAGAATTTGTATATTGATTAAAATCAATTTCAACATGGTTTTACGGTACTAAAGTAAGACGTTGCATCCTAAAGTTAGACTTTTCCGTTTCTTCCTAAGCCCGAATTCTCCCTCAACTTGCTTAGCTGAGCATTAGATGAAAATTTGACATATTGCAAAGATTAAAATTAATCATTTTCATCATTTTTAATACATAACATAGATTCGTATGCATAATTTTTTCAAACGCGAAAATGTGACACAACTGTTCCTCGCCGTATCCAGCAAGCACACTCTATCAATGAAATAATTTGATAATCATCTCAACTAACGGAAAATGTCATTGAAATTTTCAATTTTTTTCTGACACCAGGGAAAAGTTCCCACCACAAACCGGCATGCTGGAAACAACGAGAAAACTGTATTGAATAGTGATTAAAACGACCTTTTGGCACCAAGCCCTACTTGTTATTCCACGCTTGAACGCAGGAAAAAAAAGGCAGCGATAAATTGTTTTCCTATCGCTTCGACCCAATCTGACCGCCCTTGCCTGCAACCCCCACCCCACCAGCCACGAGCAAAGTAGGAAAAATTGAAGCCTGCTTGAATTTGTAAAACTTTTCTCCCCACATTTGCCTCTCATCAGCAGTTATATCGGAAATGCAAACAGCTGTGGTTTTAAGTGTCGCCAAACCGTCAATGGCAGAAGCGGTTTGGATTTTTCCAAATTTTAATCGCTATGATATTTTTTCCATATATATCTGTCAAATAACGTTGAACTTTTATGCAGGTTGTGATAATGTCGTTGAAAAATGAAATGACTCTGCAAAGGGGGGCCGCGAGAGTGCACCAAAAAAAATATCTGAATTTTCATTGTGATGTAAATATCAGAGCACGTAAATTTGTATTTCATTCTACACGAAGGAGCAACTTGTATGAAACAGTTCTAACAGAGATGAGCTTTTGCATACAATATTATCGGCAATGTATGGAATGTCCTAGAACTTGACACAATGTGTAATGCAATTTTTTATGTTTTGCGATGCTCCACACAGAAAAAAAATAATTTATTTTAACAAGCGCATAAAATTTCCCCTTGTTTAATTCCAAGCCAAAGGAAACGTAAACAACAAAATTATTTGCAATCTTTTATTTGCCATACAACAATGTTTGCAATCTTTCATTCAACAGGTTAGATTCAGGCGTTATTTGGCTTAGATTTACAGGAAATGTCCCATTATTTTTTGCCAAATCTAGCATTCCCTTTATGTGCATTAGCTAAAGCAGACAAATCAATGTTTCTTTTTATCTGTGCATTTATGTGCATGATATTGAACAGAAATTCACACTTCTTTTTCGAGCTGTGTAGGTTTCTGTTTTATTTTAGTTAAGAGACTGTAGAAAGAGGGAAGATTGTAGGTATTTCAAGTGGGGAGAAAGGACAAAAAGTACTTTACTTGCTGAGCATTTGAAAGACCCAAGAGGTGGGTTTGCTCGAAACAAAGCGATAATCGTTTGCATATAAATGGGCAGTGCTACTCGAGCTGTCGACGGCGAGAGGAATTCGGTGCTTGCACTTGACGTGAATTCCAATGTTTTACTTGTAATTTTGATAGTGACATTGATCGCCGGGAGCAGTTTGTAGAATTAATTGGAGTTGCTTCGCCTTTGGTGTGAAGTAGTCGGAATAGATTGGATGCATTTAAAATGTTCGATTGAATGGTTGACCTTTTTCATGTAACTAGCTACAGAAAAATAATTTTGTAAAAAAATGAAACAGCCATCGCATTTTTTCAAAGAATCACTGTGGATAAGTATGAAGTAAAAGATGTTCGTTTTAATTCATACTGAAACTAACACATTTTCATAGCGTTGTAATCGACTAAGACCAATCTTCATTAAAACAAGAAGTGAAAACTGTCTTCAATGTTTTCAATTTTTGCTTTATAAATTGGTTAATTTTAAAAATTAATTCAGAAATTGAGTGATAATCCGCACGTGGCCTTTCAGTTGGCCACCCATCATGGTGCCATAATTAAGTTAGACCTTTGCTTATTATTCCACCGTTATCATTATCGGGTGCTCTAGATGGTTGAAAAAGGAAATAATCGCATTCAGAAGCACAAGCATCATTACATCCCCGTAGCAGGAATGTCAAATTCGTTGCCACGGAATTTTAATGAATATTTATTTTTTATTCCGTTCGGCTTTATGTCTTCTTGACTTAAGATTGTCTCGTGTTTTGCCGTTCTATTTTTCGCAGAATATCGGTATCGTTTTCGCTTGAAATTGAAGACGCTACGAGCGTACATGGTGGGCCCTAGATAGGACGTTATGGTACCGAACAGCATCAGGGTTTTCGGGGGTGGAATCAAATTGCGTGGTAGACCCTGCTAGAATGACATTTGATGGAAAGTGTCCACGGCAGTAATGTAGGATCAGTTCAGCCACAACCACGAACCCATCGCAAACAGAAAACGGGTGTTCACCATGGAGCTAAGAGCCGTGAAAAATCGTTACGCACACACACCGTTATCGGACCGGAAAATGTTGCCGGGCGTTGTTGATTGAAAATGATCCTACCGATGAAGGGTGGATGATTAAGGTAGGGATTACGAACGTGCTTGGGGTGCCGTTTTGAAGTGAATTGTAAATTCAAGTAAATTGTGGGATGGAGATCTACGCTAAGAACACAGATTTATTTTTTAAATAAAAAAATGGGTATGATGATTTATTTCAATCTGCTGGTGCTCAGGGTATAAAGAGATTTGAATCAGTTTATAATTTTATGATTATAAATTGTACAAGTAGCTATAATAATTACGCGCTTGGGGTCGCCTTTTTGAAGTGAATTGTAAATTCAAGTAAATTGTGGGATGGAGATCTACGCTAAGAGCACAGATTTATTTTTTAAATAAAAAAATGGGTATTTGATGATTTATTTTAATCTGTGAGCACCTCAGGGTTTAAAGAGATTTGAATCAGTTTATAATTTTATAATTATAAATTGTACAAGAAGCTATAATACTTACGCGCAACTATGTGGAAATCAAACTCTCACTCTGTGGTAATAACAGGACAGATGGCAACCAATGGGTAAGGGTACTCGAGCAGGAGCGAGTAGTGTAACTCCAATAACGCTCTCCTCTGGAGAGATAAAACTCCGTGTAGTGGTTTGAGGTGGGCCTCGCGGTCATTGGAGATCAAGTCGTGGTTGTTGGAACATATGGAGTGTTGGGGGGGAGGAGGCTATTAGGGGCTTGTGTTTCGAGGCCTGGGGTCGGGTGTGGGAGGGGGGGTTGGGCATAGTGGAGTGGATGTGGTGAAAAAGGTGGGTGTGTTTGGAATAGCGTGTGGGTGGTGTGAAAGGGCTTGGTCGTATGGGGTGAGTGGAGGGGGGTTTGGGGGGGAGGTAGGGGGGTAGTGGGGGAAAAGCGTGTTGTAGGGGGATGTGCGTAAAGTGAAGGTGCATCGGAAAAAAATGGGTAATGGTGTAAGGGAGTGGGGATGATGTTAGTATGGGGAATGGATATTTGGGATAAATTGTGTATTCCTCCTAGAGCCTCAATTAACCGAAAACAACTTTCAGATATTTCTTCGGTCCTTCCTTCTCCACGGTTGATCATGGGAGATTTCAACTCTCACGTTACAGGTTGGGGAGAACTGTACGATGACAACCGGTCTTCCCTGATATATGACCTCTGTGACAACTTCAATATGACAGTTCTTAACAATGGAGAAGTAACACGTTTGGCTGAAACTTCCTCAGTTGGCAGTAGATTAGACCTCACACTTTGTTCGAATTTATTATCGTTGGATTGCACATGGAATGTGATTCAAGATCCTCACTTTACTGATCACTTGCCCATAAAAATTTCGGTTGCCACCGGGTTCAATCCGTCGAAATCTGTCAACATCACTTATGATCTTACCCGTCACATCGATTGGACAAAGTTCAGGATAGCAGTAGATGAAGCCGTAACGACGGTAGAAGGGTTTTCACCGCTGGAAGAATATAACTTCCTCTCCAACCTGATCTTAGACAGCGCGCGTCAAGCTCAAACTCGACCAGTTCCAGGGACGTCATTTCGCAGGAAACCTCCTTCTCCATGGTGGGATCAGCAATGCACCGAGGTTTACCGTAAAAAGTCCGACGCGTTTAAAGTTTTCCGTAGACGTGGAACACCTGAGCATTTCGAAGTATACACGGCTCTCGAACGTGAACTTAAGAGCCTCATCAAGGCCAAGAAACGCGGATACTGGCGAAGATTCGTGGACGGGCTATCACGCGAGACGTCGATGAGTACTCTTCGGAACACGGCGCGAAGATTGCGTAACCGAACTACGAACAACGAGAGCGAGGAGTACTCAGACCAATGGATCCTCAAGTTCGCGCGATAAGTTTGTCCAGATTCTGTGCCGGCACGGATGATTCCTCGCGAAACCGAGAATTCGATAGATGAGATCAGCCAACCTTTTTCAATGGTAGAACTCTCTCTCGCGCTCCTTTCGTGTGGCAATACGGCTCCAGGAGCTGATAGAATCAAGTTCAACTTGCTTAAGAACCTTCTAGACGTCGCGAAAAGGCGCATGTTGAACTTGTTCAATCAGTTTTTGGAGCTCAACATTGTACCGGATGATTGGAGGCGGGTGAGAGTTATCGCCATTCAAAAAACTTGGCAAACCCGCGTCTGACCCGCGTCGAAAGTTGTTGGAAAAAATGATCCTCTCGCGTCTGGACAAATGGGTTGAGACGAACAACCTGCTTTCAGATACTCAATATGGTTTCCGTATGGGTAAGGGAACGAACGACTGTCTTGCGTTGCTTTCCACAGATATTCAGCTAGCTTTTGCTAAAAAAGAGCAAATGGCTTCCGTATTCTTGGACATCAAGGGGGCTTTTGATTCAGAATCTGTTGAAGTTCTTTCAGATAAACTCCACGCTAGTGGCTTTTCACCATTAATGAATAATTTTTTGTACAATTTTCTGTCAGAGAAACATATGAGCTTCTCTCATGGAACCTCTACAGCTTCACGATTTAGCTACATGGGTCTCCCCCAGGGATCATGTTTAAGCCCCCTTTTGTATAATTTTTATGTCAAAGACATTGACGGTTGTCTAAGTGACAACTGTACGTTGAGACAACTTGCAGATGACGGTGTAGTGTCTGTCACGGGACCCAATGGGGTCGATCTGCAAGGACCCTTACAGGATACCTTGGACAATTTGTCTACTTGGGCTTTAGAGCTAGGTATCGAATTCTCTACGGAGAAAACTGAGTTGGTAGTTTTTTCTAGGAAGCATAACCCTGCACAACCGAAGCTTCAAATTTGGGGTAAGCCGATAACTCATTCTATGTCATTTAAATATCTTGGGGTCTGGTTCGATTCTAAGTGCACCTGGAGATCCCATATTGAGTATCTGAAGCGAAAGTGCCAGCAGAGGGTCAATTTTCTCTGCACAATTACCGGGACCTGGTGGGGAGCTCATCCACAAGATCTTCTAACGTTGTACCGGACAACGATTTTGTCGGTTATGGAATACGGTAGTTTTTGTTTTCAGTCAGCGGCTCGGTCGCACTTCATTAAACTGGAACGTATTCAGTATCGGTGTCTTCGTATCGCGTTAGGTTGCATGCACTCGACTCACACCATGAGTCTTGAAGTGCTGGCTGGCATGTTGCCACTCTCGGATCGGTTTTCAGAATTATCTCTCCGGCTCCTCACCAGGTGTGAAGTTATGAACCCCCAGGTGATCGAAAATTTTGAGAAGCTCCTTGAGTTGAATACTCAAACCCGCTTCATGACCTTGTACCATTTGTACATAACACAGGATGTCAGCCCTTCGCCGAACTTTCCCAATCGTGTTTGCTTCTCCGATTTCGACAATTCGGTTCATTTTGATTTATCCATGAAGCAAGAGCTTCATGGAATCCCAGAGCATCATCGTCCTATGATTGCTCCGGTAATATTTGCTGCAAAGTTTGGCCAAGTTAATTCCACTAAATCGTTCTTCACTGACGGATCTTTGATAGAGGAGTCAGCAGGCTTTGGTATATTTAATGAAATTTATAGCGCCAATCGTAAACTTCAAGCTCCTTGTTCCGTATATGTCGCTGAATTAGCGGCAATACACTTTACGCTAGAAATTGTTGCCTCATTAACACCGGATCAGTACTTCATTTTCACGGATAGTCTCAGTTCTATAGAGGCTATTCGCTCTTTGAGGCCGGTAAAGCACTCCTCGTATTTTCTCATGAAAATACAGGAGCTTCTAAGTGCTTTATCTTCGCGTTATTTTATCATCACCTTTGTATGGGTCCCATCTCATTGTTCAATTCCGGGCAATGAGAAAGCGGACTCGCTTGCAAAGGTGGGCGCTATGGAAGGCGATATTTGTGATCGACAAATCGCCTTCAACGAATTTTTTCCTATTTTTCGTCAACAGTCACTCGTCAGCTGGCAGTATAAATGGAGTAAAGGAGATTTGGGGCGATGGCAACATTCTATCATCCCAAAGGTGTCGAAGAAATCCTGGTTTAGGGGGATGGATGTGGGTCGAGACTTCATTCGTGTCATGTCTCGCCTCATGTCCAATCATTATTCTTTGAACGCTCATTTATACCGGGTTGGGCTGAGCGACAGCAATCTCTGTGAGTGTGGACAAGGCTATCAGGACGCAGATCACGTTATTTGGTCTTGTGCTGAACATCGTGGAGTCAGATCGGAGCTTTATGATTCCCTTCGGGCTCGAGGTAGACAACCCAATGTGCCAATTCGAGATATTTTGGCTGTACGTGATTTGGAGTACATGAAACTCATTTATGTGTTTTTGACTAACATTAGCCTTAGATTGTAGTTAGTTTAACCTGTATGTTTACTATAAGTTTTTTTTTATCTGTGTATGTGTGTATGTGTGTTTTTTTTTCTTTTTCAAAAAATGTTCAAGTCAAAAGTAAACCATAAATTGTATAGTTATAAGTTTTTAGATAATTTAGAATTTAAATTTAATGTGTTATGTAAACCATACTTTAAATTCCCACCCTCCTTCCCATCCGTAATTTGTAATTCCTATTAACCTCGAGACGGCCGCGAGTAATCGGCTCTATCCTCCTAACTTTAGTTTTAAGATAAATGATGTATATAAATATGAAAATTTGGCTCTGTAAAGTTGATTCGATTGAGCCTGTACAAATAAACGATTATTAAAAAAAAAAGGAAGTATCAGGAAGTATCTGCATTTCGCACAATGTTATTACAATGGACTTCTACAAAATACAATTCAAAAAGAGGTTTCGAATAAAATATTATTCTATTTTTCGTTTTCTACAATTCACCTTTCCTAGCAATTGCAAAACTAATAATGGAAAACACACGCTTCAAAGTTACTCCTCGCTCTTTCAACATTTCCATCACACCTTGCGGGAAATGATTTCTGCAGCTACAGTCTCAATCAAAGGGCTCACCTCTTCCTTCTATCTCTGCTTTTCAGCACAGCATGAGTTGTAATGGAAAAATCAATAAAAATGAAATTAGACCACGACGACGACGACAACGACGACGCCGGACGGGTACGGTGTTGGCGGACCTTAATTTGTGCTGGTTCAATGACGTTGGTGTTCTGTTTGTCTGTATGAAGAGGGTCCTGGTTGGGTGGGAAATCTGTGGCTGCTCAGAATGCTCCACGGGATGCTTTTATTATTTATTTGTACTTTCTGCAGGTTTTTGTTTTCCCTGCTTGAACTTGAAGAAAATGGTACCCGGATACGGCACTCTGAAACATGAAACGGTTGTGATTCGTTCATAATTGGAGTGAAGTTGGCTAAATAATATATAATGTTGCTGGCGAATGAACAGTAGTTAGACCATAAAATGTTTGAAATATAGTTTACTGACGGTAAGCCAGATTTTCTTCCTATTCATCATCTTTATTTATTTAGGTGACTTTCAGCCCTCGGTCAGGGAACAACCGCAGTAGGTTACCTCCCGAACAAAGATATAGCCAGAGTTGATTTCGCCTGTCAAAAATCCCATTGGCTTCGGCTGGAATTGAAAGCAGGCCCACTGGTGTTCCAAGTAGTAAACACGCAAGCCACTACACCACCGGCGCGAGCAAGCCAGATCTTATGTTATGGCTAACAATTTTTATTCCGAGCAACTAATGACAGCGTTCTGATACGATAGGATCGTTTATTCAGTGGTAAGCATTTCATTAATAAATTCAAATTCATAGACACATAAATTCAAATTCATCTATACATAAAAATTCTGCCCACTCACGTTGTAAACCATCCATCGTCAGGACCAAAGATAGCAGAGCTTCTAAAATTAGTCACTTTACCCAAATCAACTACTGATACCGTTGAACGTTGCTTTTAAACGATAGCAGGAAACACTGTAGTTGGATCGTGCTAACCGAAACAAACGTAGAAGTTGAACATATGACTGGAATCTACAAGCGAAGAACATTGGGGCATTTTAGAAAAATCCTGGAATCGTTGGGCGTGAGTTGGCCAAAAATTTCGATGCGGCGCACAGAACAGTTCGGTGAACCATGCCAACAAACATTCGAACAAGACGCTGAAACAGAACCAGGTGTCCAGCAAGATCTACGATGTTCTGAACAAGAATTACGGATGAATTATGATGGACGATAAAAATTACGGAAAAACTAACTAATTGGACTAATTCCGAATCATCAATTTTACCTAGTGCCTGTTCTTACACCACGTTGACCCTCGTAGACTTTTCTCCATACATTTTTTTTTTGAAATTTTGTATGGAGCGTAGACTTTGGTCGGACTAACCCCCCCAAAAGTCTACGTGGTTTATGAACAGCCCGCTAAACGTACAGAGATACTCCAGGTAAGTACAAATTCGTCCTTGCAGATTAAACCACTCGCAAGTTAGTGATAATCTACTATGTGAAACTTGTCAAATTTATCTTAGAATTATATCTGAGAAAATCTATAATTTTGAACCTTATCCTAACTCCTAATCCTAGTTTTCCCTTATCTACTATGTAGTTTTTTTTTTTAGTTCCTGGATTATCGAGATTTTCAGCCTTGGGCTGGTTCATCTCCCGTCGTAGTCACTCAAATACCTTTTTTGGGTATTTTCGTAACTTGTCCGGGGGAGAGATTCGAACTCGTGACTTTGGCGCCGATCTGCTACTCTCTCGTCTCACGTTTCAACACGACTCTGGGTTGAGGTAGGATAAATTCACATAATTTTCAGACGATTTTCAGCCTTAGAAATAGGCGTATAATTATAATAATCATCAGCAAAACCAATTATTTCGAATCCTTGCGTTTCGAGATGTGATAGTAGTTCGTCGATGGATAGCGGAGATGTTATCGAAAAGAGAGATGAAATCAGCTCTTGGAGATTCAAAAATTATGATAACAGCTGGAAAAGGCTGTCCTCAAGGAGGTATACTGTATCTAATGGTCTCGAATAGTTGATTTGATGTACTTGGATTTGCGAATGATATAGTCATAATCGTTCGTGATGAATTTGATAAAAACAGTTCTGAAAAAAAGCAAATAGCTTTATCTATAACGATTCCATGGTACAAGTCGGAATGATTTAATATAAATCTTACAAAGACTACAATTTTACCTTTTACAAGAAGGCGCAAAACCTTTTTCAACAGAAAAAACACGTTTACACATCTTAGTAAGAGTGAAGTTTCTTGGAGTTATTTTGGATTAAAAAAAACTGAGTTGAAATTCACACCTAGATGCAAGTAGAAAATTAATCGAGGAATGTAAGCAGAAGAACCTCTGGTAGAAAACGGGGATTGAAGTCGAACATAAAATAATAGCAATACTCGGTCATAGCTAAACCAAGAATTATTTATGCATCATAAATTTGGTAACCTAAAACAAATTTAAAAAAGTTCATATAAAGCTTGCAAAAATCCCAAAGCTAGCTACTACCGTATTCAACGGAGCTATGTTTAGTACTTCCACTACAGCCTTAGACGCTATGCTTCATATTCTCCCATTGCATCAATTCCTTCAAGCGAACGAAATGAAAAATGCTCAAAGGCGCAGACGAACCAAAAATCAAAAAATGCGTTAGAATATAGGGTGATACGGTCAAAATTTGGTCAAGGGAAAACGCGTGTAAATCGGTGAAATCGTTTATTTAAAAAATCAAATTAAATTTCTTTTTCAAGTTCAATTAGTATAAAATTCAGGAAAAATATTCAGTTAGGCTTCCGCTTTTCCAAATCCGAATTGCCGGGCCTTACGCTTGACCTCTGCCATCAGATTTTGTACAGCCACCTTGTCCACCTTCTTCGCCGCAGAAAGCCAGTTTGCCTTGAACTGCTGCTCGTCCTTAGCAGTTTTTTTGGTCTTCTTTAGGTTCCGCTTGACAATAGCCCAGTATTTCTCAATTGGGCGGAGCTCTGGCGTGTTGGGAGGGTTCTTGTCCTTGGGAACCACCTGCACGTTGTTGGCGGCGTACCACTCCATGGCCTTTTTACCGTAATGGCAAGATGCCAAATCCGGCCAAAACAGTACGGAACAACCGTGTTTCTTCAGGAAAGGCAGCAGACGTTTATTCAAACACTCTTTCACGTAAATTTCGTGGTTGACAGTCCCGGAAGCTATGAAAATGCTGCTTTTCAAGCCACAGGTACAGATGGCTTGCCAAACCAGATATTTCTTTGCGAACTTTGACAGTTTCGTGTGCTTGAAAATATCTGCTACCTTTCCCCTTCCTTTTGCCGTATAAAACTCCTGTCCCGGAAGCTGCTTGTAGTCGGCTTTGACGTAGGTTTCGTCGTCCATTACCACGCAGTCAAACTTCGTCAGCATCGTCGTGTACAGCCTCCGGGATCGCGCTTTGGCCGTCGTATTTTGTTTATCATCGCGATTTGGAGTCACTACCTTCTTGTAAGTCGATAGTCCGGCTCGTTTTTTGGCTCGATGCACGGTTGTAGACGATACACCCAGCTTATTTGCGGCATCTCGGAGAGATAGGTTAGGGTTTCGCTTGAAACTACCGGCAACTCTCTTTGTCGTCTCAGCGGCTTCCGGTTTTCGATTTCCCCCCGATCCAGACTTCCTGGCTGTCGACAAACGTTCCCCAAACACTTTAATTACATTTGTAACGGTTGATTTGGCAACTTTTAGCGATTTTGCCAACTTTGCGTGCGAGTAGCTCGGATTTTCGCGATGCGCGAGCAAAATTTTGATACGCTGCTCTTCTTGCTTGGACGGCATTTTGAAAACTGAAGAGTGAATTCCAAAATCAAAATAGGAGCAACATTCTACACACAAACACCTTCAAAATGAGGGGTGTTCAGGTTTTTTAAATGACAAATTGAAAGAAATACGTCAAGTTGATATTGACCAAATTTTGACCGTATCGCCCTTTATATCATACATTCATAGTGATCAATACAAATCGTAGTGATGGGGAAATTGGAGGACATTATATTCGTTCAGTTATATTTTATACGGACGGTTCAATACAAGATGATAAAGTATGAGCAGGAATAACAGGTATTAATTCATCAGTTCAAATGGGTAAATGGACTATACACGCCATTCTGGAATGCACACCTTTATGCTTGAAAAGCAAATATAAAAATGCAAACGTTTGTCTTTTTTCGGATAATGAAGCAGCATGTAGTGCCTTTACATGTAATGAATGACGTATACCTCAAAACGAAAACCAAGGAATGCAATCATCTGTCAGAGCAAAATGAACTACAATCGGACGTCGGTTTTCAGGTCAGGGACGGCTCAAATCAGCGTCTGCTGTTCATGTTAGGAGCGGCTGAGCTACCGCCCAAGTAACACCACTTGTCATATTAATGTTAAAAATACACCAGATGTTTTGTAGAACATCCATAAAACAAATATTATGTTCAATGGATACTTCCAACAGCATTCTTATAACATAATGATGTGTGTTGTCCAAGTCAGCCCGGTACTAAAATGAACAATGTTAAAAAAATATAAACAAGAGTTTACAATGGCGAAACGATATCGTAGCTAATAGTATTTTACGCGTTAAAGTTAATCGTTTATAACTTTTTCAAATAGAAAATTTAAAGTGCTTTACGCATGAAAAGTTGTATCAAAATTGTATATGCGGCTCAAGGTAAGCAATGCAACTTTCCGTTCTACCTTCCCTAATTTCATGCGCCTTTGTTTGGATTGAAAAAAGTAGATGGTACCCTGAATACATTATAGAATTTTAGTGAGATTTCTTTATGGAATTCACAAAAATCAACATGGCAATTTTCAAAGTCTACAGTCCTACAGTACAAGTCTACAGTACGGGTAAAAACATTAGTAACACATTTGATTTTCAATTGTTCGTAATTTCTTTTCTGCGTCTTCTTTGTGAAATTGAACAGAGTAAACGACATTTATTCCCAGCAGGTTTCCGATTCCTGCCCAATGAGAATTGTACCTTTACTTATATTTCAAGCTAGTATTCGTTTTTCACTAGTGAGGTTACGATGCAGCTAGTATATTCATATATTAAATAACGCGAAAAGCGACGTTTATACAAGCCCAGCACTTCCTTGTAACCGACTTTAACAACCGTCTCACGCACTCCATCCTTAGCCATAAAAACAAGTTCTCAAATGACTCACCCACAAATTAGGCGTAACAATTTATAATAAATACTATACAACCTCCCATACTGTTGCTTTACGTAAAATTTGAACAAACCCCTATGCACAATTTGGCTTCGATTTGAATCAGTGAGTGGCCCCACAATCTTAGATTTAGGTAGTGTTTTTTTTTATTCCAGTATTTCAAATAAACGGTATGTACATATTTTCAGCCGTCACTGTATTGGATCCACAATCCATTCTGAATAATTTCACTATTGCACGAGGATGTTAAAAACATGTTTAACCTTCTTTAGGTGTCGGGGTCAATATGACCCGGAAAGTATTTGAAAAATTCCATAACTTCTCAAATAAGCATCTAGAAGTTTGAATTTTCTTGACTTTCCCTAAATCATAGGAAGTTACGTTTCTGCATCGAATCCAATTTTTTTTGACATTTCTGAAGGGCTGTTAAAAAAAGTATTGAATAAGGTGTTTCCGGTCATATTGAAACTGATTTCAAACTCACATTGTGGAAACTATATATGACCAAATTTTAAAGTCATTGCAGTCAAATGCTTATTAGAGTCCCAATTTTGAGTAGTGTCCTTTTTGACCCTATTGGTCACAAAAAATCTGTGCCGGATGACGGCATGTTTTGTCACGATCCGTGAGGCGGCGACAGATACGAATTTTAATCGGAATATGCATTTTGACGGCTCAAACTTCATGATTTTTCATGAATAATCTACTTCTAGCCATGAAATGAACCAATGGCTATACTGGCCATTCCGGAACAATCCGGATGCCCCAGAAGAAGCCTTTAGGAGGGGAAAAATACGAATTTTCACCGAAATATGCCTTTCGGCGGCTCAAACTTCATGATTTTTGTTGAGTAGTCTACTGCTAGCCTTGAAATGGTCAATTACGATATTGGCCATTCTTAGACAACCCAAATGCCCTGGAAGAACATGCCTTTCGACGGCTCAAACTTCATGATTTTTCGTGAGTAGTAAACGCACAGCCTTGAAATGGACCAATGACCATATTCGCCATTCTGGGACTTTTTACAAACAATCTACTTCTATTCATTAAATGGAAAAATTACCAAATTGACCTTCCAGAACAACCCGGATACTCCGAGGGAACCCTTCGGAAAGGAGACAAATCCAGTTTTTCGCCGAAACATGCCGATGCTAAATTTCGACCATGCATGAATACATTGACTTAGCAGCTATGGTCCTCATTCAAGCTAAGAGTCATTGTCAAAGGAAACCATTTCAATTTCACAATTACTATCTTGTCAATGTTCAACATGCGATGTTTTCATTATTCAGTTGGTAACAAGATTAAACAAATTCAGTATTCATTGAAATGTAAATTGGATAAATTTTTCATTGATTTCGGAAACTCACGAATTCTATTACCAAGCTGTTAACTGAATTTGCCAAATTTCGGTAATTTCGGTAACCATATAGGGTGCGGGAACAATTCTCGTCACCAATCGCTATTATTCAGCCGTACAAGAACTAAATGACTTCAAATTCTGTTCATGAGTAGTTTCACATAGACACTAGTCATGTAAAAAAAAGTCAAATCATTCGGTTACAATACGGCTGAGCAATAGCGATTGGCGAGAGCATTTGGCCCACTGCCAATTTGGCCCCGCCACCTATGTTGATGACATGAAACATGAAATTGAAGCCAAGGCTTCAAGTTTTCACAGTATGCTAACATATTTGCGTTCACTCCAAAAATATAGCCACTACAACGGTTCAAAGAAAAGTACTCACCTTCAGCCTCGCTTAACACTAGATTTTTTTACTACGATATTTTTGCCAAATTAACCATTCTTCCTTCCATTTTTTACCTTTTGGAGCAGGTTCATCAGTTCAGCATGTACACTTTACGTTTTAATTATGGTTCATATTTCGAAGATCGGAACGATCAATACAAAAGATGATCTATCCAATTTTTCTTAGCGAAAATTCGGTTTTGTCTCCTCCAACGGGTTTTCCAGGGTATCTCAGAATTTCCGATATGGTAATTGATCCTTTTCAAGGCTAGACGTAGACTGCTCATGAAAAATCATGAAGTTTCGGCTATAATCTGTATTTGTCCCCTCCTAAACAGATTCCCCGAGGCATCCAGATTGTCCAAAAATGACTAATGTATTCATTGGGCCAATTCTAGGCTAGAAATAAACTACTTATAAAAAATCATGAAGTTTGAGCCGTCGAGAGGCATGTTTCGGCGAAAATATGTATTTGTATGTACCTAAAGGGTTCCCCCGAGGCATACGGATTGTTCCGGAATGGCCAATATGTTCATTGGTCCATTTCAAAGCTATACCCGAGTAAAGTTTCATACCAAAGTGATAACAAGTTCTAATATTCTAATTATCACTGTTTGATAACTAAATATGGGCTTCAAATGGTGAGTTGACAACTTCGACCTCACGCCTCCACGAGTCATATGATCACAAAAGACTGCCAGCTGAAACATGGAGACGCTGGTTGGCGTAGCCTGGGCAATGTTGTCAATGTCAATGTTGCGACTGAAGATCGTGCACCTTTAAATCATGTTATATATTTAACATTCTCATGTTATTAACTATTTCAGCGCGCTTTGGAATCATCTTTGCATTCTAAAACCATTTAAGACCCTTAAGCATAACATTTACTTTGAAATTGTACTTCTGAATTTCAACTACTATATTCATAAAAGACTGGCATGCGCTTATAGCCAGTATATGATTATATTTAAATTTTCAACCACATGTCTTACAAAAAAACTTTGATATTTGGAATCATCTATCTGTTTTCAGCTTTTCCAGGACTATTAGGATATTAATACTTATCTAATTTTTTTTTTCAGTAACAATCCAGTGGACGTTAGATATATTTTGTACATACGCATATTATGTTCTCCTATTGACTTTGAGCTCTAAAGAGACACCAAGCTGTATATTATTATCATATATCATTTCCCTGTAAATCATATGCCTATCATTATTAATAATTTCAACATGAATTATGGAGAGTGTGAGCTGTTTAGTGGAATACCTGTAACTAGAAAATAAGAAGAATGATTTGTAATTTCCATTTAATTCCAACTACCTTTATTGCTTATCTTGACAGATACGCGTATTTCGTCTACAATGTGCAGACTTCTTCAGTGTCGTGTACTAATACTCGACTGAAAGAAAACCTTCGCCACCTGCCGTATTTATCCTATTTTCTAAATACAAACACTTGTACCTACAGCTAACATTTCTTGTACCTAACCTATCCTGAGTCCAAAACAAATATTATGCTTGATATCTACCTCGCCTTTTCTTTAAACCGAACCTGATTATTCCGTAGCAGCGGGTGTTCCACTGCGTCGGTTTTGATGTCGTTTGGGTATTAAGTTAAAGAGCCATGTGTACCCGTTACCTTGGTCTTTGTTTAGTAGATTTGTGTTTTGTTGTTTGTTAATTTCTAAGCATTCTGCGACGTCTAATTTCCAGGGTGTAGAGGTAGTCCGTAAGATTGTGATGTCATTCGTCGTTATGTCGTGATTTTCCGTAAAGATGTGTTCTGCAACTGTCGATTTGAAGTTATGTGAAATTCCTTTGTCAGTCTGTTTGACAGCCTTAGTCACCTCCGCTAGATGCTCTTTGAACCTTGTTGCCAAGGTTCTCTTTGTTTGACCTACATACATTTTGCTGCAGTGTTTACACTTAATTTTGTATACCCCTGCTCTGCCTAATACATCTATTGAATCTTTGGTGGAGCCTAACGACGATGCCAATTGGTTGTTCCTGCTAGAGAAAACTAAGTCCAAGCCAAATTCCCTAAGTTGAGTTTTTAGCTTTTGTGTAATATCTTTATCGAAGGGGACAGACACACGTTTCAGGGGTTCAGGTGAATCGGAAAGGGTTGTTTGTGATTTCCTATGAAGAAGTTTTTCCTTTTTTTGGATGATAGCTTGAATTGTCCTCTTTTCGTAACCATTGAGTCTAGCAGTTTCGAAGATATAAGCTAATTCTTTGGCTTTTCCGGTTTTATTGAGGATAAGGGTCAACATTCGGTGGATCATGTGGTGGAAAGTGGCCATTTTATGTTGAAAAGAGTGGTTTGAAGTGTAAGGGATGACTCTTTGGGTGTTTGTTGGTTTTCTGAAAATTTCAAACTCTAAAGACGATGATGACAATGATTCTCTAACTACCAGGAGGTCGAGGAATGCAAGTTTCCCATCCTTTTCTATTTCATAAGTGAACTTGATGTCTTTATGGAGATTGTTGATTGCTTGAAGAATTAAGGGGAGATCATCTTGTTTAACTACGGCAAAGATGTCGTCGACGTATCTCCACCAGCGAGTTGGAAGTAATCCTTCCGTTTTAAGAATGGTTTCTAGATTTGCCATAAACAGTTCACAGAGGAATGGGGATAGAGGGTTTCCCATGGGGGCTCCTTTTAGTTGTTTATAGAAAGAACCTCTAAAAGTGAAGTAGTTCTCTTCCATGCAAAGTCGGGTGAGCTTAAGGTACATTCGCACCTTTTGCTTCCATGCTGTATCATCTCCTTGTTTTAAAAGCCAATCTTCTAGAAGGTTAATCGCGTCCTTGATTGGTACGCTAGGGAAAAGGGCGGTGACGTCGAAAGATACCATTACTTCATTTTCATTTATATGACCTGATGAAAGAAGATGTTGTACGAATTCCTGAGAGTTACGAACTGAGCTTGTTGGGAATTGCTCGGAGATACCTTGAAATTCTTTCACTAGCCATTTTGCTAGCTTATGGGCTGGAGATCCTACAGATGAAACAATCTCCCTCATTTTGTTTCCGTTTCGTTTACACCAGGGAAGCACTTGGTCCTTTAAAATACCGATACACTTCGGTATTGACTTTAACTCCAGCATGAATGAAAACAGGCGGCATTTTCAAATCGTTGGACGCCACCAAGTCAAACATCATGACACCAGCCGGATGTTTGGTTTGAAATTAGAATTTCACTTTTTCCGGAACGTTCTCTATTTTCTGCGGTGAAATGAACCAGTCCGTGCGGCAGTTGGCCACAGCATCGATGCTGAAAAGCTTTTCGTCGGAGAACAGGATTATAATTTTTTCCATCTTCAACCAGGAAAGCAATATCTTGGAACGAGTCACTCGTAGTTCCTTGACCCGGTCCGTAATCAAGTGGCGTTTCACTCTGGCTCTGGAAGATGCATGCAGGTCTTCTTTGATTCTCCGCATGGATTTCTCCGAAATATTGGCTTCCTTTGCAAGTTTTCCTATGGAACGCACGAGCCGCAGTGATACGAGCCAACGATGTTGTTTTAGTGCCGAAGGAGGCATCGCCAAACACTCCAGAACTTCGCGAAATAGGCAATTATGATGAGCAAGCTCCGGAAAACAGGGAAGATCGTTAAAAAGAACAAGGATTTAAAGAAGGAGTGGATGGGTAGCGATTTGATGAGTAGCGTTTCCAAGTAACAATTTTTATTTTATTCTAGCCGTATAGCACTTCTCCCAGCGTTGTTGATAAAACTATATTTAAAACTGTTTTGTCTACCAACACCTCATCTATGCTTCCTTAAAGCCGAAATTCGAACAATGTGGCCCACTCTATAGACGGTTGTGAAAACAAGTTAATAAAACCTTTATAAGAACATAAAGATTTTGAAAATGTTCTAGTGAAAGATGTTATGACCACTTGAGAACCTTCATAAAACCTCTTCGCTGCCAAATGCCCATATTTGTCAAACTTTACTGTGGAATCGGGGGTGGTTTTTTTTTTTTGTTCTTTGGTCTGTTCTCTTCTTTTTTTTTTTTGTTGGTTAAAAAAAGTGTTGTGGGGCGGGGGGTTTTTTTTGTTGGAAAAAAAAACATCAAAAATTGTTTTTTTTTCCACGTTTTTTTTTTCTTATTTTTTTTTTTTTTTTTTTTTTTTGTGTGTATGCTCGGGAGGAGAGGAGAAAAAATAGGGGAGAAGAAGGCCTTGCCAACAGGTGGACGTGTTTTTCTATCCGCTGTCATTTTTGTTCTTAATTTCCAAAAAGTTTTCAACTGTTTTACTCGTTTTATTCATCATTGATAATAAATTAATGATAAACGTGCTCCGGGATATAGTACCATTACCGCGATTCGTTGTGAAGTGGCCTTGTTTGTTTCTGTAGCGTTACGCCACCAGGCATTAAATGCCTTCCAAGTGCAAAAATCCGTATCTCAATTGATATTGAATATTTCAATTCAATTCAGTTCAGTTCAATAACAGGGCACATAAATTTTGTGGATGGAATTTATCAGTTACCAAACAAAAATGGATTTATCTGGCAAAGAAAGCTTAAGTTTAACGGAAGAAAAAGAAAAAATGTGAAGGTTTTAACAGAATGTTAACCACTAAATCAGGAAAAAAAAGTGGATGCTATGCATTACGTGTTGTGGGTGCAAGCGAGCGTTCAGCTGGAACTAATGAAAAATATTGGAAACTGCCGCCAACCGGTCTTCAAATAAAAACATAGTTCTGAGAAGTTTCATAGGAGCTTGTGTACAGTTTTGCTGCTGGCATAATGTTTGGACCCTGCACTGGAGAAGTGATCAACGACTCGGGTATCCTGAGCGAGCCGGACGGGTTGACCGGAGGGTGTCCTCTTGCTAGCAATTTAACAAACTGGGGAAGTTGTGGCTGTGGCTAATCATGTGGCCTTCTATTTTAGCATCTATTTTAGCAAAGGTAGGAGGAACAGTGGAATAAGAATTTCGAGCATTTTGGTAAGTCACACGATGTCACACTTGTTGAGTTTGGAGAGGAAGATGATACAAATGAAAAAGGTGCGGAGATAAGGTTTCTTTAGTTCATCCAATTAAACATTATAGTGTGTTGATTGAATATAGAAAATATTTATGATAATAGTAGAAATTGATGACGTTTAGTCACATTTCTTTCCAGGGATGGTTTCAAGCAACACCAGTATTCTTCATGTTGGTCTTAATCGATACAAATGCGCAGTTAGTAATGCTAGTTCCTAAGTTTAAGGCCTAATTTAATTTAAGGACGTTATTTTATGCCTACCCTAAATACAATAATGCAATGTTGTTGCTGCAATTCAAGAAATCATGTTACTGGTGGTCAGACCCGTTTTTATATTCTCAAACATTCTTCTCTTTTCAGTGAGCGAGTATTGGCGCTATAACCATAAGCCATATTGGGCTAGGACTATAGTTAGTGCTAAAGTTCCAACCATTTGAAGAGAAATTGAGCATCACTTAACATTCTTAGACTAGATGCTCCCAACGACCGTTTTGAATAAATTTCTGTTCTGTACACCAAACAGGGCATTCAGTTTAACTATACTCTCCGACTATTCATTTCACTTTTCCTTTGATATCTACTGAAGGCTACGTGGGTTCCCCGTGTCTTTTTAAGGTAGATACCAAATCCTCCCTATCTTCAACGGTTGCATGGACGTGGCCAGGTGAGCGATCGAGGAGTGTCTTCGTGGAGATTATTGTGTGAAGAAACGTATCAGTAACTGGTTTCAAGGTGGCATGCAATGTCTTCAACGAATTATTCCTCATCGTAGCTCCATCCACGAGGTGTGCAAACGTCAAGGCTAATGCTAATGCTAATGCTAATGATAAGAGACGAAAATTAATGCGAGCCGGAAATTATGCAAATTTACAATAACATAAATCAAATTAAAACAAATGTATTCGATAAATTAATCATGAATTTCCTTAAAGGTGTTTGGAATTGGATGATATTATCTAAAAGAATTCCAAAATTAGTCTCTGATCTACAGTTTATTTGCATGCCATTGAGAATTTGATGCATTTAATTTTCCACATTTCTCATATTTCAATATGGCGATTGGAAAAAAAAATCAAAGTTTTGCCATAAAGCCAATTTTTCTTTGCAATGACTATTATAAAACTATTTGGTCTTATGATGATTTCCTTCAATGCCATTTAGCCGTGTGATGCATATACTGGAGGCAAAATTGTTTTAAAATTCTTTTTCATCGAACCAAAATAAAATAATATCAATGAGTCCTAAAACGGCCTTTCAGTACAGTATTTTACGAGTCCAAAAGCAGAAATAAAACCTTTGATAGGAGTTAATGGAATTTGAGAAACAAGGTTTTAGGATCGTTGTAAACAAGCTGTGTAGATTCTCATAAACCTGACTGAAATATTAAACCTATTGGCACCTCTTGGTGTCATAATAAAACCAAATTGATTTCAAGTGGCTTTTATAAAACTTTATTAAAACTTTATAAAGCCGGGTGGTGTTAGCAATGTCACTTGGGTTAAGTCCAAGATGCGGGCATTCAGCCTAGCAGGGGTTGAACAAACCAGCTTTTTAATAACATAGGCTATCATGTGTTTATTTATTCCCTGAGAGTTTCCAAAATATCCGACTTACAATAAACTTATTGTGATCCATTTTGTCTGTTGCATTTTCTTCGAGTGCAATAATCAACAGCTTGTGATAATCACCACATAAAGCCATCCGATTGTTCATGTAACTGCTCTTTAATGCTAATTAAATTGCGTGGTGAACACGTATGGAACTTTTGGATAATTGCTTAACTATTGCATGAAAAAAGTGAATTTGAATCAAGTTTCCCTAAATTGAGCTAGAAAGACTGACAAAGATATTTCAAGCCTTTCTATGGATGTTATTTCACGGTGAAAGCGACAAAGTTACACCCGGTAATAAGGACGATTAACGTGATTCTTATTTCATTTACACATTAATCTATTTACCGTGAACCTCTTCACTTTGTTTTCACAGCTTAGTGACACCGTTACAAGGCCCTTTAAATGGATATCACACACATTTTCAATAATTGGACAGACTTCATATCTGAAATCAGAGCTTTGAATAGTTTTTCGTTATTTAATTTTAAAAAGCATGCTGAGATTCATGTTGGGTCAAGATCCACGATTTGGAATGCTTTTATATGGGAGTGTCATACTGCTGGTTGCGATGTCATAATATTCATCATCCCTGTTAAGTTGTTACCATACTCGTCCATGTTTCGACAAGCTCTTTATTTAGATCCAAAATTTACAACCATCGTTTATTTAACCTATTCTCTGCTGTAAGGCTGCAATTTTAGCTTTGTAACCATTCACAGTAGTATTGCGTTTATCCACATCCTCCATCAACCGGTCTATCTGATACTGCAAATCACTTATATCTTTTTCAATGGTGTTGACTTCGTCCAGCTTGTCTTTATTTCTACGTTCCTCTGCGTCGATCTGCAGTTTAAGATTGTCGTTTTCTCTTTCAAAATAACTGAATAGCTGCTGCAGTTTCTCGACTTCTACGTTCGGTTTTCTATAGGGTATTTGCTCCGTCAGTGGCAGCGCTTCGGTATACTGACGTACTATGTATGAAACTAGATTGGCATGCTCTGCACTTTGCTTATTTTTTTCTCGTTCCATCCTTTGTACATCTACATTGGTTTTGTCGACGATTTTTTTCTGCTGCTGCAAAATTTGTTCCAGATCCTTAAGACTACTTTCAGCTAGACTTTTTGCATCTTTTACGGCAGATCCAGCCACTTTATACGCAAGATTGTCATCAGTATCGCAAGGACTATGCACATATTTACTGCAAGATAAATTACCCTCTCTTGACAGATTGATACCTCCCTGAAGAGCCTTAAATTTTTGTTTTTGATACTTGATTAATCGATCGGCATATGGTGATTCACTTTTCGAACAGCAAATAAAGTTATTTTCCGGATTACAGTTGCTATCTGTTGTTTGTGGGCCTTGAATTGCCTTACCATTCATTTTATTCAAAACTGTCTTTAAATTTTTGCAGTCCCAATCGTTTTCAAGAAGATTGACTTCCTGAAATTGATTATTGATTTTTGCAACATCCATCCACATCACTATTTTGTTATTCTGCAGATACAACTTTTGTACGCTAGGAAAAAAGGTTTTTACTTCAGCGAACGCAGTAAGAATATTATGCGATAAGTCAAGATACTCCAACGAATGCATGGATTTAAATCCTCCAGAAATGACGTAGATGTGGTTTCTGGCCAGCTTCAACGTACGAAGTGTCACAGGGAGCTTGTCCACTACTAACGTGCTGAGATCATTACACGAAAGATCCAATTCCTGCAAGTTTGATAGAATGGTGAACTTATCCAGTGATTCGAATTGATTTTTCGATAGAATCAATCTTTGAAGTCTACTTTGTGATCCGAAAGTAATATCATAAAGCTGGTTTCGTTCCGCTATAAAATTAATCACCGACGATGGTACTGATACTGTTTTCAGTCGATTGTAAGTTAAATCGACAACTTCAAGGTAACCGTTTTGAATGTTCGAAAACATAACCTCCGTCAGCAAGTTATAAGAGAGGTTCATTTTTTTCCATTCTACTCTCGGTGGTTGCTGGAACCTGTCGATCAAATTTCCATGAAAATCAACCACTTGAGCCCGGGGATGTTCCTGCGAAACTTCATTGACATCATTTGGCTGTTGCAAAATTACTCTTACATTGTTACACGTATTTCTATCCAAGCAGCTGATTACAGCACTCGACGAAACCGATTCCGCAATGAGTGCTGTCCTGCAAATTATATCAATTCTTAAAATTCCCTCAATTAGATGTAAGGCAATAGGAATAATTTACCACAAAATTCCTAGCAAAACCACTCTCTGCATTATTCAACACTACACAGTTGATTCGATATAGAAATAACTTCCATCCAAGCCGAAAGCACAACTGGAAATGATCGTTCATCTCAGTAGTGCTCTTGTACAAAGCAGACGACTTTTTAGGGAATTCCCCTGCCAAGCGCGATAAGAGAGAAGACCACGGGGTCATCGCCAGTTCTGCCGTGTCGTTCTTACGAGTACAGAATCGTAAGACAAAATAAGTAAGAAAAGGTAAACATAGGAGCGATTGAATTGGCTTAATCTACACGGGGTATTTCCTGATCAAAACGAGACATGCCTTCCCCTACAAGAGAATTGAGCCTTCTTGATATTTGCTGTGTGGGGATTTTTTTCCCTGCCTGCTATGATGGTAGAATTGCAACTTTGATAAGCATGTTTGGATGCATTGGTGTGCCCCAGTCCATTCAATCCGCTCATTCATATTTCAAACAGGTTTAATGGTAGATGTATAACTCATCAAACCGCAGACAAGACCGAACCTAGACACCTTCAACATGGTGTACCTGGGAGCTGCAACTTTACCGACAGTACTGAGGAATAACCCAATTTTCACCACATCAAGAATATAGATCGTAATCATAGAATGAAAATTATTTCAAGGGATTTTTCTTCGTTTAAGTTTTTCAAAATTTAGCATCCATCGATTGGACATATTTTTGAGAATTTTTTGTATTATTGAATGCTTTTCAGCCAAATAGTTTGCGAAAATAGCAAAATTTAGAACCATGTTTTAGAATAAGAATTGTAGAACTCGAGGATTCCAAATGATTTTTCGTTAGTGCTACTAAAACAGACCCCCCTTTTATCATGTTTGGGTGTATTAGAAAAATTAAAAACCATATTGGCAGTTTTACTTTCTTAAAAAACACTTTCTGTAAATGCAAAATTGATGTGCGTATAAGTATAATAGAACGATTATAATTGGAAAACTTGGAAAGTTTAAATCCACTCTTCACTTGATCACTTTTAAAGAAAATAAAACAACGGAAACACTCTAACTATCACTAGTATTTAAACGCAAGCAAATTCCTTTGAATTCAACTATTTATTTATTTCTCTTCATCAACAGGTTATGTTTAAGCCCCTAATGATGTAACTTAAAGCTAAACTAGAATGGTACATTAATGGTCATGAAATAAAACAAAACAAAAATTTCACTATCGATGCGAATTAGACAAGTCTTTAAAAAAACGGCTAAATATTCGACAAAGCATCCGGCGAGTCACGTTAAAATCAAACAAGGCGGAAACTCTATTAAAGAGTCTTTGTAGACCGACAATTGCGGCATACATGTTGTAATTGGTTTGCTGTAGAGGTAACCGCAGCATCGAACTATTCCTCAGGGCTCGGGGTTGCACGTTGATTTTGATTTGCTCCAGAAGATCAGGACAGTCGATGCGGCCTTGTGAGATGTCTGCAATTAACAAAGCCCTGGCTGAATCTCTACGGACTAATAGGGACTCCAGGTTAATCAGATGGCAACGGCTTTCGTAGCTTGGCAAACGATAGGGATCCGTCCACGGTAGTTTACGTAGCGCAAATCTAAAAAACCGTCGTTGAACAGCCTCTACTCTAACGACACCGTTGTTGTAATGAGGAGTCCACACAACCGAGCAATACTCTTATATAGAACGACACAAGGAGTAGTACAACGATTTGAGGCAGTAGGGACCCCAGAACGCTGGAGGCTTTGCCGACAGCGTACGAGATATGCTACTTAAAGGTGAGTTGGGTGTCCAGAATTACTCCTAGGTCCTTGACTTGACTGACGCGCTCAATTTCGGTGCCCAACAAGACATACTTGAAAAACATTGTCTGTTTCTTTTGCGAAAACGAGATAACCGTGCATTTGGCCGGGTTGACATCCATGCGATTCAAATTGTACCAGCCGGCAAAAGCATTCAGCTGACGTTGGAGAAAGCGACAGTCATCGAGTGAGTGCACTCGAAGATGGAGTTTCAGGTCATCTGCGTATGATAGTCGTGGTCCTTCAAAAGCCAAATTTACATCTTTGAAGTAGATCAAAAAAATCAACGGTCCCAAGTGACTACCCTGCGGTATACCAGACGGGGCTTTGAACATGTGAGACTGACAATCTCCTATGACTACAACCAGATGACGGTCAGTGAGATACTATTGAAACCATTGCAGCATGCATCCGTTGATCCCAAGCCTGTCCAGTTTGTCAATAAGGCTTGCTTCATTTAGAATTGGAACAAACTTTTGCTCATATTGTAGTGCTCCTGGTGGACGGATTTGTAAGCTCTTGGCGCCCACGTGTCGGGAATTTTGTCAGCTTCACGTATGTATTTTTGACATCCCGCAAATCGACTGTACTTTGTAAACAATCAACATGGAAGCCGAAAGAAGGGAAAAAATTGTGCACAGTTATTTGGAAAATCCATTGTGGTCTGCATCTAGGCTAGCTAAACAGCTGAAATTGCCCAGAAATACCGTATGGCGCGTTATCAAACGGTATAATGAAACATTGACGACGATTCGGAAGCCTCAAGCCAATCGTCGGAGAGGAACTGTCGACCGGAAACTGCGTGGTAAGATTTTGAAGACGATTAAGAGGAATCCCAATCTGTCGGACCGTGATTTGGCCAGAAAATTCGGTGCTGCCCATAGTACCGTGAGGAGAACTCGACTCCGGGAAAGAATCAAGTCGTATCGAGCTAGCAAACAGCCAAATCGGACCATAAAACAGAATAGTGTGGCCGAAATCCGTGCTCGGAAGCTATACGACCAGGTGCTGACCAAGTTCGACGGGTGTCTTCTGATGGACGATGAAACCTATGTTAAGGCTGACTTCGGGCAAATCCCAGGTCAAAAATTTTACTTGGCAACGGCTCGGGGAGATGTTCCAGCCAAATTTAAATTTGTTTTTGCCGACAATTCATGATTTGGCAGGGCATTTGCAGCTGTGGCAAAAAAAACGAAAGTTTGCGTTACAAATAAGACAATGACGTCGGAACTATACCAAAAAGAGTGTCTCCAAAAACGAATTTTGCCGTTCATTCGATCCCACGACCATCCCGTAATGTTTTGGCCAGATTTGGCAAGCTGTCATTACAGCAAAGTCGTTCAAGAATGGTATGCAGAGAAAGGGGTCCAGGTTGTTCCGAAAAACCTTAACCCACCCAACTGCCCCCAGTTCCGCCCTATTGAGAAATACTGGGCAATCATGAAGAGGAGACTCAAGGCAAAGGGAAAGGTTGTCAAAGACATCAATCAGATGAAGACCTGGTGAAGCTATGCCACGATAATTGCCAGCGTCCCGTTTGCTATCTCTTTTGTGTACTGGAAACATGTGCGCCAATTTCCAACAGCAAGGAAAAATACCGACAGCCACAGATAGTCGAAAAACGTGAAGCAGCGGGAGCAACAAACTATCCAGGTGTAGTTTGAGAAAGGACGAAGGAATTCCATCCGGCCCGGGATTGTGAGACAATTTGAGTTTAGAGCAGGCCTTGATTATCATCTCTGCATCGATGTCGACTTGGCCCAAGGTTTGACTGGCAAGTGGAACATAGCTGGCCGCAAGTCTAATGTGGTCATCGCTCAATGTCTCCTCGGTTAAAACGCTAGAGAATTTCTCGGCAAATACCCTGCGGGGTGGAAGCCTTGTTGCCGTGGAGCGACATAGACGACGGAAGGCCAACTTCGTATCGTTGTTCGTTTACAAATTTCCAGGACTGTTTAGGAGGTGATCTGAGCGTTCTCTGTATTCCACGCCGATACTGGAGAAAGCAACGTTTTGCGACTCGTTTGTATTCGTGATTTATCCTAACATAGTGACGACTAAGAAATAGTGTCCGGTGCTTTGTAAATTTTCTGAGGACAGCTCTCTTGCCAGATTTCAAGCAACGAAGTTCGCTCGTTTGCCAGGGTGGACAAGACGTATGACGATGGATTTTCTTCGGAACGTGTTTGTCTATGACATATGCCGGAACGTTGGAAAATGTTTGAGCGGCTGATTCGACATTGACTGTATCCAAAATATTATCCCAATCGAAAAGCGAGAGTAACTCGGCGATATTGCGATGATTGGCACGAACAAAATCGTAGGAAACTGTGGAAGGTGAAATTTCAAAATCATGTTCCAGCTTTGAGCGTAACGTGACCAGTAGAGGCGGATAATGAAAAGTTAGTTTCACTAGAGGAGAGGGGGCTTCGCATAAGAGTAGAGCGGTGTCTTGGGCGCTCATGAAACAGAGATCTAAGCTGCGGGTATTCTGGTTGGTGACATGATTGATTTGAGAGAGTGTGGCTGAGCTGTAATTGTCCTGAAGGAACGAAGCATTGGAATCCATGACAGAATGATTGGCATCGGGAAATAAAAACCCACTGTCAGATAATTTCCATGAAATCACAGGCAGATTAAAGTCGCTTATCACCATAACTTCGTCGGTTGCTTTGGCATTTTCCAAAATTGTGAAAACCAATTGACAATGGGTTGCAATTCGGTCACGGTCACGTATGCGGTCGGGTTGAATGTACAGTCCACAAAAAAATAATGTACGATCGCCCAGTTTGATCGACGTCCAAATTTGTTCCAAACAAGTCCAAGAAGGGTTTTCAAAAGCCTTTGCTTTAAATTTTGTACTTATAGCTACTAGTACGCCCCCACCTGTCGCTTGACGGCTATTATCGGCATTCCTGTCACATCGAAATATCTCGTAATCTTTGCCAAATACCTGACAAGAGAGTGTGCGTGAATCCAACAAGGTTTCCGTGAGGACGACAATGTCGTAGCACTGGAGGTAGCTATGCGGAAATCGTCGACATCGCTGTTGATACCACCGACATTCTGGTAGTAAATGACAATCTCGTTAAGGCGATTGGGAGCATGGATGTTTGAGCGTGATGTTCCGGGTAAGGCTGCCGAAGTACCAATAACACAACTACAATGCGAGGCACTATCAGGCAAAGGAGAAGCTATATCGTGAATGTACTTGCCTGCTAAAGCAGGTTGGAAGACCCCCGGTTTGCATCTGGCCTCAGGGCCAAGACGACTATGCTGAGCGGTGGCTGGAATTGGCGCGAGTAGGGCAGAGGAACCGGGGGCTTCCAAAGTGCTTTCCACGATTCGGATGTGATGTGCGCTGATTCGTCTTCAAATCGGGTAACTCTTTGTACAAGCTGGAAGTTGGAACATATTCGGGAAGCGAAAAGCTGGAATAACACGCGTACCGGGATGACTCTGGTGGCGGGAACACTGGGAACAGAACTGACGATCGGTTTTTGAAAGTGGTACAACTGAGACGAGGGCAGAAGGGGCTTACAAAGAGCCTTGTTGCGTGCATTCCGGTGTTGAAAAAGGTGACATTAGTTGAGCATCGGACAAGGCTGATCCGTAGCTGAGACGTTAACAAGAGGAGCTGGTTGAAGCTGTGGTTCCACCGTCGAGGACTTCACGATGCGGGTCACGGTTTTTGCTTTATCATCCTCGAAAGGCCGGAAGAAAACATTTTCCGGCCAAGAATCGCAGGACAATGCTTCCCTCTTCGAATGTTTGTCCACACCCACTTTGAATGAGACGAAATTCAAAGTGGACAAATCTTTCCCTTTTGGAACAAGTTTTACCATCTTCGGTTTACGGTCGACGGTCAGGTGAAGGCATTCACACACCAAGTCGGAAATATCCTGTTCAGTCGTAGTCGGATGAAAAGCAGACAGATGTATCCAGACAAAATAACGGTTGGTCTGGACCATTTTAATGGTGCTACAGGCCAACTTAGTCCCGCAACTCGGTTTGGTTACTGCAATCGACATCAGACAATCGCCATTCTCACTTCTACGTCGCTTGGGTGAATTAACCGACGCATTAATTGGCCACTCATGGAATCTTGAGCCACTAGAGTTGAGCCGGAACGGTGAATGAACCTTAGAATCAACCTTAGAAGCGAGTTGACCACCGAGCTAAGCTTTATGATGTCGTCCTGGATTGATTCAATCGATTCAGGTAAACCGCTCAGATCCTTCTCGCTGCGGCTCATGATGTTGCGAAATTGGCAGTTAGCGAACATCGTGGAACAGTCATCGCACATCAAATAAACATTCTTTTCGTGTGATCGAAGCACGCTCAAGGGGAAGTCAACCTTCCCTTGCGCGTGCTTCGCAAATGCTTCACAAATGATACGATCATTTTCGGAAACAACCTTCTGGCAGCCTTTGCATGTCATGGTATTCGCCTATTAGTAGACTATACAGCAAGTGTTATAGCACAGAAAGCTTCCTGACTTTTCAACGGACGAAGGGCGATGAGAGGATGCAAGATGGTGTTGTTGTTGAATAAAGCAGCGGTCGGTTGAGTTTTTGCAGCTAACATTACAATGCTCCACTGTCTATGCACAGACCGAATATAACAACACGGGCAAATTAATAATAAAGCTGGACGGATCGAAATCACGAATAACGGCAAAACATATATCGGCGAAAAATAATAATAAAATCGGACGGTTAAAAAACAATACTAACTCACACCAACGCAGTGTTGCCAAAAAGCTAGAACTAGAAAAAGCTTATCCCTTGACAGATAGGCCTATTGCGACTGCGACTAACAGACTTCTTCAGTGTCGAGTGCTTGATATTGAACATCTGTATGGTAATGAACGAAAAAAAATGTCAATGTAGACGCGATTGAACGGGCTGTTTCCAAAAATATTTTTCTTCAAGTTGAGTAGCGTCCTGTTATATTTGGCTTTCTTTCAAATATCGCAGGTGTCAATCAGAATGTTGATCTTTCGTTCAAGTTGCGGCATAAAAAGTTTTGTAATATGTTACGATTGATCTCTCTGATCCCTCTGTGGCTATGGTTTTATGTATCCCTCACGATTTCGTCTTGTTGAGTTTCCAATATTACGTCCTTTAATATGTTCTCTGAAATGAGAATCTTCTATGGGTTATTTCTATATAAAATTTTCCTTACGTTTTTTGTAGTAGCTGTGCAAGACTGGTGGGGATGATACCCCGTTTGGCATACGGACGTTTGGCATTTTTTTTTGTTGGGGCGTAGAACCACTGCGTCCACTGAGTTGAACTTTTGTGGTATACCCGTGTTTATTATTCTAATTCGCATCTTAAAGCTTGATCACCATTTGTCAAGTGACCAGCCTTTGACGCTTCTCCTAGTCAGGCAAAATTGAGTTTATCAAACCCACCATCTTTCTAGGATTTGCAGTCCAAATTTTTTAGGTTGCATATAGCTATTGTACAGAAATTTAAGTCTGCTCTTGTACAAAGCATCACAACTGCAAAGCAGATGTTCCGAGGTTTCACGTTCCAGGTAACAGAAACGACAGATACCATTCTGAACCTGGACAATGTTTTTCAAATGATATCTACTCGGACAATGTCCGGTTACTAGGCCAGTATAGGTACAAAGAACGCTCTTATTGAGCTCCAGAAGCTTTTTACCTTTCGCTTGAACACACTTTGTGGTGACCAACTAATTGGTCATCAGCCTTTGCTCTTCCTAAGATTTTAATTCCATTTTTATGGCACAGTATGATATACCGCAGAATGGTCTGCCCTTTCATTGCCTTCAATGCCACAGTGTCCCGGAACCCAGAATAAATTTACCGAGTTCTCTTGGCACACCTTTCGCAATGAAAGAATGCATTCACAGACAAGTTTGAATGTGCATTTATAATTAGTTAACGCTTTGAGTGCCGCTTGGCTGTCTGTAAAAATACAACTATTTACATATCTATATTTCCTCTTCAGACAAACGTTAGGGCCGGTTCATAAACCACGTAGACTCATTTTTGAAAATCTCAGACCCCCCCCTCCCCCCACGTAGACTTTCCTCCATACAATTTTTTGAAATTTTGTATGGAGCGTAGACTTTGGTCAAACCCCCCCCCCCCCCCCCCCCCAAAAAAGTCTACGTGGTTTATGAATAGCCCCTTAACACATTTAACTATAGCAAAAATCTCCGCATGAAACACCGATGGGTAAGGCCTGTACTCGAAATAAAAGCACCATTTTTATCCATGTGTAACTTTTTTGTCCGTGGGTAAATTGATGAAAATCTGGGTATAACTGGTTTGAAGTGGATTGTTTGCATGTGCAAAATTTCATAACAATCGGTTCAGTGGTTATTGAGATGTCTTCGAAACAAGAAGAAAATCACCGGAGAATTTTGCGCGCCGTCATGGAAAATCTCATACAACTGTGTTTTGGGTGGTAAAATCGTTTAAAGAGTCCCAGAAGACCGAGCGGCGGGATGGAAGTGGAAGAAAATCGAAGACAGCTGACCCTGTGAAGGCCCGGAAGGTGTTGGATTAATTTAAATGTAATCCGAACCTTACGATTCGCGACGCGGCTCTGAAGGCAACGTGTTCCGCCTGGTTCGTGCAGCCTTGGTGAAAACACCAAATCGTTCTGCACGAGAGCCGAACTTGACTGCAAACACAACACCATGTGGCAATAGTATACCACTTCAGTTTCGTGCTTATAGATGAACCCGCAACGCAATGGACGCGACACGAGTGTACACGCTCGTGTTTTGCATTAGACACCGTGTCTTGATTTTTGGGAAAACACCCGAGCCGAGTGGTTACGATCACAAGAAAGCTCTCAACATACACCTAGTATGACACTGGTTACCATGGATAGAGCATTGCTCCTAGGATGATTCTAAAAATTTGATACTTTGACTTATGGGTTTGTTTTATTGGCCGTTGGGTGACGGGCGCATAAGTTGATTGAGTTTAACAGGCACGGAATGGGTAGAAATAAAATAAATTAACCACGCGTGTATTCCGCAATCGGACACAATCGGAAACACTCGGCTGTGGTGTACACGATGTCTGAAGCCAAAACACGAGCACTGGCATTGGCCCACCGCGTTGCGTGTAAGTCTGGAAGCACGAAGTCAAAGTGGCGAATTCAATACACGCGCTAGCGTGGTAAAAAATAGCTCGGCGTGCAGTGTAGTGTTTGGACATGGCTGGCTTCGTGTATTCAAGGTCCGCAAGGCACCGAACCGGCGTGATCAAGAAAACACGGCGGCCAAATATTGGCAAGGAAGCTGTATCGAGAGTGGTTAACGAAGCCGATATGGGTGGTTAAGGATGACGAAACCTACATCAAGGCAGACGCAAAGCAGATACCGGGGCTGGAGTTCTGCGTTGTCAAATCACGGTTTGATGTTCCGGAAGACATAAGGAAGAAGAAAGTGGACAAATTCGCCAAAAAATACTTGCTCTGGCAGGCCATATGCCAATGCGGTAAACTAAGTAAACCGTACAACACAACAGGTACCATAAACAGCGAAGTTTACCGCACCGAGTGCCTCCAGAAGCGTCTGTTGCCCTTTCTGCGGTCCCATGGAGGCGAGACATTATTTAACGTTGTTTTTGTACGAAAAACCGCCAACCCCCCAAATTCACAAGAGATTCGTCAGGTGGAAAGATTTTGGGCCACAATGAAGGCCAAAGTTTGAAAATCGTCCAAGATGTTTAAAAACGAGCTGGAGTTGGAGAAAGAATGGATGAAAGTGACCAAAAAGGTCGGCTCCACCATTGCACAAAATGTAATGAGGGGTCTTAAGGGAAAGGTGCAGGCTTTCAGTGATGGAAAGGAAATTGAATGAAGTAATTATGCCGAAACATAATCCATATGTATTTGTTCATTCCCTGAAAGTTTCAAGAAAATCCGACTTGAAATAAATTTTTGGCGAACACTTTTGTCTGGTGCATTTTTTTCGAGTACAGACCTTAGTTTCCCACCGCCACTGAGATTTCTACCCTTGGGCCGAAGATTCCTGCTCCCGTTTCGTTCCAATTTTTCAGCCATCTGTGAAGTATTCTATGGAACCATGACGAACAGTGGAACATCCGACTTCCCAATCTATTCGTGACATCTCACATATGTTGTAAGGCATGGTATGGTTTTCTACAGGTTTCATCCAGTCTCCATTTATATACATCACTTTGAAAGCTTTGTGAAATGCTCAGGTAACCGATTAAGTCACCAGACTTGAAGTTTTTCAACCGTTTGAGTCTAAGCCTACCCTTTTCCGCTTCTAATTGCACGTATTCGTATTGAATCGATCTAAAGTAAGCCCTTTCGTAGGGCCTATATGCTGAAGCATATAACCTCAAACAAAGTAGTCAAGTGGGTTGAGATCCGGTGAAGATGCAGGCCATTCTTCGCTGGTGATGAAATCGGGACCATGCACCATGCTTGTGTCTTCTTTGCCTTGTGAGCTGGAACTGAGTCCTGTTGGAAACAATATGGTGTATTCAAATACAGCGTTGAAGCACCTGCTCGATGTAATATTCAGTGTTGATTTTTAAGTTAGGTTCTATGAAAAGAAGAGGAAGTTTTCCTTTTCGTGAAACGGCACCCCAAACCGTGATTTTCGATAAATTTTAATAGCGTTCTACAGCTAGTTCATCTTATTTGCAAGACTTTTGCCATACACACGATCGTTGATTATGACTGCCCTGAAGGAGGAAGAGCTTTTCATTCGGAAATAAAATCTCACAGTCACCGTGCCGAACCAAAAGATTTCTGCTTCTTTGGACCCTGGCTTGCTTTTGACGCTCCGTCAACCCGTGAACCCGTTGTTTCTTGTACGGCTTGCATTTCAGATCATGTCTGAGGAGCCTGTTCATTGAAGCAGGGGACATTTGAAATTGTTTGCTCAATGTACGGCCAGATACGGCCGGATTACGTCTTATTCGCTCCCCATCACACTTGATCTTTTTCTCCGTTCTGGCAGTTCGTCTGAAACCTCCTTCGTGTTGAATATGGACATTTATAGTTTCCTTGAACCGTTTCAAGGTACGAAAAACAAAACGCTTACTCACTCCGAACTGCTTAAGGCTATTGAATATCTGAGACGGTCTAAGCTTTTGCAAATGTAATTTTAAAACTTGCTTCCGTATGGCTTCCATGGTAGCTGATATATATAAACAAACGAAATCGCTTATTTACCTTCAGCGATAAGCTGTCAAAAGAATACACTCAAAACGGGTATGATCAATTCCGCTGTTAAAATTACCCAGCTGAAATAAACCAAGACTGAAAGAGGGTGACACCTATTGTGAGACACACTGTAAATATCAGAAATTTATTCTTTCGCATAGTTTGGGTTTTCTGTTTATAGGAGAATATTAATATTCTATGTATTTTTTACATATGGCTTGAATACATTAAATGCGATCTTTAGAAGTTAATTTTTGATGAATTATCCAAGTCCAAGATATTTCAATTGACTTGAACATCAAATTGGCACCCCGTTCATGGCCATATGACTATTCGAGTTTGCAAGAATATCATAAATCGAATTCCGGAAACGTTGAGGGAAATCTTCCTTAGTTTTTAAATAAGAAGAGAAAAGATCTATTTTTTTGCAATCGGCTGCAAACAACACGAAACTTCCTTTATCGGAAATGCCTGTATTGTCAGCGAACAAAGATAAATCAGGGGGAGTGAAAATATTATGCAATATTGGCACACGAATGCTAACCAGCGGAACTCCAACTCTCTCGGGTAATCGATCAGATTTAGAATTCTGATAATAAGTGAACTGCAGCAATCTTTAAGTTATATAATTTTGAACTTATTTCATTATATAGAGAGAAAAGTTAAACTTTTTCTGTTTAGCAATTAGACCTTTATGCAAACATTTTCGAATGATTTTTCTATGTCTAGAAGAGAAACTCGAGTTGATCACTAGCCCCTCTGATTTGTTAGTTGTACTGTAGTTTTGATTTGCTATTTATATTGAATTAAGGTTTGCTGTACCGTACTGTACGAATTTAACGGTCAAATTGAATCTCTTTTAATGATTGGATTATCATTAGCATAAACATTATAACGATTAGCATAAGTATTAGCATTTATCTTTGGTATTACTCCTTCAGTCACTAATCGAATTTTATTGGCATATCTGATGAGTTTTGAAATAATTCAAGTTCGGCAAATGGCTTCTCTAGCTGAAGACAAAGCTAAAAGAAAAAAAAACGGCGATCGGGTATTCTATTTAGGGCCTGTTCATAAGCCACGTAGACTCATTTTTTGAAAATATCAGACTCCTCTCCCCTCGTAGACTTTTTTCCATACATTTTTTTGAAATTTTATAAGGAGCGTAAATATTGGTCCGACCATCTCCCCCTAGAAAATTCTACGAGGTTTATGAATAGCTCCTTAGTAATAATGTGCAGATTAGTCGTGATTCAAAAAATGATTGTCAGTCCACGATGTAACGTAAAAGTATCGCATCCAGACTCGATCAATCATTTATCATATCCAAAAACGAAAAATTAAGATCATGAACAGTACTGCAAACATCCATTACAATGTTAGCATGTAATTATTAATTGAATTTTCAGAAAATTCTAGGACATTTCTTGTTCACAGTTCACCGTAAACATTTAAAACAAGTTACCCTACCCATAGGTTGTCAGAGCATTATAATTTGGTTTCTGCAACAAAGTCAACGTTTCGGAGAGCAGGGAAATTCTTCATGTTCAATTAGAGAAGTTTTGACACAACTTGGGTGGTGAGGATAATTTTGGAAAACGCATCGACTATATCGACAAGCTTTTCAAGCGCTATTCGTCTTTGAGAAAATACGGACGAGAAATTGGCAATTATTGCTGAGTACGTCAATAAGTTTGCGGTCGACAAGCATTTTGACTGATTAAACCAAAATGTAAGCGAGTGAACGAAACAACAATAAAAACAAAACAACTGAGGTCCGTTGATGTTTGCGTGAAATCTACGTCATAAGAGCCCGGAACAATCACGGTACAGTGTGAAGTGAACAAAATAAAAGCCTATCGGTTCCGGCCCATTATAAGTCATGAGAATCGTAACATTCAGTCTACTTTTAAAACCTTTTAAATTTAAATTTAATGTCACTTTTTGAGATAAACCAAATATGTATATGTAAACAAGTATCGAAAAACATGTTTCTAAATTGTCTTTAAACTTCGTTCCAGACGACCGCTTCGATCCAATCGAGTACGGCTGTGACGTTTGTCATGATGGTTGGCTCATCAGCGGGATTCTGCATCAATCCAACAATATTTCGGTGTTCATTGTAAACCACGGCTCCACGTTTGGAGGGCAGAAACGTTTCCAGCTCAAATTCAATCCATGTTGGAAAACTCTTCCCGATGGTACTCAACCTTAGTAACCGGCCTTCGAAAACTGTAATAAATCAGTTAAATTATTGGGATGACAATCTTCCTGGGAAAACAATTGATTTCCCTTATACTTACACAGTTTTGCAGAAGGATCTGCAGACAGACACCAAAATGGCCTGAAAAAAAATAATAGAAGTTTACCCAATGTGATCTTGAAACTACCATTAAACGTACTCTGTAGCAGGAGGCATCAGCAGCAGAGCTACGTTAAAATCCTTTGATCCCGAGAATTGAGGATGTGTAATAACTTGCCGCACTCGTTTGCCAAGAATTGTTACACACGTCTCGTTCGCACAATTTTCAGCTAATTTGGCAGTTGTTATAGCATACTTTTCGTTTAAAAAGCTCGCTAACCCAAGTGGCTTGTCGTTCTTGTACAAATAAACCTGACGATGATAATATTTGATTGACATGTGCGTTTCGAATGATCATTTAAAGGCCATACTTGTCCTGATCCACGGCTGTCAGAAATGGAAACACCTTTTCGATTGTATTCCCTGCATTCTGAAAGTTTTCAACTCTCAATTAAAACTTTATCAATAGGCCATTAACAGGGATATACTTTGTTCACAAACTCTGATATTTCGATTTGTCGCGGAACGCTCTTCAAGATCAGTTTCCACTTCGTGAGCAACGGCTTTCGAAGTCTTCCTGTTGAAATACCCATTTTGTCCTCCGTTTTGCATCACATATCGAATCCACGCTACGTAAAAATCAACATACACAAACGCTGAATAATCCTTCAAGCTACAACTGCTATCATTCCATCCACGCTGCGCTGTAAAGCTAGTGATTCCGTGAATTACCCACCTTCCATCGAATTCTTCAATGTACAAACCGCCTCCGCTGTCCCCATTGCACACAGTGCCACCCCGGCTATCACCTGCGCAAAAAACTCCTTCAGACAGCGCACGTCCAAAAACGTCACGATTGCTCTTCAAACACGTCACATAATCCACAATCGATACGTGCAACTGACGTAATTCATCGGCTTCGTCATCAGTTTCTGTCATTCCGAATCCCACGGTTACCGCCTGGCGACCTATGATCTTCCGAACACCGCCAATTTGTGAGGAAGCGCCGTCTGGTAAGCAAATTGGTCGCAAAAATTCATTTAAAACCACTTTGGTCCGCATCGCCAGCAATGCTATGTCGGCTCGAAAATCGCGTGGTGAAAACTGCTCATGTAGAAATACCTCTGCAACTTCCTTGTTCTGAACTGGGAAGCTATTCATCAGAAGGTTTTGCCGAATCGATCCCAACTGGACAGTAAAAAGTCGCTCGTTCAGAGAGTTGCCATCTCGGGACACACAATGGCCGGCTGTTAAAACGAATAGATCAGAAACAAGCGTTCCACCGCACATATAGTGATGAGTTGCGTGAGCCAAACGGTGCCAAATTGAAACATGCCACGGCCATCTGCCGGTACTATCAACCGCGGTTCCTTTGACGATCAGTGGTTTCTGGATGTTCTGGAGCGATATTCCGCAGCTTGGATTGTCAAGGGCAATCGTGAAGTTGAGCAACAGAGCCGAACACAAAATAGTACACCTCATCTCTTCGAGCAGATGATGATTACTCAAAGCAAAAGTACGAACAGATATTCTAATGGATGTGGCGACTTGACGGTGAACTGTGAGCGAAACCGGTTTCTATGTTTGATCTATGATGATCTAGTAGTCGTGTAGGTTTTTATTCGTTGCGGAATCAATTGCATGCTTCAACACATAATCGTTGGTTGAGTTGCTAAGCTTACACCGGGAATTAGACAATTTTAACCAGATACCTAAGGCCGTTTTCAGAGGCGTTCTATTATTTTGGTCCAGTTTAATAACGGTTCCAAAAATATAGACCACAGAAAATAGATAAAATATTTTCCATTTTCACCGCCATTGTTCTAAATTTTGTATGTTAACGTTCGGGTCTTTTGTTTTGGAACCACCCGATTCTTGTTGGTGTTGGGCGAATATTAATATGAGTTAAGTTTTACGGTAGACGATGTGGAAGACTTCCTTCTTGGAGAATCAGTCGAAAACGGAAAGTCATTTACACGGAAAACTCCTTTTTGAGAATAGATTTCTTATGCGATGATGTTGTTTGACTGGATGAGAGTACGGCACTAGCTGGCAAGACTTAAACCATCGTTAATGGTTAAAATCTGCCACCTCAGTTCGACTCTGTTTTGACCACGACTTCGAGTTTGAATGAAGCATTCCGACCGGTTGAAATCCCTGCATTAAAACACAAGTTTTCTGCGACACGAGTTTCTACAAGCCCCAAGGCAAAAGGTTCGCTTATCGCAGTCAGTTGAGCATCGCGTCATCAAGCACAACACTTTTTTATATAAATCATTTATCAATTGCATCAACTTAACAGAGCTAAGTTTTCATTTTTGTATACATCAGTTACAGAGCTAAGTTTTCATTATTGAATACATCAGTTATCTTAAAACTAGAGTAAGGGGGATAGAATCAATTACTCGCGGACAGTCTTAAACATCCCAGAAAATCAGGGAACTTTCCAGAAAATTGGGAAACTTCCCAAAAGTTAAGGGTTCCTCCCAAAAGTTCAGACAACTCCCCTGAAATTCAGGGTATTTCCCAGAAATTCAGGGAATTTTCCATAAATTAAGGGAGCTTTACACAAGTTCAGGGAACATACCAAAAGTTAAGGGTTCTTCCCTAAAGTTTAGGGAACTATCCAGAAATTCGATTTTTTTCCATAGCCCAGGATGTTCAGGAAACTTCCCAGAATTTCAGAGAACTTCCCATAAACTTAAGGAACTTTACAGAATACTAGAGAACATTCCAGAGGTTCCTAAAACTTTCTAGAAATTCATTAAGTTTTCAAAAGGTGACTGATCTCTTTAGAGGTTCAGAAAACTTCTCAAAAGTTCATGAAACATCCCAGAAGTTGTAACGTTGGGCGTTGTATAATATTTTTTGGTTCAGGTTCATTCATTTGAATTATTTAGCACTATTATGAATTAGGTTAAATTAGGTTTGATAAGATTTGACTCGTATACCAAATGTAAATATTGACAACATAAGTTAGGTGAGACTCGCTACAAATTTATTTTGCATGTCGACTGGTTTGTGCCTCGGCTAAGTTGAATGCTATAAAAATAAGAAATGCAACAATGGCTCCAAACTATGAAATAACCAACTTGACGAAACAAGGATAAAAGCCAAAAGGAATCTTTATTCGCCATGCGGATTGTGTGCTGGCGCTTTCATAAAGCATTATAGATAATTGTTTGCTCAACATTTCTTAGTAGTAAGAGGATTTAAGCTCGATCATTTCGCAACGATACAGCAATTTGTTAAACGTACCAAAACAGCGCTCAGGCGCTTTTTGTGTACGGGCTGGAATTTGAGATCCACGTATTGGGGTTTCTGTGTCAACGATCATCACCAACTTTTGGCCGTGGAGCACGGATTGCACAAGTTGAGCTCGGGAGTCCGCTAAGGCCCGCCTTTCGAGGTAGTTTAACGGAGGGGAGTGAAGTTCGCAAGACTACTGTGCGAAATTTCACCAGACGGTCGGTAATAATCCGTCGTAATTCCACTAATAGTTACAACCCCTGTGAAAAGGTTACCGAGAGCACGGTTTAGTGATCCGTAGCCAAGTGTCGGATTCTAAATCAGACCTTATCCGAAATATAGGAGTCTCCCTTAACCCCGCTCGGTCATAGCGGAAAGGTCACGAAGCCGGGTCGCTTGGGAAAGCCGGCTTCTATATTGAGAGAGACGGTCAATTCCGGACGCTCTCAACGAATTTCAAATCGGAAGCTTTCCATCCAGCCGCCACTCCCTCCGCATCTGTAATTCGGCCATACTCCCGAGCTCCTCTGCCATCGCTGGACACCATTTCAGCAGAGACATCGGTCAAGCTTCGACCCCGCCATCATCATCGGGATTCGTCGCCATCTACATCGTTGTCGTCGCCATCTAAGTCGCCAGTACCCCGTGTCATCGAGAACTCGCCAAAAACCTGCGCAGGTATGTGGAAACCTTTTTTCAAGGCCATGATTGTTTCCCAGTGAATATTTCCCGTAACCAAATGTACTGTCCAACCCGAATGAGTCGCGAATAACCGGGAAATAAATGTATTTGATTATGTTATGATTTGAAGTACTGGGTTGAATTTCTTTTTCGTTTTGGGGAGTTCTAATAGAATTGACTCCTCCTAAAATCCGTTTTCGTTTTCAGTTACGTTGTTTGTTTCAATATCAGGCTTCTCTTCTGCCGTTCCGGTTAGCTCATGTTCATTCGGATTGAGCGAGTTTAAATTTGGGCTTTTTTACTTAGGTTCAGAGGGGGAAATCACGCAGGATTAATTGGCGTTTGTTTCTATTTAGTGGTTACTTCAATTGTATTTGAGCCTTGGAGCTAATAGCCGTCCACGAGTCCCCTGAGGTGACTGTCTCAGAAAGGTCGAGCAAATACCAAACAAGTAAAGCCATCTTGTTTCTAAAACCTCGTGAGAATTCTCCGAACGTTTACGAAGTATAGAAAACTTTTCAAAAGTTTAGGGAACTTGTAGGAGTACATAGAACTTCCTTGAAGTTCAGAGTGCTTCCCAGAAATTTAGAAAACTGAGACGCACAGCAAACATCTTACACGGTCAGAGAAAGTCCTAGAAATTAAGTGAACTTCTAAGATGTTCAGGGAACTGCCCAAAAGCTTCCCAGAAGCTTCCCAGATACTCAAGATACTTCCCGTAAATCCAAAAAATTTCTCAGAAATCCTGAGATCTTCCAAGAATTTTGGAGATTTTCCCCGAACATCGGGGAACTTTCCAGAATTCTAGAAAACATTTCTGAAATTCAGGAAACTTCTAAGGATTTTTGAGCATTCTCAAAAGTGTGGGACATATTCTAAGGATTTTTCCATAAGATTAAAAATTTTCCTATAAGTTTAGGGATCTTCCTCGAAGCTTGCTCAACTTTTCAATAGTTCAAAGAACATCCCAAAACCCAAGGTACTTAAGTTTTAAGAAGAACTCAAACATCTTCATTATGATTGTTATTTTAGTCTTCTCCCATACGCGGAGTAACGATCTATGATGATGTTGTTTAGTCAGGAAATAATTTCTTATCATCATGAGGTTCCAGAAGTGGATAGCAATTTTTGCGAAAACAAAGATGTGAAGGGAAAGAATTTTTCCGTCAGAGCACGGCATGCTGTGAAAATTGAATAGAAGTGGTTTGAAATTGAGCGAACACACCATTTTTTTCCCCCTGAAAGTCAGCGAAATTTAGCTGCATTTTTCAGAGCTGAATTTTTCAGAGCTGAATTTTTAGTAAGGATTTCAACATTATAATATTATAGATTTTTTTCAGCAAAGCGAAATATCATCCTACTTGACAGAAGTTTGCTGAACTTTCAGTTTAAATCTGATTTTGGCTGAAAACTTAGCAATTTTAGCGGTTTCGTGATTTGACGGCCCTTTGCTGGTAGAATTCAGCAAAATTTATCAATTTACTGGAAAATCTGCTCTCTGGTTTCCATTTCACGTTGGGACTTTTAAAAACATATTTTATTTTGGTTTTTCTTTCTTTTTTGATTTATGTGAAACAAATTGAGGTTTCATCGAAAATTTGTAGCGATATTTCAGTTGAAATGTCACTTCATAAAAGGTGAGATGTTCCCCTCAGTGCAGTTGAAATTTTCTTTTTGAAGCTCTTCGAATTGGCTATGATGTTTTCCTTGCTGAAGTTGGTGATGTGTATCTGGTAAATTCATCGGATGCTTTGTAACGATGTGCAGTTTTTATGCTGCTGAGTTTCCGATAGCTTATGCGGCAAATTTTTATAGTGCATGTACACATTCGCTTTGTCGAGGGGTTTTTTGCTTTCATGCAGTTTCAGATGTCGTCGAAGCCCATCAACATATCCTTCAACCAATTGATGACAGAAGAAACAGTTTGTGAATTTTTGCCATTTTGGTCGACGCAGTAGAAAACATAGAATTATTTTTATGTGTTTTACTTACTGAACAACGACTCCACATCACATAGGTCTGCCTCAATATAAAGCAGAGCTTCCTGCACTTCCGGATCCATGAAATTGTCGGTAATATATACAAATTCAAACACAAAACTTCAATTAAATCGGTCGCAAACTGTACGAGCGCTGCCGAAAAAACGATGAAAGCGTTTTTTTTTATTAATTCGACAGACTGACAGTTAGGTGGTGAAAGATGCTGAATTTTCAGTAAAACGAAATTGCTAATTTTTAGTAAAACGTAATAATTTGTAACTCAGTTTGCTGAAATCCTTGATCACTTTTTGGTGTGTAAGGCATTTGTTAAATAGTATTTCGAAGCAAGCACACAATATTTTACCACACTTCCCCAATGTGGGGTAGATCAAGGCGAAAACGAATACGCCACCATGACTGGCGAAAGAATGTGTGTTTAATCGTGCTCATATACTACAAGTAATTTTTTGGCTGTTCACACTGTCAAATGCCTAGAAGAGAGAATTATCTCAATCTTTTGCGTTTATGTTAAGATTACAACGTCTGTTTTACCTGACATCCTTACTACTCGATAATTTTTCGTACCGAACCAAAATGAGAATCAGAAGATCAACTCCTTTTTGAATGTTTAATAAATTTCGCGAAATTTCCACCGTGCCACAAACTTGAAGATCCTAAAAAATCTTTGTTAGGTTTAATAACATCTCGGAAATGCTATTTATTGCACTAATATTCCACCAACTTATTAAAACCGTTGCAAATCGACCAACTTCCCAGATTTTTTTCAATTTCACGAATGTTGTTAAAATACACGTGATATCCCTGGGAAGCTAAATCTGCTTTCCAAAGTTCCGGTAATTTCCAGAAATTTGTTTCTATTCCATGGATGATCAACAAACTTTTTGAAAGTTGAACCTTGTTTCCTGAAACTTTTGAGAACTTTTCGGCAATTCAATGGACTTCTATGAAACTTCTCTTCTCAAAAGTCAGCAAACAAACTTAATGATTATCTTGAAACTTACAATAAAGTTATTCAACTTCCGAGAAGCATAATCAACTTCTGTGGAGTTCGTTATATTTTTACCCAATCTTCAAAGATATTCCGAAGTATTTTCCTCCCAAAAATACGAATTGAATCTTTCTTCAAGATATCATCGATTTCCCCCAAGAAGCTTATCCATCCTCTCCCCCTTATTTCTGTCGGGGTACAAACTCACTGCGACCATTTATTGACCTATTGTGGTAAGACCCATTTATTGTGCGCAGTTAATTTCTACACCCACCAGTATTTAGGACAGTCCGGAATAGCATCCATAATGAATGCAACTACCATCTTGGGATTTATATTCCACCAGATATCTCGAGGTTGAATTATGCAACTCCCGAAATAACGTTTCCTCTTATTAAAGAAAAAACTGCATTCTGATTCATTTTGGAACCCGAAATTCTTCAGAATGAATCTTCTTTAGCTTTATTAGGAAATGTCGAGATGGGCAGTGGCCAGTTAATAAGCCTACATACACACTTAATTCGCGCTTACTAAGTTTCAGCAGTGCGTTCGTGTTTGTCACGCTTGGAACAATGAATCTTTTTGACTGCTCCTACAGTCTATTTCTCCCAGTTTCTAAGCTTCATCGATAATGCACTTGAGGATACTCCATAGAAAGATTCTGGTGCATAGAAGGTGCCTAGAGACCCCTGCCAGCAACTTCGTTGCCTGCAATGTAACTATAACCTGGTACCCAGAATAGGTTGACCCTTTTCTTTGACGCCAGTTCTTTTAGTAATTCAATGCATTCCCACACAAACTTGGAATAGTACTCAAATGCGCTGATAGTTTTCAAAGCCGCCTGGCTGTCTGAGAAGATACAGATATTGGCGTGTCTGTATTTCCTTTTAAGACAGATGGAAGTGCATTCTAAGATTGCTTGAATTTCGGCTTGAATTACCGTAAGCCATTTACCCATTGGTATGGCGAGTTTAGTCCTGGGTCCATACACTCCAGCCTCAGTTCTATTACACATTTTAGAGCCGTCTGTGTAAAATACAATAGATCCTGGTGAAACTGTTGGCCCACCAAATTCCCATGCGTTCCGATCATTGATCGTTACTTTGTATGGAATATCTAAGATGGGTTTTTGTTGCATCCAGTCTTCATTTTGTGTCACCAACGGATTTATGTTGACATTTTTTATTATTTGTAAATGTCCTGTCAGGTCACCCTCAAAGATCCTTTTGTACATTTTAAGTCTTAAGGCACTTTTACTGCCTCTACCTCTACAAATTTATGCAAGGGTAACAGATGCATTATGGCAGCCAGAGTGATAATGGAAATACTTCGAATAGCTTCTGTTATCGATAGAGTTGCCAAACGTTGCAGTTTAGCCAGCTCTCGTTGAGCTGAGTTTATTTTGGTTCTGGGCCACCAGATTAGAGAAGCATACGATATCTTGGGTCTTATGACTGCCAGATGAATCCAACGGATTATTCTAGGCCTCAGTCCCCATTTCTTCCCAATCGCTCTCCGACAGGCCCAAAGAGCAACAGTTGCTTTGTTTACAACGTGCTCTAAGTGTTAACTCCAATTCAATTTCCGATCTAGTATGACTCCTAGATATTTAACTTGATAGGAGAAAGTCAACTGTACCCCATATGAAGACGGTGCCTTTATGTTGATAAGTCTTTTTCTTGTAAAAATTACAAGACTTGTTTTTGAAGGGTTTACATTCAGCCCCTCCCTCCTGCACCAAGCAAGAGTGTAATTTTATGCCGATTGCAATCTGTTTGATAACTTTGCATCATGCTTCCCCCGTATTATTATTACGATGTCATCCGCGTAGCCTATGAAATCATAGTCCATTGCCACCAAGTTATTCAACAGATCATCAACAATCAAAGACCACAAAAGTGGCACCTCCTTGCGGACAGCCTTTTGATGTACTTACTTCAACTGTTGATTCACCTAATCTAGAGACAATGCAGCGATGTGTCAGCATATCAGTGATCCAGTTTACGATGGAGCCATGAAAGCCCCGTGTATTCATAGCTGAACTGGTTGAAGCATGTGAAGCATTATCAAAAGCACCTTCAATGTCAAGGAATGCACAATAGACCACTTCCCTGTGTTCGATGCTTCTTTCATTTTTTTGTTTTAACGTGTGCAGAGCTGTTATCGTTGACTTGCCTTTTGAATAGGCAAATTGTAGCTTGTTCAGCTCGTGAATTTTCAAATACGAGCTTTTAATATGATCATCCAATATTTTTTCCATTATTTTTAATATAATGGAGGTTAGACTTATAAGTCTGTATGCCTTAGCTTGCTCTCCCCTAGAAGATAAACCTGAATGTCCTAATCCCCAGTAAACATGCCAAACGTTTCTTTATAACAGACTTCTCTGAAATGTATCTGTATGAGCTATTTGTCAGTGCGAATAATGACCAACCCATCAAGAAACCGATTGTTTACTTTTAAGACTTCATTACTTTTCATTTTCAAGCAATCGAAATATGTTTTGAAATCGGAATTTGTCACCAAATTAGTCGTAAGATCCATTACACTCAAAATTCCGCGAGCCTCCGCACTTCGAACTTGTCAGCGTATTCAGAGAAATGCAGTGGCTGTAAAAAACTAAGAGAACCATCCGTTATTCAGGAATGAAATTAAAAGGCGATTCGCTAGCACCGGGGGCAACTTGAGGTAAATATCAGCATCAAGGCAAGCAACACGATGGCAGCATCACCTGCACTTAACACGGCCACTTTTCGGCACATAAACATACCTCAGAAGATACTCGAAAAAGTTGAGTTTTTGTTTAGTAAAAACTGAAATTTTACTTATTAATTGGTATTATCAAGTAGCGTGTAGTATTTTGAAACGGTATTTTTCTTGTTCCAAATTGCTGCAAGAATAGATGAAAACATGTAACAAATGTGAAATGATGCAAAATAGATCCGGTATAAAACCAAATTTACAACACCGGTACAATGACGTTTGTTCTAAAAAAATAAAGCCAAGCCACTATGTGGACCACCGTTGAAGATGCCCTTATGAAGGAAATTCATACTACGCTGAGTTATGGTGAACATCAAAGAAAGCCTTATTCGTGAATCTTTGAGAGTAAAAATCAGTGAAAAAAAATGCATTAGTGAGAAAATTTCATGACAATCACGTGCTGTAAACAATTATTTCAACTTCTCATATAACTAAATCTCCTTTAATCTAAAGTTGGCAACTGATAGAAGAAACGTTCTTCCTTCTGACAATGTATTTAATTTGAAAGTTTGTTATTGTATTGGAGAGATAGTGACTGCGAAAACCTTTGTTTACAAAAGCAAAAGACCCTTTTGAATTATAGGAATGCCATCTTCTACTTAAAATACTATTATAAAATAACTCGTTACATTTGTGCTTTCAAAGTTAAGTTGCATCTTCACTTTCAAAAACCTGAGTAGCAGTAGATTTCTTTTCGTAATAATGTAACATTACGTTTAATAATAAATATTAATCAACGAACCAACTCACGCATCAGTCCTTTGTTTTAGCATAGTATGAATTGCGAAGCAATGATATGAATATGGAAACAGATACCATAGTTCCGAAAACAAGGGTACAACAAAGGCTCAGATTAATATCGTGCACGAGACCTACCAAAAGCAACACAACAATGTTATTGAACCGGTACGACACGGCTTATCAGAAACATACACTCGCCGATCTGGTTCAACGAAACAAACGTGCCAAAAATATCAATCCTTATCACCATTGCAGATGGTGACTGTGTGATGATATCAGTTAGAATCGATACTGAAAATTGAAAATCGGAGCGGATTTGCAAAGATTACCGCATTCCACGGTAATTCTCGCCCATTTATGCCCGTTCAGGGCTTGACGTCTACGTGAGCTGAGTTTGCTTATGTAAAACAAAAAAAAAAAGATAAATTGTTTCCGAAACTAACGTGGTGTTGACCCTTCAAATAAACCGCCAACGAGATATGCGCTTAGTACAGGAACCTCAAAAAGAGTGGGTGGTGCAAAATTGTTAATCTATCAGCTGACTTCCAATCAAAATTGTTGATAATTAGTGCACGGCAGTAAAGTCTTAAGCAGTGAAAGAGTTTATTTGGCTCAGTTGAACTCAGTTTCGTAGAAAGAAGAATCAATCAACGGCTAAGTAATTCCGCTTATGACAAAATTGGATTGTAGATCACGTTCAACACAGTTAAATATACGCAGTTTTTTTTTTCAGGACCATAGAGAGTCCTGAGCACACGTCGATTGAAAAACCCAGTGCTTGAACTTTTCAGCGTCATTAGGTGATTTACTTAGGGCCGACAGTGTTTGCCCATTTTGTGTATCACCGAATGGTTCACATGCTTTTTGTTCCTGAACGATAATAGATGAATCACTTAACCCTGTGTGAATTGTCTATTCCAATATGCTACGAATCATCGCACAAAAGGAGACGAGAAGATTTTTTTCGCCAGTCTTCAGTGATACATACATGGTCAAAGCAAAATCTGCTGCTGAACGTTCTCGATTATGATCATTTCTGTTCTTCTGTATTCGGGTTTCGGTATGTATCGGATCAGTTTGTCTTCATGATACTGTTGTGTCAATACTGTTGCGTATACTGATTGGTTCATATTCAGCTGATGTAAATGAACGTGAACACCTTGGTTCAGTGGCTGCTGCTTTCGGTGAACGGATGAAAGAAAAATGTTTCAACCGAAATCTGGTAGTGTTTAATTTAAATTTGTACTACATAGCTGTATAGCTTCTCTGCACTATTCGGAATTATATTCAGCAACATGATCGATGCATGAAATGTTTCCGGCAACTTAATTCGGGGCAGAAATTTCTTCGAAGAGAAATGTTTTCCTCTAAGCAACGTATATTAAGAAATGTTTTTCTCTTCGATGCAATTTCTGCACTGAATTATGCTACTGGTCCATGCATTGGTGATATGCCTTCTTACTTCTGGATGATAAATCATGATAAATCATGATGATCACGTGGTCCACGTGATGATAATTTCGAACATCAGTATAAAAAATCTAATTATTTATGTGTATTGATTATCAAGAATTTCTGCCTCGGGCTGGTTCACCTCCCATCTAATCACTTAAACATCTTTTGAATATTTTTGTGACTTGTCCGAAGTGAGATTTGAACTCATGATTATAGAGTGCCTTTCCTCGGATATGTGATCTGGTCGCGATGGGTGGGCCTACCCCAATAGCACTGAGATGGCAACCAAAGACATATTCTGACATGGTGGTATCACATGTTCACTATTTTGATGTAATGCCGCGTCACATATCTGACATTGATGCTCTGATTTTACAGATGTGATGCAACGGACATCCGGTCTGGGAGCCTTGAATGCTGGTGCAGTCTGGTGGGGCTCTTCCCTCAGTGATATTGATGTGGGATTCTTTCTTGGCCACCAAAAAGTGAATCTTACAGCCTACCAAGGCTCAAATAATTATTGTTAGGCTGCACATGCATGTAAGACTATGAAACGATTAAACAACGTAGAGATTAGGATTAGACGAATAAATAGGAGGCAATGAACGGACAAGTAAACGTAAACTTTTCTACAATATAACTATAGAACTTAACTGAATAACGCAGAACTAAAATTGGTAGAATTCAAATATCTCAACCAAATAATGACAACTTTTTTTTGGTTCAAGAAAACTGCTCAAAATTACTTTCGCTGTTCATAAATGATGAACTAAACTACAAAAGACCGAAGATAACACACTAACATACTAAATAACAAAAATTCGAAACGACTCCATGAAAAGCAGTGGACATGAACATGACTGAGAGAAAAGGGCATCGAATTTGAAAATGTAAAACTTTTTGAGGCAGTTGCAACAGCGTCTCTATGGATGATATGATTCTTGGACGGCTTGTGAAATACTTCAAAAGGAGTTAAGTTATATCGTTCTAACGCCCAAGGAACAATAAAATAGCTTCTTATTTTTGTTTCGAGAAAACTGCTTCTGAAGATTCTCATAGCACATAGGTAAATGACACACTTCACTGACTGAACTACAAAAGACTGAAGAAATTACGAAACGCTGCATTAAACTTGCAAAAGTAACACTGACCAACAAAATAACAAAAAGACAATTGAAAGAAAAAAACAGACGAAACGACTCATCATTCTCCTTCTGAGACAATTGTAACAGCGTCTTCTTGGACGATATGTTCCGTGTACGGCCGGCAAAATAATTCAAAAGATTTACGCAACGATATCATCAAAGGGCTGGCGTGGAGGTTTCTACTCTATTCAGAGTCCCGCCAGTAAACCTTCATGAAAAAAAACATGATTATGCCGTGGAAAGCGGGGCCGTACCCTAAAAAATCATGAATTTGGAGCCATCGAAGCGTAGAACTTCGTGAGATTCCGAGATTTTCCTCTTTAGAAGTGGTCAAATCCCCAAAAAATCATTAATTTTGAGCCACGGACCGGTATATATAAATAAGGTTATAAAATTGTCCTTTTTGAGTCCTACCGCAACCGGTTTCAGAGCATCCAACAAAATCCAAACCCACATGCCACCTTGGCATGAAGTTATAGCGTTATGGGTTTTTTTAAATACAAAATGAGCCATCGAACGGAACCATCATATGAAATACTACAAATGACGCAAGTAACCATGAAGCGGTATATAGATACGTCAATTTTGCATTATATTACGATACACGCGATTAAAGTAGAATTAGATCATTTCCCTGTTACCTTTGTTTAGATGATATTTCATAATAGTGTATAAGCATCTTCATGCAACATTTAAGGGATATATTTTTTAAGCACATATGTGTTTCACCTACATCGGATTCCAACCAAGATTTCTCGCGACTGAACGATGAATGCCGGTTGAGTAAACGCTCTGAGCTAAGAAGAGAGAAATGGAATTTCATATCACAACTGTATAATATAAAGAAAGCATACTCTCTACAGCACATATTTTGTCGTTTTTGAAAAACTTGTACCATGCACTTAATTTTAGATTTTAATTGCTAAATACGTCGTTGAGACTGCGATACCTGAACTTATTGTCGGTTCATACGTCAATCCGTGTCGTATTACAAATGAAAACATACAAACCGACGTTCATCATTCAACAAGGTTACCCAATGTTGATACCAGGTCCATGCTAAAACTGGGCCAAAAACGAAAACGATATGAGGGTGAAGATTCCTCGTTGAAAAAACAGCACAGCCCTCTGAATACCATGGCTTCCCATAAGCAGTCATATTTTTTGCTGAAATTTTCAGAACCAAACCTGCTGCTGCAAAGTCCAGAAGAATGAAGATGACGATTCTAGATCTGACTAGCAGCTCAGCTCATTTGTTTATCATTTCCAAAATCAAAGTCGAAAATGTCATCCAGATGATAGAAGCCTTTTTTATGAAATACATACAACACTAATTCTAATGTTCAGGTAGCAATGATGCATTTATTGAGATTATGCAATAATTTGCATCTTTATGTACTTTATGTTATGTTTTTCTTAGTTCTTAGAAACTTTATGTTATGTTTTTCTTAGAAACATAGTAATGCATCGTCACATTTTTAATGAAAAAGTAATGCTATATCGATTGGGAGTCTTTGAAACAAAATAGGGGATATGGCATTTCTGTTGTTGAAAATTAGTGTTACAATATATGTTATATGGTTACTTGGGGAATACCCGTAGCGATTATAGGTCCGGAACCACTGTTTTGAAAAGTACAGGTCATGGTTATCACTGCCAGTGTAATTTCTGTGCCCAGCTGTCAAAAATTGAAACAAATATTTTTGAGTTTTTAAGAGTCTTTCAAGTCTAAGTCATGGATCATTTGGCACCCTTTTGTCAAGCGCCACACCTAGAAGTCGTGGACAAGAGTAACAAAGAAAAAGTCAGAAAATTTCAGATCTTCAGCTTATTACGCTAACAAATTAAATCTTTACTGTATTTATTCATCACTTATCATTACAATCTGAAATCCATAAAACAAGTTTTTGAATAAAATCAAAAGTGTTAATCAATGCTTACTTGTTTGAATTTCGAAGGATACATAGTGATGGGATTAATTTACACCCGGATTAACCTGAATTTCCTTCCTCTAAGCCATCCCCCAAAAATTGTTACCCCTTTTAACTTCGAGTAAACTGCGAGTGCACGGTCTGTGTCTTACGAAACGTAGTATTAAGTTACTCATTTTATTTAAAAAAATGTATAATCGGCTCCGTAAAGCTAATGCGATTAAGCCTCCCAAATAAGCGAAAGAGTTTAAAAAAACTGAATAAGTTTTGAATATTGAATGGTAGATTGTCAAATATGACTGTGGTTGATCCCTTCCCGAGCAGAAGCAAATATCTCGATAGCAGAAGTTGGTATTGATGAGCGTTACATAAGAGGTTAAATACCTAAGTATAATCCCATTAACTATCCATACCAAAATGAGGTAAGACAATCCCAACATAGTATCTCTAAAGTGTTCCCAGGTATCCAAAATAACAAATCATTGGAAACCCTGTCCAGGCACATTTCTGGTATTTTCATATGTATTTTACCTGTAAAACAATGTTCATCAATAGCAATTTCAGTTATCAGGATCAAAATAATGTATTCATAGTTTAGTTTCTCCTACCCGTGTTGTGCTATCATTGGAAAGAGAGGGTTAGTTCATGGTGAACATTGTTATTGCTGCATTATATGTAGCAACTTGTTTTCATATGTAGTCTAATGTGTTTGCAATAAGGTTGTTTATTACCTGAGTGCCTGCACATGAGCGTTTGTAATCATGTGTTGCTAGGTACTTCGAATTAAAAAAACTTTTTCTGTATAAAACGAATTTCTTTATTCCATTTAAATACCAGGGAAATGAAAAAGTGACTTGCAATTGTGTCAAGACGATGGTTTCATTAATTTTGAAATCAGAAGAACTGTTAACTAATCCTTGAATTGATCCTCTGATCGTAGTGTAACCTGGATAGCTTCGTCGATAATTTCATCATTTAATTTGATCTGCATAACGTTTTCTAAATTTTGCTCGCCAATATTGTAACGGTGTGGAGTAAAGATCAAATTGAAATGTGAATTATCTCGCTCAACTGAAACTTGTGTTGATGCTGCTGTGTATACAATCTTTGCGATTTCCCATAAACGTTGGTCAACTAGCTTTTGCTTGAACCAATACTTCACTACATTGAATGTAGAATCAGTAGCAGATTGTCGTTGTTGGTATTGAATCTTTCGCAATTCCTGTTCGAACGAACTTGCTTGATTATTAGGCGAGGAGCTTTCCCCAAAAATCATCGTTATATATTGATCCATGTTCAAACCGCTGGCCGTTCCTGGTGATTGTTGTTGGATGTTTGAACCATATAGCGACGTGTCCATTCCTTGGTTTTTGCTATTTACCGTTAACCAAAGAAAAGGAACTTAGGAAAAAATGTGTATTGTATGTTTTTTTAAAAAAAAAGGGAATTTTTTTTTTAATTACTTAATTTAATTAAATGATCAAATTATTACAATCATCATCTCATCAAGTTCCAGGAAATTTGTAGCCAAACGGTCGAAGAATTCTCGTCCATCGTGCAGTAACTGCATTAATGCTACGTACGCATTCCACCTGGTGACATAAGGATGGGTGGGTATTTTTGCTGGTTCAGCTTGAACGCATCTTTATAGTCAACTTTCCTAAACGCTTTCACAATGCTGACGACTGCCGTAAGGGTTGTTGAAAATCTCTTGGTTAAGTCAACAACTACCAAGTTTAATGTGTGAGCTCCACATCGGACACACACAATTTCGTGCTCTCCGAGCATGTTGGTAACGTTTTCAGCGGAATCGATTATATCGTCGTAATCATCATCGTCGTTGTCATCACTCTCCCAGTCTTCGCAGTCATTAGCCTCCCAGTTTCGAAGCGATTCTTGAAGGTTTCCCACTTCATGGCTCTCGCGTTGCAGCTCCCGTAACTCTCGTACGGCGGCCACCACATTACCTGCATTATCTACTGTAGCAGTATATAACTGCCATGGTTCAATCGCGAATTTATGCAGCAGTCCATCAATGGATTCTTTAATTGCAGCTGCTGTATGGCGCTTATGTAATTCGATCGTGCCTAGAATAGAAGATCATATTAGTTAACAATAATAAAAAACAACACTGATGAAATTCACCATCTACTAATTTCCTGAAAACACCGTTAAGCGAATACATACCGAATGTTCTTTTACACAAACTCGTGTTTTTGAAAAACTGGATCTTGACGCCGATCATACTCCTGTTCCGTTTGGACACATTATCAAATTTTACCGAAATGACGCTGCCAAGAATCTCTTTTTTATGATTTCATCCACTGACTTACGGAGGTCGCAAACGAGCTTTGGCACATTTTTGTTAGTTAAATTAACCTTAAATGGTGCCAACTGGCATATCTCCTAATATCTCCTTCATCTCCTCCCAGTTTAATGCGCTGAATTGGGAGACTTTACTTCGTAACCAACTTCAACATGCCGCCGATTAACTGCTGTTTATTTACGCGCACTAAAGCATGATCGGCCGGTTTTCCTGATGGATTTTGTTTTTTCTTCTCGACTTCCTCGGGAACCGGATCCTCTAGCTCCAACAAGATGTACACTTTGGGATGGAAGGAGGCAATATGGCGAGTGAAGTTCCGCGGAAGAAGCCTAGTTTGAGAATACGTACAACCAGGCTCCGCCTCGCAATGATGCTCGTCGTTTGCGTGTCTCGTCACACTTTCAATGTTACGTTTGAGAGTTATCAAACTCCCTGTTTTTTTTTCGTTGGTGTCATGGCACCCGCGATTGATTTCTACTTTTGTTTTACTTCAGCTCACGCACACGGACTTGCTACTCGACTGGCGAAAATCAGAATTCGTAATGATATCACGTTCCACACTACCGATTGGATTATCCAAATGATTTTAGCAGGGTGGCCAAATAAACTTTTTTCATAATCTGAATTCAGAAGATTTCTCAATTATCGTTTTGGATTAGAACGACAAATTGAAACAGTTTATAGAGCGTTTTATCAGTGCGAAGAAAGATACTATGTTCAGAGAACGAAGTTGTAATGTTGTAAAGCTATCTTGATGACGTTTTTTTTATCGATAATTTTGATTGATGTATCATGTTACAACTTCGATGTCTGAATAAAGTAAATTATTGTCTACTTAAAATATTACCGGCTTAAAAATTGAACAATGCAGTCACTTCTATTCGATACCAAAGTGAAAGTCAGAAATATAATTGTAGTTTACAGGAGTTCCTCTAACTACTCATCGAATTTGATAATTTTAAATAATTTACTGACAAAAACTATTTATTTCTTTTCTGCGCACTATATTATCTTAAATGGCGATTAAAAGTTAAATTGATTTTGGACCGAGAATTATGTTGGTTCTAAACTGGAACGACAAATAGAATATACTAGAATTTTGCTTGCTTGGGTATTTAAATGTTTTGCACTTCAAACTAGGCTTCACAATAATGTGTGAAAACACTAATAAGATTGAGATGTTCCTTTTAATCTATTTTACATCTTTTGCTTATATGTGCACTAATGTTAGAGCCCATTCATTAGCGTCAAATTCATAGTGAACAATAAAATTTGCGATTTGGAAGTGCACCAGGAACACTGATTTCTCTTCCATATTCTCGAGTCGGTTAGCAACGCTAAGCCTCCAACGTTGCTACGATTCAGTATGTATCACTCATCGCTTTGGGTTTATATGCATCGTTGATGTGTGTTAGGTAGGAAGATTAGAAATCTGCGGTTCAGAGTTAAATTGTGCTATTCAACTCGAACATATCGGATCACTCATATATAATGAAGGTTTTGTTCTCCCTTTTCCTTTATTCATTCTGTGTTACAAAGCTGAATACTCTTGTTCGGCAAGAGTAGCTGATCCTTTGTATCACTTGAACAATACGCTCATGAACTATCAGTACCCTAGCAACTTATGCTCTTCGCTACGTATGAAACCTAAAACTCTATGTATACATGAAAGAACGCACCATAGGACCACTGCAGCGTCAAAAGCTGAGCTATGTTCCGTAGGAATGCTACCTGTTCCGTATGGTAAAGAACGCCGTATACGCTGCTGAAATCAGGATCCTCTCTAGAAACCAGCATACGGAGAGTTCA